>OW121808.1:2803882-3038882 GCA_933228885.1 Leistus spinibarbis
GATCGTTTGTCTGTAAGATTCTCGGGACAAAAAGTTCTGAATCCAAATATATATATGTTAATCGTCGCCCTACTCTGAAGGTACCCAAGCGATTTAAACCAAATTTGCTACACATATTCTTTAATATCCTATTTGAATCTACTCGCAATTAAAATTTAATCGGCTGTATACTTCCAGAGTTATATGGCCCTAAAATTTATAGCCCCCCTTAATACTGCTCTTAACAAAAATATATAAATATCAAAAAAAATACGCAAAATTCTAAGATGTTTTATATCTACAAAAATTCTTCATATTGTGAGCGTAAAGGCCAAAAAAAATAATTAAAAATTATAATTGTGTATTTTTAAATATGCAATATTTTTTTTAAGTAATTTCAAAATATTTGCACACAATTATAAAAAATTAAAAAGAAAAATCATCCCATTTGAATCTACTTGCAGTTAAAATTTAATCGCCCGTATACTTCCGGAGTTATAGGGCTCTAAAATTTATAGCCCCCCTTAATACTACTCTTAACAAAAATATATAAATATCAAAAAAAATTACGAAAAATTCTAAGATATTTTATATTTACAAAATTTCTTTATATTGTGAGCCTAAAGGCCAAAAAAAATAATTAAAAATTATAATTGTGTATTTTTAAATATGCAATATTTTTTTTAAGTAATTTCAAAATATTTGCATACAATTGTAAGAAATTAAAAAGAAAAATCATCCCATTTGAATCTACTCGCAGTTAAAATTTAATCGCCCGTATACTTCCGGAGTTATAGGGCCCTAAAATTTATAGCCCCCCTTAATACTGCTCTTAACAAAAATATATAAATATCAAAAAAAATTGCGTAAAATTCTAAGATATTTTATATTTATAAAATAATTTCATATTGTGAACCTAAAGGCCAAAAAAATTAATTTAAAATTATAATTGTGTATTTTTAAATATGCAATACTTTTTTTAAGTAATTTCAAAATATTTGCATACAATTGTAAGATATTATAAAGAAAAAACATCCCATTTGAATCTATTGGCAGTTAAAATTTAATCGCCCGTTTACTTCTAGAGTTATAGGGCCCTAAAATTTATAGCCCCCCTTAATACTGCTCTTAACAAAAATATATAAATATCAAACAAATATACAGAAAATTCTAAGATATTTTATATCTACAAAATTTCTTCATATTGTGAGCCTAAAGGCCAATAAAAAATAATTAAAAATTATAATTGTGTATTTATAAATATGCAATATTTCTTTTAAGTAAATTCAAAATATTTGCATACAATTGTAAGAAATTAGAAAGAAAAACATTCAAAATAGGCCCTTTTTTATAGTTTTAATTTTTTATCTCCAAAACTGTGCATTCAAAAACATTAATATACTTTTTTTTAATAAAAATAAATCGTTTATCGTTTGGTTACTGCCCATTCCGTTTGGGGTAAAATACGATTGGGCAAATGACGGATTTAAAGATTTATGCTAATTTCTTAGTAAATAAAATCGTTAGAACAAATATAAATGGGGAAAAAAATTGTTATTGAATATTTAAAATTAAAATCGTATTATTAGGCGATTTGCAAATAAAATAACTCCGTTAGCCTCCAAATAGATTTTATTTGATAAATAAATAAATACCCTTGAATTGATTGCTCAAATATGTTTTAATTAGAAAAAAATAAACAATAAATTTGTTGTATAAACAAAATGTATATTTTCACAGAATCTGTGATTGAATCTTAGATGAGAATAATTAAATTGAATAATAAGATGAATTTAGAGCCAAAATTAACAATCAGTTGCCATAGAATAATATTTTATACAATATAAATTGTGTTATTTTAATAAAATATGGCATTGTGATATTTTATGAATATAAGTTTTGTAACTGAGTATATTACGTAATTTTACAAACACTTGGTTGATTGTTACTGAGCATGCGCAGAACTATGCGCAGAACTATGCGCAGAACTATGCGCAGAACTATGCGAATTATAGAATATTCTGTATAATTTTATATACAGAATTAATGCATGTTTTAAGCGAACATTTTAAATTTTAATTTAGTTCTTGAGACAGCCTTATATATAGTTTTGGTTGAAATATATACACAGGTGTTTGCAATATCCATTCTCATATAATAATAAATAATAATTAACCATAAACCAGTAATATTGTACATATATATATACAGAAAACCATAAAAATAATTATTTAATAACCAAAATTGCGGTTAAAAATTATCCAATTTTGTAAATATAATTATTATTTTGGTTTCAATTTTCTTAGTAACTCCACTGTGATGAATATCATAGCAAACCATAATTATTAGTTATTTTAATTATTATTATTGTAGTTAAATAAATTATAGGGTGTAGACGTTTTTATTTAAAAAATAAGTATATTAAATGGAATACAATAAAACATTTATGTATTAAATTATTGTTTAACCTCCAATTGTCTTTGTTTATTATTAGTTGTACAACAAAAATTAAATAATTTTATTCGAATATTTTACCTATTTTACCCCTTTCATCCCTTGAAACAATAAAATAACTAATCAAAATAATCATGATACCTGATTACTTGAATTGAATCCCGAAATTTGCGCGTTAATTTAGTAAAGAAACTGCAAATTTTAATTTATAACCTTAATTTTTTGAAAAATTCAGTTAAAAGCTTCTAAATTAATTCAGGTTTTGAGGATTTAAAAAACAGTTGACTCCGAAACAGAAAGAACTGTTATTAATAAAAATATTTATTAAAACATACATATTTTTACTTTTGTAGATGATTTTTCATCTTAATTCACCTTGAAAGATAAAAAATACTTCCCCTTAATACTGCCCTTATAAAAATAATTAAAATACACAAAAATTCTACGCATGATTCTAAGATATTTTGTATCTACAAGATTATTGCATATTGATAACCCAAAGGCCATAAAAAAATATTAAATATCATAATTTTAAATTTCAATAATTGTTTTTATATTAAAATAATCTACAAAAAATTGTAAGACTTTTTATATCTATAACATTTTTCATATTTTAACCACAAAACCCTAACGAGATGATACAAAATTAAATAAAGTGCCATCTATTGCTGGCTAGATTCACTAATCTAGCCAACAATTGATGGCATGACAATTCCTTATATTATTATGCTCGCTACAATATCAAAAAATTACATTTTTTTTCAAATTGTGAACTCATAAGTCATAATAATTAAAAACAATTATTTTTTTAATTTTATTGCCAACCGTGAAATAGGGGAAGTCCCCTGCTCACATCGCATATCTTACCTATAAGGCGAGCTGGACGCATCGGTGCGTTGTACGTACCGAATCTTGTTTTTTTACTATTATATTTACCTATGATTCAAACTAATCACGATTCAGTGAATCATGATTTAGAAAATTATAAAGCAAAGAAACACGTTTTAAAATAATTATAATTATTGGTTATGATGTTGGTTAACCAACAAAATGGTTCGTGTAACCACGAAATTATGAATAACTATAGTTATGAAGTAACCAGCTTTGCATTTAAGTAAAACTGGTTGCTTATTAAAACGTACAAAACAATTTTTAAATATTATTTATTTATAATATTTTAATGGTATAAATACAAAAATGATATTATAATATGAATAATAATCTAGAATGTTATATATATATAAAACTAAACCTAAATCAAAACCAATCACAATGTTTATTTTATAATAATGAAATGATAAATCAATTTAATCAATAGCTAATTTTCGAAAACTTCCTTGAATATTTTCGTTAGAATCAATTGCGCATGAATACGATAAATGCTTGGGCACAGGACCGGTCGCCACTACAGTTTCTTGCTCCTTAAACCATTCCTTCTTTTCCTGCAAATACTTCTGCCATGTTTCTTGTAATTTTGGTAAATCTCCACCGGAGCCTCCATATTGTTTCGGAAGAACTTCCGGGGATATATAATCTTTAAGAGTATCTGCAGTTTTATGCGTAATAAACTAAAAATAATAAAATTATATTAATAGAACCTAATGGTTATACAACCCGCAATACACTAGTGTATACTTGGTTGCATTCCTAAATAAATACACACAAATATGACGTCATGAGTAGTAAGTGCCCCCTAGGTGTAGACCGTATCACTTAAGTAGTATATGCAGTTTAACTTACCCTGTTGCGCATTTTTTCTTTCATGAAGCTTTTAAGAAAGTGAACAATATGCTCGGTGTATTGGGGCTGGTTGAGCAAATGGATTTGTTTCAATCTTTGTGGGTAAGCCTGGTGGGCAACAGCCAACCCTTTGCTGACAATAGTACTGGCAATTTTTGCCACGTGGCTAGCTGTTAAATTATTATTTACATCCATAACAAAAATATCGCCAGCAATTGGTGTCTCTTCAATTATCCGAATATCCCCTAAATCACCAATAATTAATTTCAATTAAATAAATTAATTAGAGACTATTACCCAACATAAGAAACAATCGAACTATATGATCAATATTGTAAAGTGATGGGTCATTTGTAGTCATTTGCATTAATGTTACTCGGCAACCATCATGGTTTAAAACTGGCATAGGAACCATTGCCCTGCAAAAAAATATATATTGTAATGCCTTTTCCTCAATTAAGGAAGTTTATTTTCACAGTTGTAACTTACAGTGTTGTTGCAGCAATAATCGCTTCTTTAGACATCGTATCACGATTTCCGAACAATTCTGGTATTGTCTTTCGTACACTGTAGTACAATTCAATTTTACGCTTTGTTCTCTCTAAATCATGTTTGCAACCTCTTAAAAACACTGGCAGAATCCTTAAATCTGCAAAAACAATACATTTATATAGTCAGTTGTTGTATTTACACTTCTCAACGTTGCGAGACCATGTGTGTCATCATCAGGAGTCTATTAGTCGATATGTAACATTTTATGAATATATTAATGTATAAGTTAGTTTAAAAATATTAACATTATTAGTCATGTTTAGTTCTCGATGTTTCAAGACTACGTGTGTTCTCCTCAGGAGTAGTGATTAATATAAGAATTCTATGTAACATTTTATCTATATTTTAATGTATAGTTCTTAAAACATTGGAAAATTAACATTTACAGTCAAATTTTATTCATTTATAGAGTGCACAGTGATTTAAATTTAAAACCCCCCGAAACACTGCTAAATTGCTACGCCACTGTTATACAGGATTGCATTTATTTTAAATCTGCAATAACAATACATTTATATAGTCAGTTGTTTAATCATATTGTATTTACACTTTCCAATGTTTCTAGACCACGTGTGTCATCATCAGGAGTCGATTAGTCATTAATTTAAATATGATATGTAACATTTTATTAATATTTTAATGTATAAGTTCGTTTTGAATATATTAACATTATTAATTATGTTTTATTCTCGATGTTTCGAGACTACGTGTGTCATCTTCAGGAGTAGCGATTAATATAAGAAGTCTATGTAACATTTTATGCATATTTTAATGTATAGTTCTTAAAACATTGGAAAATTAACATTTACAGTCAAATTATATTCGTATAAACTGCACAGCGATTTAAATTTAAAGCCCCCCGAAACAATGCTAAATTGCTACGCCACTGGAATACAGGGTTGTATTTAACTTTAATCTACACATGTTTTATTAATACTAAAGAAATATATATTAAAATATTAGTAGAAAAATGACAGATATTCATAAATTGATAGAAAATGGGGAAAATATTTGATTATATTAAAAATATGTGTACCTAAAATGTCTATCTGTTTGTATACTTGTGTGTGTGTAGGTGTGAACGCTCTATATCCAATGCTGTTAATTATAATAAGTGCTTGTTTATTCGTGACATTTTTGTATGTATCTCGAGAACGTTACGATTTAGAGAGAAAATGAATACTATAAAAGTTAAAGGTATTCAAATTTCTAGTAACTTTTGTTTGAAAAGTTTTTTCGAAAAATCTACCAATTACTGTAAATTTGTAATTGAAGATAGTCAAGTTACATTAACGCCCACATTTTAACCTAGATATTAATATTGATTCAACATAATTAAAAGAATGATGTAAATATTACTAAATCACATTATCAATTAGTGGAATTTAAATATAGAAAAATTGTTTGTAAATATAAACGCATGTATTTAATGAGTATTTTAAGTGGAATGAATAACATTAGTACAAAAGATTTCTACACTATAAACAATATTTCAATCGGTCATTATTCCATTTACTAAATTACACAATAATTATAAGCCTAGAGAAATCTAACATTTGGTTTATTAATCATTGCATAATTTATCTATTCGCTTGCGTAATCATAACGAAAATTTGAAATAAATCAGAACACGAATTTCACTTTTTTATAGGAACTCTTTTGAATTTCGTATATTTTAATATGGGCGATTGCAACACAGCCAAAAAGATATAACAGTGTCAAATTTAAATAATTATTTGTAACTAATTCAAAATGTCATAAATTCAGTGGCGTAACCATTATATATATATACATATATGTATATATATATATATATATATATATATATATATATATATATATATATATATAAATAAATAATTTCGTACGTTCTAGTGTAAGCAACCAACATTACTTGAATGGAATGCTGGTTACTTCATTACTATGGATATTCATAATTTCGTGGTTATACGAACCATTTTATAATTCTTGGTTATGGCGTTGGTTAACCAACACCATAACCAATAATTATAATTATTATAAGGCCTGTTTCTTCGCTTTAAAATTTTCTAAATCATGATTCTCTGAATCGTAATTAGTTTGAAAATATATATATATATGTATAATTTTAATCGTAAATTTGACATTTTACTTACCATAATTTTTTGGTAAATGGTCTTGGTACGAAATCCATGTTTTTAATAACTCCAGATTATGCGCAAAACGATCTTCGTTTTCATTTAATTCCGCAGCAATTTTTACCATTTGTTCCTCAGTAGGACCATTTAATAAATGCATTTTTAACTAATATAAAAAATTAAAAAATATATATTAGTTGAGTTAATAAAATTAATTTAACAAAAAAATAATTAATTGTATTTTACTCCACCAAAATGTATTAAAAATTAAATTATACATAAGAATTAATTGCCTAAATTAACTTTCTAATCGTTAAAAATATTAATTTGAACAATAAAAATATAACTAATTTAAAATCTACATCAAAAATAAATAAATAATCCTTTTTTTAATATTTTTAAAACTCAGAATACGTTACACTTTGCAAAATATTGTAATAACATTGTTGAACAATGAAACTAGGAACCATTTTCACGTTTGACTAATTGAAATTCACAAAACAATAATAAATTCTCCAAAATTTCACTTTTATTATTATTTCGGAGCTCAAAAATTAAATTGTCATTTTATGTTACTTATTGCAAGTAGGACAATATAATGGTATATTACTGAATCTAATGTTTATAAAAATACAGTTTACAAAACTTTAAAACAATAATATGACCTCATTAGGTAACCATAATATTTTTATGTTGCCAATTTTACATTCAAAATACTAAGATACGATGTTATAGCTTAAGTAACTGCACTCAGAGCCGTATTCAAATTTTCTAAGCCGCTTAATTCAAAAACGAGATGTCCCTGGGCCTTAAAATACGCATGTTATATCGCTGCGACATCACATAGATGTCTCATGCAACAAAATGTTTACTGTGAAGCATGTTTATGTAAAAGTTCGATTATTCCCAATACACATTTTGTTACATGTGACATCTATGCGATGTAGCCGCTACATAAATTGTGTTACATCCCAGGTACATCACAGCGAAGTTACAATACAGAAAATGTGTAAAAAATCATATATTTGGTATCTAATTACTTAAATAAAGATACATTTTTATTATTTGAATCACATTTGGTCTAAAAATAAAATATAACTTCACGCGTATTTAGAAGAACACTGCTATAAGTTCCTTACGTTTGAAGGTGTTCGTTGTTAATTAAAAACACTTATATATATACACAACACTGTCGGGTCGCTGTTACTTTGAATTTGCGGTAAATACGTGCTGTCTGAGCAACATCAACATTTAAACTAATGTGTGAAATGCTTCGCAAAGAACGTTGATTGTGCGAGAGAGAATTGCATTTCACTTTTACTTCTAGATTTTTGCGATATAAAAATAAAAGATAACCTCAACGTACCAACGATTGCAAACGGGGAAATCCATGAAATTATATTTATTAAACAATGTAGAAATTATGTTTAGTTCCAAGTAACCCCATATATATATATATATATATAAAAGGATTTCCGTTTTAGATTGTCATTCAAAAGTCCTATGCAAATGTTCGTGATTTATTACGTTAATTTACATTAACAAGGTTTATATATTTTATTATTTTACAATATGTAATAAAAATAATTAATTTTTATTTGTATGACAACCACAACAAAAAATTGATTTATAGTTGTGTATATATAATAACAAAATTAGATACACAATATTAAATCAATATAATTTCTTTTGTCGTCATACAAATAAAAATTAATTAATCATATAGTAAAATAATATATTATATAAACCTTGTTTAATGTTAATTAATTAATAAATCAAGAAAATCAAAGAACTATTAAATACTCTGAAACCATTTAGCTTATTATTTTATTACGTTATCAAATACTATTTCTTCAATATTAAATATAGATTGTTTGTTTAATCAATATATTTAAATATTATATTTAATATGTACTATTTTAAAATATTTATTTTCAATAACAAATACAGTGGAATAAATAATATTTTTTTGAGTCTATTCTATTTCCCTGTCAAAATATTGTCAGGCTAAGTATATACGATTAATTAAATATAATCTGTATACTTGCGAATCTATGGCAACAAAAATAAATATTTTTAGATTTTCCGTAGTAGTTTTCTCGTAACTGGTACATTTTTTGAAGAAACTTTTCAAACAATAACTGTGCGAAATATTAATATCTTTCATTATGTACATAATTATTTTTGCCAAAAGTGGAGCCGTTTTAGTGATATTGGAGATAGAACAAAAATGCATAGAGTAAACATGCATTTCTCGTTTGAATATTCTTTTCTCGTAACTGGTACATTTTTTGTTGAAACTTTTCAAACAAAAACTGTACGAAATACGAATATCTTTCATTATGTACATAACTATTTTTGCCACAAGTGCAGCCGTTCTAGTGATATTGGAGATAGAACAAAAATGCATAGAGTAAACATGCATTTCTCGTTTGAATATTCTTTTCTCGTAACTGGTACATTTTTTGAAGAAACTTTTGAAACAAAAGTAGTGCAGAATATTAATATCTTTCATTATGTACATAACTATTTTTGCCATAAGTGCAGCCGTTCTAGAGATATTGGAGATAGAACAAAAATGCATAGAGTAAACATGCATTTCTCGTTTGAATATTCTTTTCTCGTAACTGGTACATTTTTTGAAGAAACTTTTGAAACAAAAGTAGTGCAGAATATTAATATCTTTCATTATGTACATAACTATTTTTGCCATAAGTGCAGCCGTTCTAGAGATATTGGAGATAGAACAAAAATTCATAGAGTAAACATGCATTTCACGTTTGAATATTCTTTTCTCGTAACTAATACATTTTTTGAAGAAACTTTTCAAACAAAAACTGTACAAAATATTAATATCTTTCATTATGTACATAACTATTTTTGCCATAAGTGCAACCGTTCTAGTGATATTAGAGAAAGAACAAAAAATGCACATTTAGACCACATACAAGTCTTAAGTTTGTAGTTTCATAATATTACGTTCGACAGTTTTGGCTTTCGAGCGTTCACAGACACACAGGACAGTTCAAACGTATATATCCGTTGAAATATCGAGTTCGAAATATTTCATGATTACATTACTGCGTATATGAAAGTAAAAACCATAATATTGACTATAAAATTCGAAGAAAAATATATGTATATTATTATTTAAATAAATTGCAACATGACGTTATATAATTGCTTAATATAACTATTGTCACTATTTTGTTTTGTATTGTTTTGGCAGGAAATTAAAATTTAATTTAGAAATTTTATATCTTTTATCTTTCTGCTTGTTTTTATTGGTGAAAGTTACATTTAACGTAAGTCAGGAGAATCCATTATAAAACCCAGCTTAAAAATCAACTTATTGTGGTAATTCAACATTTTGTACTTATAAAGGATATTGACTTTCTTTTCAAACCAGTGTAACTAATTTAATACTACTGGTTATATTATTATTGCACACTATTCTGCTAGATCTCTAAATATGTGAATATTTAAACCAGAAGTGCATGTTTACTCTGTGCATTTTGTTCTTTCAGCAATATCACTAGAACGGCTGCACTTATGGCAAAAATAGTAATGTTCATAATGAAAGATATTCATATTTTCCACAACTTTTGTTTGAAAAGTTTCTACCAAAAATGTACCAATTACGAGAAAAGAATATTCAAACCAGAAGTGCATTATTTGTACTTTCTCTAATATCACTAGAACGGCTGCACTTATGGCAAAAATAGTTATGTTCATAATGAAAGATATTCATATTTCGCACAACTTTTGTTTGAAAAGTTTCTTCAAAAAATGTACCAGTTATGAGAAAACTGCTACGGAAAATCATAAATATTTTATTTATGTTTTGTGGGATTATATTTAATTAATCGTATGAACTATGCCTGCCAACATGTTGACAGGGAAACAAAATAGATTAAAATTATTTTAAATTTGTTCCTAACGTATAAGAATGTTTTGTGCTAGCCACAACCGAATTTTTTTAAATAATTTCGTAATATCCGGGAGTAATAGTTTACTCCTGATAGTTTTCTCAATATCTCTGAAATGGCATGAGTTAGAGAAAAAGTTATTCTAATAAAAGTTGAAGATATTAAAATTTCTAACAACTTTTGTGCAACAAGTTTTTTCAAAAAATGTACCATTAACTGATAAATCACCATGTTACATTTACGTTTCCTTAGTATAAAACACAACAAGTTTAGGTCCAACGCACCTATGCGTCCAGCTCGCCTTATAAGTAATATATGCGATGCGAGCACCAATATTTAATTATTATGGCCTATTGGTTATATTCTTCAAAGAAAGAATTTTTGTAGATAATTTTGATAAGAAGAAAATTAAGTGCATATTTTAAAATTCAAAATTATAATATTTAATATTTTTTTATGGCCTTTAGATTAACAATATGAAAAAATCTTGTAGATATAAAATATCTTAGAATTATTAGTTGAATTTTTGGGTGTTTTGATTATTTTTATCTGGGCAGTATTAAGGGGGGGTCCAAATTTTGGGGCCCTATAACTCGGGAAGTATACGGGCGATTGGATTTAAACTGCGAGTGGATTCAAATGGGATGTTAAATAATTGGTGTGAATCGGTCCGGTACCTTCATAGGAGTAGAGTGCACAAATTTGGTGTTACGAGCGAGCGACGACTAACATCCAAGTATATAAGTTATATATATATATTTTTGGAGTCAGGGTTAAGGAAATTTTTTGATCCAAGACGGCTACAGACACACGGCTGATTGCTTTAGCTTCTTCGGTACTTCGTACGGTGAGCTAAAAAGTATTACAATCTTTTGTAATTTTAAAATTCAAAATTTTAATATTCAATATTTTTTTACGGCCTTTGAGTTAACAATATGAAAAAATCTTGTAGATATAAAATATCTTAGAATTGTTAGTAGAATTTTTGGGGGTTTTAATTATTTTTATAAGGGCAGTATTAAGGGGGGGTCCAAATTTTGGGGGCCTATAACTCGGGAAGTATACGGGCGATTCGATTTAAACTGCGAATGGATTCAAATGGGATGTTAAATAATATGTGTAGCAAATTTGGTGTGAATCGGTTCGGTACCTTCAGAGGAGGACACAAATTTGGTCGAGCGAGCGACGACTAAGATCCAAGTATATAAGTTATATATATTTTTGGATTCAGGGCGACGAGACAAAAACTTTTTGTTCATGAAATTCTTTGATCCGAGAATGTTACAGACACACAGATTGCTTTAGCTTCTTCGGTACTTCGTACGGCGAACTAATAAAACTAAGTATTAGTGTCGAGTTTTTTTTTTTTTTTGAGGGCTTTAGGGGTATAAAATGGTCTAAAACGGCCCTGCTACTAGAATATAAAAAAATAGATACTCCTTTTAGTAGTATGTAACATAATATATGATTAATATTTATGATTGCGAAACAGTTCATAAACCTGAATAGCAAAAAGAACTTTCAACTTTTTTATATTATACACATTTATCAGACCATATTCATAGTTTTGGAAAGTATATGTTTATTTTATAAAACAATTGAGTATTCTCCGTTTTAGTTCCGCATTTTATATATATATATATTTATTATTTATATTTTTGCGGTAAAATAAACAGTTTCATGATACAGTTATTACATGGTGTATGCGGAATTCTGGTATTTCGTACGATTGTGAAAGTATATATCAGTTTTACTCGTCATTGCAGAACAATTTATTTCATTATTATTTTTTTTTTTGCTCGTTTTGGACAGTTGGGACAACTTTCACTTATTTTTCTACAATTTCGTTGTGAATTATTATTAGGCGCGCCACTTTTTAATTAGTTTTGCTCCTAATTCTATCTTGCATGTACGACAAAAAAAAGTATTATAAACCAAAACAACGTCTAAGACTATTAAATAAAAAAAAACGCATTAAGTCGATCACTGAACACTCCAGATTAATATCATATGATCTAGTTTTTAAATCTATTAGATAAGATCGTCAATTATGAATTTCTAATTTTAAATTAAATAAATTGAGCAATCGATCTCAATTAAGTTTTTTTTTTCAAAAAGACTGCATTGTAAAATTATATTTTTAATTTTTACCTACAAGCACCAATGCTTTCAGCTCGTATATCCTATTTAGTGGCTATAGAAATATTAAATTATTTATTATAGCCCCTGTGCTTATAATTTGAAGAAACTTTGTAGACATAAAATATCTTATTTTTATTAGTAGAATTTTCTAAAATTATCAAAAATTGGATATGGACAGTATTAAGCAGGGCTCTAAATTTTGGGGGCTTATAACTCCGGACCTGTACGTACAATTGAATTTAAATTGCAACGGGACCTTCATGGGCATAGAAATTACATGTATATTAAATTTTATTAAAATCGACCGGGTACCTTCAAAGAAAATACGTTTACAAAGTTGGTCCTACGTCCACGCTACATAATTCGAGAATATTACAAACACACGACCAAATGGGAGGGCTCTAAATTCTGGGGCCTAATAACTCTGGACCTGTAGAAACAATTGAGTTACTTGTTAATTGAGTATGGTAAAAATTGTATATGGACAGTATTAAGCAGGGCTCTAAATTTTGGGGGCTTATAACTCCGGACCTGTACGTACAATTGAATTTAAATTGCAACGAGACCTTCATGGGCATAGAAATTATATGTGTATTAAATTTCATTAAACTCGACCGGGTACCTTCAGAGAAAATACGTTTATAAAGTTGGTCTTACGTGCACGCTACATAATTCGAGAATATTACAAACACACGACCAAATACTATAGCTCACTTGTACTAAAGGAGTTTAACATCTGAAGTGGCTTTTACTCGACTTACTTGTCCTATTATTGACATATATACAAATATAAATTCAATTTTATTTAAATTTATATTATTATATTGATGAAGAATGGATTATATATATGATATGGGCACATGGTGCCCACGGGTTAACCTATTTTTATATATTTAAGAACATAACAAACGGAAACTATTATATTATACAACAATAGTTCCGTTAATATGCGAAAATCAAACAATTTATTTTATGAAAACAATTTTAAGTAAATATTAAATTATGATTTTTATTATGTGTCAATAATATTCTCAGATATTCAAAAAATGCTACATAATTTTGTCAATATTGAATTTTACTCAAACAAACAGCTTTATTTATTTTAAACGTTTATTTATTACCAGAGAAAAGGATAATAATATTATATTAATCTATGTTATTACTTAAATAAATTCCATAATAAGTTCTTTAGGCGCTAATTTTATGTTTGAAAATAAAACATATTTTTCTAAATAATTCAACTTCCTTTTAGCAGACTTTCACGCATGAATGCAAAAATTAAAAAGTGTAAAATGTTGTTAATCGATTCTTAAAACTGTATATATTTGAAAGTAGTGTATATTTCTAGTCGATTTTGCAATATAATTATTATTCAATTTAGTGTTTTTATGTAACTAAATTTTTAATTTATTTTTAAAGAAACCACAGAATGAATTTCGCTAAAGCCAACTCTGCTAAAATTTCCGTGTCTCAAATTATGTGTCAACTTTCAATAAACATAGGAGGGGCCTTACTACTCTTGCGCTGACCTTGAATTTCTTGCCCCTAATTCTGACCTTAAGCAGAGTTATGCACACACTAGATTTTTAAATCGCTAGTGCTGCCATCTAAAATAACATATTTATTTTAGGGGTTGTTTATTTGATGTAACTATAAAATTAAAATAAATATATGCATTTTTCGATTTATTAATACATAAATCTATAGTTTTTAATTTTTATCTTCGAAACTGTACGTTAAAAAAAAATTATTAGACATTATTTATGCAATTACGTACTCAATGGTTTTTTTATAAAGGCTGAGCCAGTGTTTTATTTTTTGAGCTTGATGTTTGACCTTAATGTTTAAATATCTGGAGTGGCCTGTACTCGACGCAGTTTTCACTAGATATAGATATATGTATATATATATATATATATATATATATATATATATATATATATATATATATATATATATATAACCAAAACCAGTTATCAAACTAACCAATACTCTACAGAAATATTCTAAAATATCATTTATCTAATTGAGTCTATTTTGTTTTCCTGTCAAAATAACAGATGATCCGATTTTATAAGCTACATGCGAATCCATGGCAACGTAAACAACATATTAATAATGTTTCGTAGCATTTTTCTCGCAACTGGTACAGTTTTTGAAGAAATGTTTCAAACAAAAATTGTGCGAAATATTAATATCTTTCATTATGAACATAACTATTTTTGCCGTAAGTGTAGCCGTTCTAGTGATATTGGAGATAGAATAAAAAATGCATAAAATAAACATGCACTTCCGATTTGAATAATCTTTTCAAAAATAGGTGCACCTCTAGGGCATATACAAGTCTTAAGTTTGAAGTTTCATAATTTTAGGTTCGACAGTTTTGGCCCTAGAGCGTTCACATACACACACACAGACGTGATTCCGAAAATAGTCACATATTCGACTCAGGGAAGCTCAAAACGTGTATATCCGTTGAAATCTTATTAGTAAAAATGGATAAAAGCCCCGTTACTAAAATACTGATGTGCATTTCTTGTTGAGGTTTCGCATAATAAAGTGTCCTAACGTATTACCCCTTAATTTAATTATTTCAATGTAAGAGTATCGATGCAAAAAATGGGTAAAATTCAATACATTCTATTATTTTCTCTTATACAATAATATTTAATTATTAAAAAATATTAAAATCATGTTTGTTTTTGTTATTATTTTACAATAGCAATAATTAAGAATATAGTTTAACGGTTGCATCGGCTCCAGCTGAGAAGACCCATGGTTGCGATGGATGAAACATAACATCAAAAATACCAAAATCATTAAATTGTTTATGGTTTTGAAGCCGTTTCAATGGTACAATTAACGGATTTTGTAATAAATCACTGAAAAAAAAGAACATTGTACATTAGACGACAAAAAAGGTATAAAATTTCCTAAACAGGAAAGCAAAAGTTATGGATTAGTTGCTTCAATTAACACTAAATGGCACTTTTATTACTAATTTTAATAGTTACTACTTACTTGTAAACCATTCCATGGGAAACGATCAAACTTCTATCATCCGATCCTGAAGCGAATAACGGATATCTTTTATGATATGCAACTCCCCTAATTGCGGTTCCATGTAAGCGTAGAGTCTGATACGGTTTTGTACTTAAGTCCAAGTCGAACCATAACATTTTTCGGTCGTATGTCCCAACCAGTAAATTGTCCCCGCCTGGATGTATCGCCATACTGGATATCCAACGCGAATTGGATAACAACTTTTTGACTAACTCTTGTTTGACTAAATCGTAGATTCGGACATTACGCTGGGTCTAATAAATAATAATAATAATTAAGACTCTCGTCTTTCACCCTGAAGGTCGACAGTTCGATTCCCGTCTATGCCAGATTTTTTTTGCGTTCTACACATTCACACAAATACATAAACTTACTGCAACGAATAAATATGGCCGCACTGGGTGGAACAGAACGCACTGGACCAAACCTTTACTTTTAGTAAAGGGCAATTGTGACCGTCGTCTCGATAATTGATTGATTAGCACCGATCGATTCTGCCCGTCGGGCATAACCGTTGCGAAATAATCACCCCGTCCGTGCCAAGTGACCTGCGTAACCGTTTTAAAATGTTCCAACTTTACCCTAATGCCCTTTTTGTCCCAATCGTCCCCTTCCGCTTGTTCCCATTTAATTGTGTTTCGAATTCTATCAGCAACTGAAGAAAAGTATTTTTATAAAGCGGCACATTAGTAAACCGCTCCATAGTAATCATATTTAAAATCATCTCGGTTTTAGTACATATATACTAAGTATATATATATATATATATATTTCCCCCCTTACCTATTACGTCTTGCAGTGGCGCCTCTTGTAGAATAGTGTCAGTTTTACTAACTACAAGATGATCACCCACCATTGGGTTAATTAGGTACACAATTTGACCGGCAGCTACAGCTACTAACGATAGTGCAGCGTTTGGACACCAAGCGACTTTATGAATTACTTCGCCTAATTCCACTGTCCTTAGACATCTGCCCGTATTTATTTCCCAAACTAAATAAAAATAGAATAAAATAACAGATATCCCAATTTTTCTTAATTAAGATATCAAAATTGAGTAATTTATTATATATATATATATATATATATATATATATATATATATATATATATATATATATATATATATATATTAACCCTGATATACTTTATAAGCAACAGACACCTTAAGATGAAGATAGTAAATTATTAATAAATCGTAGATTGTATTATTTTAAATTGACTTTGTCGGAACCTAGGGGCGTTCCTAGAACCCCGTGGAACCATGGAAATCATATTAAGCTAAATGTAATGCATATTGTACTAAAATTGGGCATTAAAAGTATTTAATTTGCATATTTAACAAATAAATAAATATAGTAAATAGCGATTGTTATTTCAACGGTGCGGCTTCAATGTAAACCGCTCTATAGTAATAATAAAACAAAATAGCGTTAATTCTCTCTGACAACAATCTTTTATACACGTACTCTATGCAAAAATTATCAATGGTAAAACGTTTTCTAGTAATGAAAATTATGTAAACAGTTGAACTTCAATGTAAATAACGTGTTAATTCGGTCTGACAATAATATTTACTTTTATACCTTTAGCTTTGCTTTAGCATTAGTAATGATGTAAATATTAATCAAATCCATAACGTGTTAATTTACTCTAAAAATAATAGCTACATTTATACAGCGCCCTAATATAATATAGAACAATCATTTCTCCTATAACGCGATTAATTCGTACCGCTTTAGATATAGAACCGTGTGCTATAAGAAACTCGTAATCAATACAAAACAGATTAATTCGTACCGCATTATATAGAAACCATTGCAGTGCTATATAATTTTTAATACAAATCAGATTAATTCGTACCGCGTTATATAGAAAGCCGTGCTATAAGGAACTCGGAATTAATACAAATTAGATTAATTCGTACCGTATTATATAGAAACCACTACCGTGTTATATGGAAACCGTGCTATAAGACACTCGGGATTAATACAAAACAGATTAATTCGCACCGCGTTGTACAGAAACCAGTGCCGTGTTATATGAAAACCGTGCTATAAGAAACTCTGGATTAATACAAATCAGATTATTTCGTACCGCATTATATAGAAATCACTGTCGTGTTATATGCAAACCGTGCTATAAGAAACTCGGGATTAATACAAAACAGATTAATTCGTACCGCGTTATATAGAAACCATTGCCGTGTTATATAAAAACCGTGCTATAAGAAACTCGGGATGAATACAAATCAAATTAATTCGTCCCGCGTAATATAGAAATCACTGTCGTGTTATATGGAAACCGTGCTATAAGAAACTCGGAATTAATACAAAACAGATTAATTCGTACCGCGTAATATTGAAACCACTACCGTGTTATATGGAAACCGTGCTATAAAAAAACTCTGGATAAATACAAATCAGATTAATCCGCACCGCGTTATACAGTTAACCTCTGCCGTGTTATATGGAAACCGTGCTATAAGAAACTCGGGATTGATAAAAATAAGATTAATTGATACCACGTTATATAGAAACGACGTAAACTGAATTTCATAAATAAATAAATTGTACATAAAACCCCGTAATTTTGCATTACATATATAAAAAAAAATATTCTCAAAGCACCAAATTTTGAAGAATACGCTTTAAAATACAAATTTTTGCTTCGCGTTATATGGAAACCGCGTTATAGTTGACTGTATAATTTTGATCAAGTTAAATTATAAGTAGAATTCTAAGCCAAAAGGCCTGCATTATAATAAATCTATCTATTTATATACAGCGATTTATGCTAAAATAAATGTTATTTCAATGGAGCGGTTCTAATGTAAGCCGCTCTCTAGTAATGAAAATTAAAAAACTACGATTTATATTTCTAAGCCGAAAGGCCTGAATTATAATAAATCTATCTATTTATCTACAGTGATTTATGCTAAAATAAATGTTATTTCAATGGAGCGGTTCTAATGTAAGCCGCTCTCTAGTAATGAAAATTAAAAAACTGAGATTTATATTTCTACGCCGAAAGACTTGAATCATGATAAATCTATCTATTTATCTACAGCGATTTATGCTAAAATAAATGTTATTTCAATGGAGCGGTTCTAATGTAAGCCGCTCTATAGTAATGAAAATTAAAAAACTGCGATTTATATTTCTAAGCCGAAAGGCCTGAATTATAATAAATCTATATATCTACAGCGATTTATGCTAAAATAAATGTTATTTCAATGGAGCGGTTCTAATGTAAGCCGCTCTCTAGTAATGAAAATTAAAAAACTACGATTTATATTTCTAAGCCGAAAGGCCTGAATTGTAATAAATCTATCTATTTATCTACAGTGATTTATGCTAAAATAAATGTTATTTCAATTGAGCGGTTCTAATGTAAGCCGCTCTCTAGTAATGAAAATAAAAAAATTGAGATTTATAAGCGAATGATTCTTACTTTTGATGGTTTGGTCATCTGAGCCAGTGACCAAATACTGTCCTCTGGTATCACAAGACATGGATCGAATCATATTGGTGTGACCTTCGAACTCCATCGACAAAACAGTTGGGAATGGCTGAAGATCTCTTGGACTTGGAAGCTGAGGAACCAGCGATTCCGGCTCGATGTTAAGACGCATTTTTATTGCACGCGGACATAAATACAAATCAAGACAACGGAGGAAACGTTCCTATAACAAAATAAATCATTTTTAAAGAATTCGGATGATGCCAAACTAAACGAACCTTGATGAATCTTGAATACGACGGCACATTCCGTAACGACGAATATTTCTGCGGCACAAAATGTAATTTCCTTTTCCATGGCGCGTTCTTTAGTTTGTTCCATTCCTTTAATTCTTTCTTATCGAATAGATATTCGGGCGGTGGATTATAACTTTCGGCGTGCCCCGGTAAATGCCGTTTGGGCGCAGCGATATGTTTATGAATTCGCCGCATTTCCTCTGCGGTGTCATCGGTTTGCCACAACATGTAGAATTGCGGCTCTTTTTTCGCGCGGAGTTTCGCTGCTTCCTCTCTAGTTTTTATCCAGCCCATTTTCAATGCGTGCACTAATTTCGACACTTTTTTCGCCTCGTTTCGGGAGGGCAAGAAAGACCGTTTGTGCTCTGGGAATTTTCGAAGCGGAGTTTTCATCACTTCGGATGTAAACCATTCTATCCATGGCTAGAATAATCGAACAGAAAATATATATTTGATATGAAATTTCGATGTAAATTGAGATTGTTCCCAATCGGGAACAGATGTAGTCTTATTATATTGATAATACGCGTATTTAATAATAATAAGTACATAGTAATATACTCTATCCATAATTTTAATAACATCGGGTCTACGTCATTTTATTTGTGGGAAATAACCACTTACCGCATATTCCTCAAACGAAGCATCAGGAATCCTTTGCGCCTGAATCCGCCGGATTAGTTGTATATCGTCATCCGCCAGCACCACATCTTGTCCTGTTTGTGGATCTTTAACAGTCTTCCAGAAGTCTGGATCTTCCAGTTTCTTCAAGAACGCATCCAATTGATCTCCCGTTTCAGGTTTAAGGATCTTTTGCCCATCCCAATCGTACCCCAAATGGGAGTATTCATTGTACCAATTTTTCGGAATATTGCCAACAGTGTTTCGTATGTCTTCCTCATCCGAAGTATCATATTCGTATTCGTCTACTTCGGATGCTGGTTTTGGTGTTGTGGTAGTAATTTTTGTGATAGTCTCAATTGGTGTTTTTGTTTTCGGTGATTTTTTGGGTTTGGATGTTGCATCCTAAGATACATTTTATACATTTAATACATTTGGGGATTTAAATAAATTTAATTGAAGCCCTTTTGCTAATAAGTACTTAAGGTATTGGAATTGAATTCATTTGAAAACGTTCAATTGAATTTTTTTGATTAATCAAAGTTTAGAACCCCTAAATGGTTTGAAGCCCTCGAAAAGGCTTCAAACCATCAAAAAACCTTCAAGTCAATAAAATTTATGATTGTCGAAAAGGCTTAATGGTTTCAAATCACATTTCAAGTGTCATAAAAGATTTCGAATTTATAAATATAAAATAGACTTTAATTCCTTTTGATTGTTGATTTATAATTCACTCATACAAGGGTTATTGTCAAAAAGGCTTCAATTCCTATTGAATTTTAACAGATTTGTAGTTAATAAATAGGTCTTAATACAAAATCACACACAAGTCTTGCAATTATGTAAAAGGCATAAATTCCTTTAGAATTATTAAAAAAATGATAAACATGCCTTAATTATTTTTTTATTTAAATACAAAACTATATACAAGGCTTTTAATTATCAAAAAGGCATCAATTCCTATTGAATTTTAACAGATTTGTAATTAAGAATAAATAATTCCTTATTATTCATAATACAAGGTTTGTAAATGTCAAAAAGGCTTCAATTCCTTTAGAATTCAAATATATTTGTAATTAATAAACAGGTTTTAATTTCCTTTGATTTATAATACCACATACAAGGCTTATAATTATCAAAAAGGCTTCAATTTCTTTTAAATTATATAAGATTTGTAATTGATAAACAGGTCTTTATTCTTTTTGATTTATAATACAATAGAACATAAAAGCCTTGTAATTGTCAAAAAGGCTTCAATTCCTTTTGAATTATAACAGATTTGTAATTGATAAACAGGACTTAATTTCTTTGGAATTATAAAAGATTTGTAATTGATAAATAAGTCTTAATTACATTTGATTTATAATACAAAATCACATAAAAGGTTTGTAATTGTCAAAAAGGCTTCAATTCCTTTTGAATTCAAAAATATTTGTAATTAATAAACAGGTCTTCATTCACTTTGATTTATAATACAAAATCACATACAAGGCTTGTAATTGTCAAAAAGGCTTCAATTCCTATTGAATTATAATAGATTTGTAATTGATAAACAGGTCTTAATTCCTTAGGATTCATAATACAAAATCACATAAAAGGTATGTAATTGTCAAAAAGGCTTCAATTTCTATTGAATTATAATAGATTTGTAATTGATAAACAGGTCTTAATTCCTTTGGAATTATAAAAGATTTGTAATTGATAAATAAGTCTTAATTCCATTTGATTTATAATACAAAATCATATAGGTTTGTAATTGTCAAAAAGGCTTCAATTCCTTTTGAATTATATATAACAGATTTGGAATTAGTAAATAGGCTTTAATTCCTTTTGATTAATGACTTATAACAAAAATTCACTTAAAGGCTTCAATTCGTTTTGAATTGTGGTTTGAAATTTATTAATTATAGGTGAATTGAGTTTGTGAATTATGAATTTAATTCCACTAGGAATTGATTTTGCGTAAACGTAAAAAAGTACCTTTTTAATCTTCTCATCATCAGTTTTATTATTCCCATTCAATTCCACTGCATCCGTTGAACTTTCTTGTTCATCACCACTGCTTTCTTCACTCTCATCCGTCTCTTCTTCTTCCCCACTATCATCGTCTTCTTCACCAGATGCTTCCTCCTCATTGTCGTCCGAATCATCTTCAATCTCATCATCACCTGGATTAGATTCATCATCCGCATCCTCGTTATCTTCACTTTCGGTCCCAACTTGCGTTTCTTCTTCCGAATCTTCTAAATCGCCGTCGGAATCACTACTATCGCCAGTTTCATCATTAATTGAATTCAGGAGATCATCCTAAAAACGTATTTTACAATCATACATTGTAGTTTAGTGTTTTAAACCGAAAATACATACATTGTCACTGTCCGAGTCTTCTAATCCCGGTTCTTCTTCATTCGAAGTCGAACTTTGAGGTTCGGTTTGGTCCGAAACACTGCTTTTGCGTTTAGAACCACTAGATTTTCGGGTCATGATTCAAAAAACAGAGTTGACTTTCAAGTCAACTACACGTGGTTTGACATGTAACGTAAAGTTTGGTTATGTTTCTATTTATTGGAGGTTATGTTTTTGTAAGCAAATTGAAATGGTTGCCAACTATAGCAAAATTTAAAAGAGTTTGGTCCATCTAGTTCGAATTAATGCCGCTTCGCTATCTCTGCTATTATGTCAGTAAAGTTATCCACACATTTCTCCAGCCACGATTTCTGTTACCAACCTAAAAATAACAAAATCCCCTTGATTGGTTTTGGCGCAACGATTAAAACCAAAATTACTTCCCATCACTTAAAAATTAAACAACCACAACGTAACCACAAACAGCGAAAATGTAAATAATTCGTTTGTACACACAAAATCACTGTTTGTGGTTACGTTGTGGTTGTTTAATTTTTAAGTGATGGGAAGTAATTTTGTATTAATAGTAGCGCCAAAATCCATCAAGGGGATTTTGTTATTTTTAAGTTGGTAATAGAAATCGTGGCTGGAGAAAAGTGTGGATAACTATACTGACATTGTAGATTTGTATGTTATTAGGGTTTAAATAATAGGGTAAAAAAATAAGACACAATTAAATGTTACAATTACATTATTATTCACATTGATAATTTAAAGTATGACAAAAGAAAATGAATGTAAATATTGTTATATATAAAAATACAAGCATATATTCATGGCAATCATACGGTGATAAATCGATTTTTTTCTTTTCGACTCTAGAAATGATTTGATTATGCGTAATATCGACGATTTTCTTTTCAATAATTGTAGATGCGGCATCTTGAAATTCTCCATCGTCGTAATCTAAGCTCAAATTATCTAAATTCACGTCCCGATTTCTAGACAATCTTGGTGCAAATTGTTGAATGGTTTCCAATGGCGCATCTACACGAATATAACAATCCTCTAGTGTAACTGTGTGGTAATTGTTGAAAAACTGTTGCGTTAGGCTCTCATATCTAGGGGCATCTGGCAACGAGACTAATCTTGGATAATTTTTATAGTTTCTTTTCACCATTCGTTTCAATGCTTGCGATTGCTTAGATAAATCCGAACGGATATTTTTAAATATTCTGTACACTTTTTCAAATTGCTCAATTAGACAGTAGGTTTTCGTTTCTTGATACGCAAACGAAAAATATTCGGTTACTGAGAAATATTTTAAATTTTTCAGTGGTACCATTTCCACTGATAAGCTTGTTAGTACATCGAGAAACTCTAATATTTCGGGCGATGTTTTCGCATCGTATTTGTGAAATACATGCATTGCATTATCGCCTTGTTCAAATGATTTCATTAGATTACTAAAGGAACAATTACTTTGAGTCGAAAAACTATCAACATTTTTTGTTGCTTCCAATATTTCTACATCTGGTTTATGCAATGTGCTATGAAACGTATTAGAGTAACACTTGTGAATTTCTAATTTTGAATTGTATTTTTCGGGCGTTTCTTGTATAATTCTATCGTATGTTTCGATATTAAATTGTTTACTTGGCAAATGTTGAACATAGGTGGAATAACTTTCGAATTTGTAGTAGTCAACATAGGAGGCATCGATGAAAAGTTCATCTTCGCACGAAAAGTCAGTGTAGCTGCTATCATTTCCGGTAGGGCTGGAGAAATCATCATCGGATATTGTTATAAAAGTATCGGATTCGAGACTAGTTGACTGTTCGGCGAATTGTACTTTATTCTGTGATTCAGTTTGGCCAATTGGTGAAGTTTTGGCATAGGGTTTGATTTGATTGTCTGATGTTTTCGACAACTTCGATCTTGATAAAATATATTTTAGGTCATCTATAAAACTACTGGGCAAAGTTGGCTGTGCTTGCAGACAGACTTTTTTTTTTATCATATCTTGATCCAATAAATCAGAAGAATTGCCTTCTAATTTAACAACCACCAGTTTATTCGGGGTTGGCACCTCAATTTGTTTCTTATATTTAGGACTCTCTACCGATGATGAACTATTGCTTAAACGCCCAACAGATTCAATGATTTTCAACCGTTTTAGTTCGTTTCTATCCTCTTCATTATCCAAAATGGTCAACATATGCTTTATTTCCTTTTCTAGTTCTGCGTATGCGATACGTTTCTGCCGTTCCGGCATTGAAAAGATTTTCAAAAACCTTTGCTCAATCAACAAAATATACTGCTTCATATCAGCCGATGTTGCATCCACTTTAGCACTGTTACTCTTAATCGACGACATCGAAATCCGTTTATTATATTTACTGTTAAACACTGCGTCGTTCGGGGTATAAATTACCCGTGTCGGTCGTCCAAATTTATTTGGCGTACGTTTCGACGCCATTGGCGTAGTTTTGCTCCAAGTCTGAGGTGTAAACTTCTGCCCGGTTACAACTCTTGGCGATTTTGTACACTGCTTCCTAACTACACTAACTTTATTACTAATTGGCTTCGGTGGCGTTTGTGTCAATGGGGCATGCGTTATTTTCACTGGTTGCCCTTTTCGCCCCGATTTCAAAATCGGTTTCGGTGCCAATTTTTCTACCGCTACTGGAGCCTTCTTTTTTTTGTTTGCGAAATCTAATTGTGGTAAATGCGGAAGTGTCGACATTTTGGATGATTCTGATGATTTCCGGGAAACCGTTTTTGACGTCGGTTTTGAGACACGGTTCGCAAAGTCGAGCGATTTTGGTAACACGGGAAATTTAGCAGTTGTAAATTGCTCCTGGGTCCACGAGTTTATCAATGGTTGGTTTCCTTTCAGGTTACCTGTTGTTAGGAATGTTACGTTTTTTGGTACGGTATCTCTAGGATTATGTTGCCGGGTGTATTGGGGGTTTACGTTGTTTTGGATTACGTTTACGGGGCAAATGGTGTAATTGGCGTTTCTTTTAAATGTTGGGTTGTCTATGTATTGTTTAAAATCGAAATTGCTGTTTTTATTATCCGATTTTTTTGAGTCTTCCTTGTCGGGTTTATTTCCGAATTTTGCGGCCCAATCGAATTTACTGCCTACGTTTTTCGAACTACAGGACGTACAAGATGTGTTTGAGCATACTATTGCGGGTTCGATGCCCGTAGTAGTTTCAATGATTTTTTGTAAAACTTTTTCGGTGTTTTTTATACTCGCTATTAAGTTTTCTGTAGCGTTATTAAAACAAGGCCAATTTGATGCATCAGCGAGTCCGGATGATTTAACTGCGGTTTTATCTCCTTTTAGCATTAATTGTCTGTCTAGCGGTTTAATGCTATTTAGTAATGCAAGGTTTTGCGTTTTATTATATTTGAATAATTCATAATCGATTGGTTCGGTTTTAATCACTGGAGGAGGAGCGACTATAGAAACTTTACTAGGTGGCGTCGATGGTTTAGGTGTATGTATATAATTTGGATTAATTAGTCTTTGTGTATTTAGTAAATACATTTCCAATGACTTTTTAGTATTAAACATTGATTTAATTGCTTTAATTTTACGAAATATTTTTAAAGGTTGCACACCATCCGTAATAGATGGTTTTTTATCTAATACTTTAGTTGTTGATGGTTTTATTATAGGTTCAACTAAGTCGGGCTTTAGAGGTTCAACTATTTCTATTTTCGGTTTTAAAGGTTCATCTTGTATTTCTTTGTGTTTCGGTTTTTGAGTTTTATGTATCTCTGGTTTCTGTTTTAAAGGTTCATGTTTTGTATGTATTTCTATTTTAGATTTTGAATGTTCATGCGTTTGTTTTGGAGGTTTTTCTATTTTCGATTTTGAATGTTCATGCGTATGTTTTGAAGGTTTTTCGATTTTAGTTTTTGAATGTTCATGCATATGTTTTGGAGGTTTTTCTACTTTTGGTTGTTTTGAATGTTCACTTCGATGGTGTTTTGGAGGTTTTTCTGTTTTCACTTTTATTGGTTCATTAAATATCTTTTTTACAAATTTCGTTATCTTCGCTTTTAGAGGTACATTAGTATCCCGTACTTTTATTTTAAGCGGCACTCTCAGACTTCTAATTGAAGATGTAGGTGAATCATAATTTGAAACATCATTCATACTTATATTTGGAGATTCTTTAGTTAGAGGTTGAATATCTAATTGCGAGGATGGTATTCTATTATTCGGGAATGTTAATGAAGAGGTCTCTGTGTGCTGTGTATTAGGCGAATTTGTACTTTTAGAGCGTTTTGAGCTGGATAACCATTCATGTATTGATCGTCGTCTACCTAACACTGGCCCTCTAGACGTAGACCTTCCACGTGCCATTCGAACTGGTTGCAACAGGAAATGTTTCGAAGCTTCAGTGTTACTAGCTAAAGTATTTGTAGACGTTGATTTTGACATTACATCGCTTTCAATTGAACGTTTTTTTCTTGGACCTATCGACTTTTTAGAAGCTTTATTATGCAATAACGCCCATTGGGATTTCAAATTCTCTGATTTCGAGGAATTCATTAATTTATTCAAGGTGCTATCCGCGATTTGCTGCAAATGGTCCCGGCGTGGGTACTCGGACTGGAACGGCGTTAGGTCGTCCATTGTTAAGTTTACTAAGCGGGAGTTTGTTGGTAAAATCTTAAGTTCAGGCCGGAAAACCTTATGTGCTCTAGGCAATTCATAGCTTGTCTTGATGACCGGCGCCCCGACCTTCGGCGGACTAACTTTCCGGGTAACAGATTTCCGTTTTTTCTTCTCCATTCGCATGAATTGACCACTTGCGACCACCGGTATCAATTTGTTTATAGAATGTTTCGGCGATGTCGTTATTCGTATTGCGTTCGAGCTCACATTCACTTTGTTTATAGAGACGAAATTTTTGCACGGCAACAGTGAATCTTTACTGAAATTTGGCGGTGCTAAACATCGCATTTGAGGTTTTCGAGTGTGGAGACTTTTGTTCTTTAGACGTTTGGTGATGTCCGTTAACTTATCGAGCAAACCTAACGATCGGTTCAGGTTGTTGCGGATCTCTTGACGCGTTTCGTTCAGTACTAACTCTTTTGATTTTACTTTGGGTGATGGTGGATTTATCGCCTAAAGAAAAATTTGCAACAGTTATTCCCACAACATTTATTGCATTATTGCATTTAGCCAATGGCCTAGTTGTAAAACTGTTCGGCTTGTGAAATTTACTATTAAGACATATTTTCTTAAGCTATCATAGGGAGAATTAAATAAAGCATTATTTTTAATACAGATAGTGGACAAAAAAAGTTGAGTGAAGGCCACTCTAGCTCCTTTCTTACAAATCTACCGATTTGTTCATTTGTTCATTGCATTATAAGTCAATAATTATTGTGTTACGTTTCCCTAATTACAAAATAAATTGATTTTATTTCATAACTAACGTATGGAGCATTTAAAACAAAATAAAGCAATATATATTTTAAATACAGATTTTGTAAGGACAAGAAAGTCGAGTGAAGGCCACTCTAGCTCATTTCTTACTAATCTAGCCTAACCTAACCTAACCTAACGTAGGGAGAATTTAAAACAAAATAAAGCAATATATATTTTAAATACAGTTAATGTAAGGACAAAAAAGTCGAGTGAAGGCCACTTTAGCTATTTTCTTACAAATCTACCGATTTGTTCATTTGTTCATTGCATTATAAGTCAATAATTATTGTGTTACGTTTCCCTAATTACAAAATAAATTGATTTTATTCCATAACTAACGTATGGAGCATTTAAAACAAAATAAAGCAATATATATATTTTAAATACAGATAGTGTAAGGACAAGAAAGTCGAGTGAAGGCCACTCTAACTCTTTTCTTACTAATCTAGCCTAACCCAACCTAACCTAACGTAGGGAGAATTTAAAACAAAATAAAGCAATATATATATTTTAAATACAGATAGTGTAAGGGCAAGAAAGTCAAATGAAGGCCACTCTAGCTCTTTTCTTACAAATCTACCGCTTTTTAATTTGTTTTATTGCATTATTAATCAATAATTATTATGTTACGTTTCCCTAATTACAAGATAAATTGATTTAATTTCATAAATAACGTAGGGAGAATTTCAAACAAAACAAAGCAACATATATTTTAAATACAGATAATGTAAGGACAAGAAAGCCGAGTGAAGGCCACTCTAGCTCTTTTCGTACAAATCTACCGATTTGTACATTTGTTCATTGCATTATTAGTCAATAATTATTGTGCTATGTTTCCCTAATTACAAAATATATTGATTTTATTTCATAACTAACAAAATAAACTAATATTTTTAATCACAAATAAATGTAAGGACAAGAAAGCCGAGTGAAGGCCACTCTAGCTCTTTTCGTACAAATCTACCGATTTTTCAATTTGTTCATTGCGTTATAAGTCAATCATTATTGTGTTACGTTTCCCTAATTACAAAATATATTGATTTTATTTCATAGTTTCAATAAAATAAACTAATATTTTTAATTACAAATAGAGTAAGGACAAGAGTGTCGAATAATGGCCACTCTAGCTCTTACAGATATGTTCATTGCATTATTAGTCAATAATTGGGATGATACAAGAGTCATATTTAATTTTTTTATTCAAGATTATATAATTCTAAAATTAATATTTATTTTTTTATATTTTTAAAGCCTCTATTTTTAGAGATATCCATTTTTAAAAGTATTCACGTCAAGTATTTATTACGTTTTAATTACTTGGTGTTTTGAATGTGTAGTTTAGGGCATTGCAAGTAGATACTAGGGTTATTTTATTACTAGATGTTGGCACACCATAGACTGTAAAAGTGATTACGTCACATCCGTTTAATTCAGCCCGCGAAATACGAAAATTGGTCGGTTATTCTTATGGGATTACTTTAGGCCGTAATTCTCTTATGTGTTAAATTATTAAAAAATTGAGAAATCTGATAGTGCTAAATGTCGGCAACATTGGGGAACATGTTTAATAAGTGAATTCTTAAGGATTGTTCACAGCTAAAGAATTAGAAAGTAAGCTTAGAAATTATAAGTAATAATTCCAGTTTGTTATATGACATACAAGGTTAACATTCACAGCAACAATAATTATCATAAATTGTGTTGCTTGGAATGTTAACATATTGCTTGTCATAATACAAACTAGATTATTTTTTGTAATTTTCTAAGTTTAACTACTAATTGTTTTGCTGTGAACAATCCTTAAGCCGTGTTCAGAGCGAACCAAATAGTAATTAAGATTAGAAAATAATAAATAATAATCTAGTTTGTATTATGACAACAAAATTAACACAATGTATAATAAGTTATGTTGCTGTGAACGTTAACTTTGTATATAATACAACAAACTGGAATTATTACTTATAATTTTTAAGTTTAATTACTGATTGTATCGCTGTGAACAATCCTTTAACGATTGTTCACAGCTAAAGAATTAGTAATTAAGCTTAGAAATTATAAGTAATAATTCCAGTTTGTTATATGACATACAAGGTTAACATTGACAGCAACAATAATTTATCATAAATTGTGTTGCTTGGAATGTTAACATATTGCTTTATCATAATACAAACTAGATTATTATTTGTAATTTTCTAAGCGTAATTACTAATTGTTTCGCTGTGAACAATCCTTAAGCCGTGTTCAGAGCGAACCAAATAGTAATTAAGATTAGAAACATAGAAATAATAATCTAGTTTGTTGTAATACTAGCATTCACAGCAACAAAATGAACACAATGTAGTTATGTTGCTGTGAACGTTAACTTTGTATATAATACAACAAACTGGAATTATTACTTATAATTTTTAAGTTTAATTACTGATTGTATCGCTGTGAACAATCCTTTAACGATTGTTCACAGCTAAAGAATTAGTAATTAAGCTTAGAAATTATAAGTAATAATTCCAGTTTGTTATATGACATACAAGGTTAACATTGACAGCAACAAAATTTATCATAAATTGTGTTGCTTGGAATGTTAACATATTGCTTTATCATAATACAAACTAGATTATTATTTGTAATTTTCTAAGCGTAATTACTAATTGTTTCGCTGTGAACAATCTTTAAGCCGTGTTCAGAGCGAACCAAATAGTAATTAAGATTAGAAACATAGAAATAATAATCTAGTTTGTTGTAATACTAGCATTCACAGCAACAAAATTAACACAATGTAGTTATGTTGCTGTGAACGTTAACTTTGTATATCATACAACAAACTGGAATTATTACTTATAATTTTTAAGTTTAATTACTGATTGTATCGCTGTGAACAATCCTTTAACGATTGTTCACAGCTAAAGAATTAGTAATTAAGCTTAGAAATTATAAGTAATAATTCCAGTTTGTTATATGACATACAAGGTTAACATTGACAGCAACAAAATTTATCATAAATTGTGTTGCTTGGAATGTTAACATATTGCTTGTCATAATATAAACTAGATTATTATTTAGTAATTTTCTAAGCTTAATTACTAATTGTTTCGCTGTGAACAATCCTTTAAAGTAGTATCGGTTATCGGTGCGGATATGTGGACGCTTGTTGAGCAAATCCATTGTCATATTTCGCGGGCGGATGTGACATTAGGGTACCTATTCTGAGTGTCTCAACTCAATACATTGAAGTGAGATCTCACTCAAAAACGCTGTTGCCATCTATTGGATTCATTGTGTAAACATGATATGACGTCACGGATCTCAATCAATTCGTAACTTTATCTCACTACCTCGGTAGGTAGTGAGACCAGAAAAGTTACTAGTGAGAAAATTGACAGATTATTGGTTGTGTGCATGACATTTTTGTACAAGCGCAGAGATTAATGAAATCGCTTGAACTGACTGTTACCCATTTGTTACTTGTGAAATCTTTTGCTGGTCTCTTTGTGTTTTTTTTGTATATTGTGTTTTCCTTGTTTTGTGTTGTTTAAAACTCACTTACAAACATTTCCGGGCTATTATATATATATAATATTTGTATTTACTGTAGTTTTAAATCTTTTTAAAATAATAATTGTAACAAGTGTTGTAAACTTGAAGTCAGAAAAATCCCTAAAGATCTCACATGCGCGTCTCACTAGTGGTACGTCATCGTTATCTCAAATCTCACGTCAATATATTTAGTTGAGACACTCAGAATAGGGGTCTAGGTCACTTACCTAATTCTTTATTATTATATTGATATTAAACGATACATTTTAAATATAAACGTTTTAAAGTAGTTTTATACATTATATATGGTCCTTTCGCCATAGCAAAAAAAGTATGATGTATTTAGGGGTAAAAAGAAGACTTACGGCTTGGATTGTCGCGTATTGAGGCCTCAAGGCTTCCGCTGATCTTTTCTTCATTTCTCTCCAAATCCCCGCTGGTCCAACTGACTGTATCGGTATCTTCTTCACTTGTCGCCTTATACTATTGTCCGTCACTTCTTTGATAATCATAGAATTCTTCTCGAACTTCTCCGTAACCAGTCTTAGCGTATTTTGTATTTGGCTCAAAACCTTTTCTTTATGGAATCCTGCAACGGTGACATCTATATTTTCTGGCGTTTTTGGCCGCGGAAAATAGTCCAGCGTAATCGTGCTAGTCTGGGCGCTTTTAACGGTACACAATAGCACTTCGCTGCCAATAGGACTAGTTTGCGCGCTTCTAGCCGGACTTATTTGCATTTGACTAGTCCAGAGACTCATTGGACTTGTTGAGACACTTAAATGACTATTATCGTAAAATGGCCCCGATTTTTTCCACAAAATCAATTGTTTCGATGGGCGGTCTGATACAGTTGCGTTTGCAAAGTACGGGGACACTTGGCTACTTAAATTTTTAATACTAATGCTATTGATTGATTTCATTGCGGTTAGATCTTTCAGAACGATTTTCTGAAGGGATACGCCGGTTTGAGTGGTTCCGATTTGATTTTGTATGTCGACTATTGTAGATTTGCAATGTTGCAGTATTGATGAGGCTGTTGTTTGAGTTTGCTCGAATTTATAATACATATTTACGACCGACGTACTTTTCTCATCTTTTTGTTGATCAAATTCGTTTATACATTGAATATCGTTCGACACGTGAATCAAACACTTATCATATTGTATTGTTCGCATTTCTTTCTCAATAGATTCGCAATAATTTGTGCTTTTGTCCACAATTGCTTTCAAATTGTTATTCATGCTTTTAAGCTCATTATTTATCTGAAACGCAGTACTAAGCGCCTGCTTTTCCAAACCTACTAAGCTAGAATAATCAATTTTCTCCGCACCACTATTACGTAAAAGCTCGTAATAAGTGTACAGCTTATTGCCTTCATCTATTGAACTTAATTGCAATTGCAATAAATGGTTGTAAATATTATTGATTGTGTGCTCAATAGGGGTTTTTAGTTTGCAATTGTTACGACAAATAGATTTCAAGTTATTTTCGAATTTATTCAACAAAAACTCGACGAAATTGCTACCGTTCGAGCCGACTTGCGCCTTATTTGACTTCGGATGAAACGGCACCAATTTCAGGCAATTACCGCAAAATTGTTGTTCGTCCGCGTACGAGCCAGACAACTGGTTAGCATGTGTTACGATTTTCAGATTTTTCAAACGCAAATTTAATGTCGCTGCCGACACAAACAACTTTTGATTGATTTCAACAACTTTGTGCAACAAATTTTTCCGTTTCAATCCACGCATTAATTGCCTATTCGCGTAAAACAAAAAGTTTACTTTCTTTGCATGCACCGTCAATATCGCTTGTATATTGCCAACGCGCAAACTTTTCCGTGCGACTTCATTACGAATAAACTCGTATTTATCGTTATCAATATCCGAATGATAATATTGCAAAATTTCAGTGAAATTAATAATATCAGTTGCATCAGTTATGAAATATGGGACTAATGTCTTTGTCTGCTTTTCCATGAATACTGCGTTTAGCCAAATTTGGCTAGTTTCGTCCTCTTTTGTTTTTAGTTTCTCGTGTAAAAAGTTTAACAGGCATTGTGGCGATTTTAGGTATTTTTGCAGTTTGTTATGTTTTTTCCGTTGCGTTGGCGCGCTTTTGGGCGATTTCCAGCTGGTCGAGCAGCTTTTTGAACCCTTTTCGGTGAGATTCAACTTTTGAAAACAGCAACATACTATTCGGGAAAATTGGCTGTTTGGGTTCTTGTAGAATATTGAGATATATTCTTGGGTCAGGGGGTCTTTAATTAATATTGGTTCTATGTCGTCTAATTTTAAACATAGATATTTGTTATCTTGTTCCTTTAATCGTTGCTTCCGAGAATGCATAGGATAAGTCGGTTTTCGTTTTGTGGTGTCTTCAAATGGTATTATCCTTGTTATGTCTCTACATTTTTCGTCAGGTGAAAATCTGTAAATAGGTTTTACTTTAAAAATTATTTCCTCAGAAACTAATATAGATATAAACGTCTCCTTTTCACGGATTCATAACTTATATACAATTTATTTAAAATTAAATTTTCAACCAGCACCTATGCCTACAGCTCGCCTTATAAAAAATATATGCGAGCATATTTTAAATTTAATTATAAATGTTTTTTATTATTATCGCCTTTCGGCTCACAATTTGAAAACATATTTTGTAGATATGATAAAAATGGATACTTATTATATTTAATAATTCTTCTAGCTTAAGGCACCTGTGCCTACAACTCGCCTTATAAGAAATATATGCGAGCATATTTAAATTTAATAATAAATGTTTTTAATTATTTTTTTGGTCTACAATTTGAAAGAATGTTAAAGAATTTTGTAGATTTTTTAGACATATTAAAAAATATTAATGCTTATTTTAAAATGCATACTTATTATATTTAATAATTCGTAAAATATTGTTAATTTTGAATATGTTTAGGTTTAAGAAATATATGCGAACATGTTATAAATTTAATAATAAATGTTTTTAATTATTATGGCCTTTAGGTCCACAATTTGTTAATCTACAAAATGTTAAAGAGTTTTGTAGATTTTTTAGATATATTAAAAAAATTACTGCCTATTTTAAAATGCATACTTATTGTATTTAATAGTTCGTAAAATATTGATCTAAATTTAAATTTTCAACTAGCTTAGGTACAGGCACCTGTGCATACAGCTCACATATTTTCAATTTAAAAATAAAAAAAAGGCCATAAGGCCTTTCGGCCCACAATTTGAAAATATGTTAAAGAATTTTGTAGATTTTTTAAATATATTAAAAAATATTACAGCTTATTTTAAAATGCATACTTATTATATTTAATAATTCGTAAATATTGTTAATTTACATTTAAATTTTCAACAAGCAGTACAGGCACCTATGCCTACAGCTCGCCTTATAAGAAATATATGCGAGCAAATTTGAATTTTTAAAAACAAATGTTTTTAATTATTATAGCTTTTTGGTCCATAATTTGAAAAATAGTCAAATTATTTTGTAGATTTTTTAGATATATTAAAAAAATTACTGCCTATTTTCAAATGCATACTTATTGTATTTAATAATTCGTAAAATATTGATCTAAATTTAAATTTTCAACTAGCTTAGGTACAGGCACCTGTGCATACAGCTCACATATTTTCAATTTAAAAATAAAAAAAAGGCCATAAGGCCTTTCGGCCCACAATTTGAAAATATGTTAAAGAATTGTGTAGAATTTTTAAATATATTAAAAAATATTACAGCTTATTTTAAAATGCATACTTATTATATTTAATAATTCGTAAATATTGTTAATTTACATTTAAATTTTCAACAAGCAGTACAGGCACCTATGCCTACAGCTCGCCTTATAAGAAATATATGCGAGCAAATTTGAATTTTTAAAAACAAATGTTTTTAATTATTATAGCTTTTTGGTCCATAATTTGAAAAATAGTCAAATTATTTTGTAGATTTTTTAGATATATTAAAAAAATTACTGCCTATTTTAAAATACATACTTATTGTATTTAATAATTCGTAAAATATTGATCTAAATTTAAATTTTCAACTAGCTTAGGTACAGGCACCTGTGCATACAGCTCACATATTTTCAATTTAAAAATAAAAAAAGGCCATAAGGCCTTTCGGCCCACAATTTGAAAATATGTTAAAGAATTGTGTAGAATTTTTAAATATATTAAAAAATATTACAGCTTATTTTAAAATGCATACTTATTATATTTAATAATTCGTAAATATTGTTAATTTACATTTAAATTTTCAACAAGCAGTACAGGCACCTATGCCTACAGCTCGCCTTATAAGAAATATATGCGAGCAAATTTGAATTTTTAAAAACAAATGTTTTTAATTATTATAGCTTTTTGGTCCATAATTTGAAAAATAGTCAAATTATTTTGTAGATTTTTTAGATATATTAAAAAAATTACTGCCTATTTTAAAATACATACTTATTGTATTTAATAATTCGTAAAATATTGATCTAAATTTAAATTTTCAACTAGCTTAGGTACAGGCACCTGTGCATACAGCTCACATATTTTCAATTTAAAAATAAAAAAAGGCCATAAGGCCTTTCGGCCCACAATTTGAAAATATGTTAAAGAATTGTGTAGAATTTTTAAATATATTAAAAAATATTACAGCTTATTTTAAAATGCATACTTATTATATTTAATAATTCGTAAATATTGTTAATTTACATTTAAATTTTCAACAAGCAGTACAGGCACCTATGCCTACAGCTCGCCTTATAAGAAATATATGCGAGCAAATTTGAATTTTTAAAAACAAATGTTTTTAATTATTATAGCTTTTTGGTCCATAATTTTAAAAATAGTCAAATTATTTTGTAGATTTTTTAGATATATTAAAAAAATTACTGCCTATTTTCAAATGCATACTTATTGTATTTAATAATTCGTAAAATATTGATCTAAATTTAAATTTTCAACTAGCTTAGGTACAGGCACCTGTGCATACAGCTCGCCTTATAAGAAATATATGCGAGCATATTTTAATTTAAAAATAATTTTATTTTAATTATTATGGCCTTTCGGTCCATAGTTTGAACAAATGTTAAGAATTTGGAGAATTTTTAGATATATTAAAAAAATTACTGCTTATTTCAAAATGCCTACTTATTATATTTAATAATTCGTAAAATATTGATCTAAATTTAAATTTAAATTTTCAACAAGCTTAGGTACAGGCATCTATGCCTGCAGCTTGCCTTATAAGAAATATATGCGAGCAAATTTGAATTTCAAAATATATATTTTTAATTATTATAGCTTTTTGGTCCTCAATTTGAATAAATGTTAAGAATTTTGTATATTTAGTCCACAATTTGAAAAAATGTTAAAGAATTTTGAACATTTTTTAGATATATTAAAATAATTACTGCTTATTTTAAAATACATACTTATTATATTGAATAAATCGTAAAATATTGTTAATATAAATTTAAATTTTCAACACGCTTAACTACAAGCACCTATGCCTACAGCTTTTGTTGCTTTTTGTTGACATAGAATATCTTACAATATGATTTTATTGTAGAATATTCTATTTTTTAAGGGCAGTATTAAGGAGGGCTCCAATTCTTGGGGCCCTATAACACCGGAAGTATAAAAGCGGTTGAATTTAAACTGGGGGCATTTCTTGAACACTAGGTTAACCTGTGGGTACTATGTGCCCATATCATATACAGAATACAGTACATTGAACATCTATCCTTTTGTCTAATTAAATTATTGAACGGGTGGCGATTTTTCAGGAAATATATATATATATATATTAAAACGTCGGTTAAACGGCAAACCAGCGAGTCGATTAACCGGTCAATCGGTTACTCGTAACCCGTTATCCAGCTTATAGCTCAAAAATAACCGATTAACCGATTAGTTTATTTTTGAAACTGATTAACCGGATAGTTCTGACAGCCCGCAATGAAGAATATCGTGCAGTGGCGTAGATAAGGGGGAAATTATATAATGGTAGAACACCCCCCAAAAGCAACATCTAGCTACGCCACTGCGCTGATGCACATCGTAAGGTGCTGACAACTGACGGTACTTGATTATATTAGACGCTAGTGTTTATTATGTTATTATAGACGGGTAAATTCGTTAACAATGCATTCCGGCATACTATATTATGGAATATTTTGAATCATAGTAGAAAAGGCATATTTAAAATGTATTATGGTGATTTTTGAGAGGTGTCATCACACAAAAGTTGCTTATTTTCGAGGTGGACTGTTTTTGAATTTTTTACGCTAGATAGGGAGCAATTAATCTCGATCGCGTAGTCTTTAACATATTGCTATATACTTTATATATATATATATATATATATATATATATATATATATATATATATATATAATCTAAATATTAAATAAATATAAATTGAGTAATAAAAATGTAAGCTTACTGGTTGATAAGATCACTTTGGTAGCAAATGGGTTCATATTTAGCTATCAAACTGTCATCTTCGAAAACCAATACTTTTGTCAAAGTTTTTCGCCTGGGATCCATTTTTAATTCTTTATTCTAAGTATATAATATGTACGAAAAATACGTGAGTTGGTAATTTAAAACATGCCCGAAATTGCAATAGAACTGTATGCGCTAAAAGGTAATGAATTTTTTCTATTTTTGGGTAAATATGTTTGTAGTCTTTTGTTTATGACAGATAGCAAAAATACTTAGCAACGATTTTCTCTATATATATTATTACTTTCTTATACAAATGTATATAAACAAGTATTTGTAATCACGATTAAATTCGTACTATTTTTTAACCGGAAATAATGCTTTACATTATCTCGAAAACGGCATGAGTTAGAGAAAAAAATATTCTTATAAAAATTAAAGATATTAAAATTTCCAGCAACTTTTATTAACAAAGTTTTCCCCAAAAATGTACCATTTACTGCCAAATATTTTATGTAAATAACCTTATTACATTAACCGGAAATAATGCTTTACTTTTCATGCATTGAATATTATCTCGAAAACGGCGGTCAAACTGTCGATGATGGGCCTCACGTCCAAAATGGATGAAACTTTGTGGAAAAATCCGCAAAAAAATTAGGATTATGGGAAAAATAATCGCATGTGGGGGAAACCCTTGGATGACCTTGAAATTAATTAATTTGTTTTTATAGCTATTTATCAATTACAATCAATCTGTGCCTGCCTAAGAGTGTGTGTTTCTCCAGCCACGATTTCTGTTACCAACCTAAAAATAACAAAATCCCCTTGATTGGTTTTAGCGCAACGATTAATACAAAATTACTTCCCATCACTTAAAAATTAAACAACCACAACGTAACCACAAACAGTGATTTTATGTACAAACGAATTATTTACATTTTTGCTGTTTGTGGTTACGTTGTGGTTGTCTAATTTTTAAGTGATGGGAAGTAATTTTGGTTTTAATCGTTGCGCTAAAACCAATCAAGGGGATTTTGTTATTTTTAGGTTGGTAACAGAAATCGTGGCTGGAGAAAAGGGTGAAACTGTCGATGATGGGCCTCACGTCCAAAATGGATGAAACTTTGTGTTAAAAATTATAATATTTAATAATTTTTTTCGGGCTATGAGTTAGCAATATGTAAAAATCTTGTAGGCATAAAATATCTTAGTATTTTTAGTAGAATTTTTGAGTGTTTTACACACAAACACACTCAAACAAACACACTCACACAAACCCACTCACACACACACACACACACACATACACACACTCTTAGGCACGCACAGATTGATTGTAATTGATAAATAGCTATAAAAACAAATTAATTAATTTCAAGGTCATCCAAGCATTTCCCCCACATGCGATTATTTTTCCCATAATCCTAATTTTTTTGCGGATTTTTCCACAAAGTTTCATCCATTTTGGACGTGAGGCCCATCATCGACAGTTTGACCAAAACGGCATATGTTAGAGAAAAAAATACTCTTATAAAAGTTAAACATATTAAAATTTCGAGTAACTTTTGTTAATAAAGTTTTCTCCAAATATGTACCATTTACTGCCAAATTCTTTATATAAATAACCTTATTACATTAACCGGAAATAATTAATTAATTTTCATGCATTGATCATTATCTCGAAAACGGCATAAGTTAGAGAAAAAATTACTCTTATAAAAGTTAAAGTTACTAAATTTCCAGTAAGTTTTGTTAATCAAGTTTTTCCAAAAAATGTACCATTTACTGCCAAATCCTATATGTAGATAATCTAATTACATTAACCGGCAGTAATGCTATACTTTTCATGCATTGATCATTATCTCGAAAACGGCATAAGTTAGAGAAAATACTACTCATATCAAAGTTAAAGATATAAAAATTTCCAGTAACTTTTGTTAACAAAGTTTTTCCCAAAAATGTACCATTTACTGCCAAATCCTTTATGTAAATAATCTTATTACATTAACCGGAAATAATGCTTTACTTTTCATGCATCATTATCTCGAAAACGGTATGAGTTAGAGAAAAAATTATTCTTATAAAAGTTAAAGATATTAAAGTTTCCAGCAACTTTTATTAATAAAGTTTCCCCCAAAAATGTACCATTTACTGCCAAATTGCTTATGTAAACATCCTGATTACATTTACGTTTCTCTAGTTACAATACATATTGACATTATATTGAAAATCTTAGAATGAATTTAAAGCAAAATAACGCAATATAGATACTGAAAGTAATTTAAAATAAGCTATAAATGATGGGAAAGAATTCATAACATTAAAAATTGAGCAAAATATTTAGTTTTACTTCAGTTGGGAACACTGTATTTTAGTTTCAACCATAAAAAGGCGCTGCGATCGCTAACTGTCAGAAGTGCCTCTAGCGGTTAGTTAATTTTAAAAATTAATTAAAGTTATTTAAATTACATCCAATTAATTACCATTGATTAAACACAACGCCAAGTTGAGCTTAATACGCTTAAGTATCGTTTAAAATACTCGTGCAGTGCTGTTTTATCTTAAAATAACGTAAAACTTATTTTTACAGTTTGTGGTTAGATTTTTTGTAATCAAAATAGAATTCAACATGTGGAATTTGAATTAATCATTTTCCAATTCAATTTTAGTGTTTTTAATCATTTTAAAGTGTTTTTAAATGATTTGAAATGTGTTTTAAGTTATTAACTATGTAGAAATGAGTGAAAATGGTTTAAAAATCGAAATGTTGAAGTTTAAAGTGATATTAAAGGACAGCTGGTACATATTATAAATATTTTATATGAATGTAAGTATTTTTTTGTGGTTTATTTAATGGTTTTTAGTGTAATTTTGGTGGGTTTATGGTATATATTCCGAGTTAGGTTAATGTTTTGACAGGTAAACTGAGTACCGCCAAGTTTGATCCAGTTTCCACTGTTTTTTATGTTGGTTCAGTGTTTTCCTCATAGATGCCCACACATATTTTTAGTGCATAAAATTATGGTTGATTTTTTTTCCGCATAAGTTGAGTTACGCAATTCTATGTTATTATTTATATTAATGCAAAATTTATTCATATTTGTAGGATGAATATTTTTCTTGTTATGTTATACAGTAATTTGCATTTGTTTTTACTCTCTTATACGTAGTGTATAAAAGAAAGTATTGTTTTTTCAAAAAAAAAAAACCTCGATATTTTAATGGAAATACACGTTTTGAGGGTTCTTAAACCCATTTTCTATAGCATTTAGTGTGAACGCTCTATAGCCAATACTGTTGTATTATATATATATATATATATATATATATATAAATTTAATGTTTTGAATGTAATATTAGTTTATTCTGGGGGGGGAAAAGCTGCTATTTTTAGGGGTTTTAACCGGAAATGCTTGTTTATTTCTTTTTTTAAGTATCTTTAAAACGAAACTAGTATCTTATAAAAATTACATATATAGTGAAAACTAAGTATATGAAAGTCGAATAAGGGGCACTTTAGATTTTTTATTTATTTTTTGTGTTATTGATACTTGTAATTTTAAATTAATTTGCCAATTTGTTTTCATTGATATTTATAATTTATTGATTGTAGCATTGATTTATGTTTTATTTCATAGATTTTAATCATTTTCTCGAGATTTATTCTAGTTAAAAGGATATAATATTTTTTTAAGTAAACGTAGTTTTTTTTAAGGCAAAAATAATTTTTTCTAATAAAACAAGCACTTATGCCTCCAGCTCGCCTTATAGTAGTAATATTTGCGGTGCGAGACACCGGTTTTTAATTATTATAGCCTTTTGGTTAACAATTTGAAATTTTTTTGTATAAATATAAAAAGTCTTACAATTTTTTTTTGAAAAAAAATAATGCCTATTTTAAAATTCAGAATTATAATTAATTTAATTTAATTTTTTATGGCTTTTGGGTTAACAATATGAAAAAATCTTGTAGACATAAAATATCTTAGAATTTGTAGTAGAATTTTTGGGTGTTTTAATTATTTTTATAAGGGACGTATTAAGGGGGGTTGTAAATTTTGGGGCCCTATAACTCTGGAAGTATACGGGCGATTGAATTAAAATTGCGAGCGGATTTAAATAGGGTGTCAAATAATACGTGTAGCAAATTTGGTGTGAATCTCTCCGGTACCTTCAGCGAACTAGAAGGCAGTATTAAGGAGGGCTCTAAATTTTGGGGCCCTATAATTCGGGAAGTATGCGAGCGATTGGATTTAAACTGGGATACCAAATAATACCAAAAAGTAGCAAATTCGCTCCGGTACCTTCAGAGGAGTATATATATATATATGTAAATATGTATATATATATATATGTATATATATATGTATATATATATGTATATATATGTATATATATGTATATATATGTATATATATGTATATATATGTATATATATGTATATATATATATATATATATATATATATATGTATATATATGTATATATATATGTATATATATATGTATATATATATATATATATATATATATATATATATATATATATATATATATATATATATATATATATATGTATATGTATGTATGTATAAATAGAAAACATCTGTCCCGGGCGATATTTTCCGAGCACCCTTATGCAAGCTACCCTTCAGCTGTCATTTTTTTCGGTTTGCGCGTTCTAAAGTTGTCCCGGTCGCACTATAATAGCTAGTTTGTGACATCCAGTTCGCCATGCGCTTCTAATGTGAAAACATCCACTGAAAATTCGCGCTCTCCAAACAAACATAATTTCTTATTGTGTTTCTTCACTGTGTTTGTTTGTTATAAAATAAATAATTTGCTCCAACGAATTCAAAGGGTTTTTTCTAACTAATACTAAAGGTATTTCACATATATATTGTTTTAATAGTTGTGTTTGCGTTGAGGAAGGACTAGACTCAATTATTGATTATTAGCTTCTAGTGGCGTCAAAACAGTACCAACGTACACTCGCTCGCTTTTATTATAATATTCATAACATCTACTTATTTCCTATGTATGGTCGTTTTTTTGTCTGTGTGTGTGTGTGTGTATATGTGAGAACGCTCTAAAGTGCCTAAAGGAAAATGTGTGTAATTTAAAACTTACCTGGTATATGGTCCCGGTGTGCACTTTCTATTTTTGTATACAATATCTTAACCGGAACTTACAGTTTATTCATTCTACATTTTTAATATCTCAGAAACGGCTTGAGTTAGAGAAAAATGTTTATAATTAAAGTTGTAGGTATTAGAATTTCTAGCAACTTTTGTTAATAAGTTTTTTTTTTAAAACGTACCATTTACGGAAAAAATCGCTTTTTTCAGTAAATGTTACATTTTTTCGAAATTGAAATATGTAGTAACTTTAATTTAACGGTTTTTTTTTCCGAAAAATTTACCATTTACTGAAAAATGGTTTACTACAATTAAATAAATCCCATATTTAAATACAGCGAATCAATCTAGAGTTATATTAAATAAATGTTATATTTGCTACTTATTTCCTATTTATTGTCGTTTTCTGTCTGTCTGTGTGTGTGTGTATGTATATATGTGAGAACGCTCTACTATTGAAGCGAAAATTATTTAATTTAAAGCTTAAGCCTGGTATATGGTCCCGGTGTGCACTTTCTATTTTTGTATACAATATCTTAACCGGAAGTTACAGTTTATTCATTCATTTTTTTTAATATCTCAAAAACGGCATGGGTTAGAGAAAAATGTTTATAATAAAAGTTGTAGGTATTAAAATTTCAAGTAACTTTTGTTTAAAAAGTTTTTTTTTTAAACGTACCATTTACGGAAAAATCGCTTTTTCCAGTAAATGTTAAATTTTTTCGAAATTAAAAAAAAAACTTCAATTTAACGGTTATTTTTTTCGAAAAATTTACTATTAACTATAAAATGGTTTACTACAATTAAATAAATCCCATATTTGAATACAGCGAATCAATGTAGAGTTATATTAAATAAATATTATATTTACTAATCCTAAGCTGCCTTTAATATAAATAAATCTTATTGCCGTATAAGCTACATGCATTTATTGTTAATAAATCGTATATTTGCGTAAATATGCTATATTAAATAGTATTTAATAACAAATTTATTACTATTAAATAAATTTACCTTATAATAATGACAGAAATCTTAAATAATTAATGTAGTCATAATAAATAGACTAGTTTATTAATAATAAATAAATTGAGTAATATTAAAGCAAATGTTCTTGAAATTACACAGTTTTCCTAAAATATGCTCAATTTATGAATTATTATCTATAAAGACAAGTTTTTTTCAGTGCAGATTTTGTTTTATGTTAATAAATCGTAAACTTGCGTAAATTATGCTATATTAAATAGTATTTAATCACACATTTATTGTTAATAAATCGTATATTTGCGTAAATATGCTATATTAAATAGTATTTAATAACAAATTTATTACTATTAAATAAATTACCTTATAATAACGACATAAACCTTAAATAAATAATGTAGCCATAATAAATAGACTAGTTTATTAATAATTAATAAATTGAGTGATATTAAAGCAAATTTTCTTGAAATTAAACAGTTTTCCTAAAAAATGCTCAATTAATGATTTATTAACTATAAAGACAAGTTTTTTTCAGTGTAGATATTGTTTTATAGCAATCGTAGGGTGAATTTAAAACAAAATAATGCATTATTATAATTAGAGGTAGTGAAATTCGAGTGCAGGCCACTCCAGTTTAAAATAAAAAATATTTTAGAATAATATGCAAAATTGCTCATAATATTAACAATATATTAATAGAATTTTATGTATATATATATATATAAAATATGTCACGCGATGATTTCTATATAATAATGATTGAATATTTCCAACGCAATAAAATGGGAACAAAACATGTGATAGAATAAGGTAGGTTATTTCTGTATAGAATTTATGCAATTTGTTTTGGTCTGATTGTAAATTTGAAATGATAGCTCTGTCTCTGTGTACTTATTATTGCTAGGTACAGCGTACAGCTAGAAAGCGCTTCTGTAATATTTAGAGCATAGCAACACTAACACTAACTAATTATTATCATATACAGCATCATCAAAAAAGAAAAACAGATGACAGAATTGATTATAAAAATGTATAGAATTAAATTCAATGTAATTATTGTTCCTAAACATAACTAATGTCGTTCAAAACGAACACCGACAAGTTAATTACTACGAAATATTGCGTACAACGGTTTTCAAGGGTTTCGCAAACCTTCTAGAGATATCTGGAAGTATCTAGAGATTTTTACAGGGCTCTTGATATACCTAAATATTTCTAATTTAACAATTTAGTGAAGTTCCTACAGATTTCTAGTTTTGAACTTTTCTTAAAACTTCTAGACATATCTGGAAGTATCTAGAGATTTCTTATTATTCCTAAATATTCCTTCATCTCGCCTTATAAGTAATGCGATGCGAACAAAGATTTCTCCCTCTTAATGCACGCTTGGCTAATAAAATTTAAAATTAATTGTTTTAATTATTATGGCCTTAGGGTTCACAATTTCAAAAAATGTTATACATATAAAAAGATTTATAATATTTTGTAGATTTTTTTTATATACTCAAAAACAAACAAGCTTAGATACCTATGCGTCCAGCTCGCCACGATGCGAACAGCGCTTTTTAATTATTATGGCCTTTTGGTTAACAATTTGAAAAAATGTTATACTTATAAAAAGATTTATAATATTTTGTAGATTTTTTTAATATACTCAAAAATAAACAAGCTTAGATACCTATGCGTCCAGCTCGTTTTATAAGTAATAGTGATGCGAGCAGCGGTTTTTAATTATTATGGCCTTTTAGTTAACAATTTGAATAAATGTTATAGATATAAAAAGTCTGTCAATTTTTTGTAGAGTATATTGATAAAAAACAAGCTTAGGTACAACGCACCTATGCGTCCAGCTCGCTATTTTTAGTGCATATTTTAAAATTCAAAATCATAATATTTAATAATTTTTTACGGGATTTGGGTTAACAATATGAAAAAATCTTGTAGACATAAAATATCTTAGAATTATGTCTCACGCACCTATGCGTCCAGCTCGCCTTATAAGTAATATATGCGATATGCGAGCAGCGGTTTTTAATTATTATGGCCTTTTGGTTAACAATTTGAAAATATGTTATAGATATAAAAAGTCTTACAATTTCTTGTAGTTTATTTTGATGTAATAACAAGCTTTGGTCCAACGCGTCTATGCGTCCAGCTCGCCTTATAAGTAATATATGTGAAGCGAGCAGCGGTTTTTAATTATTATGGCCTTTTGGTTAACAATTTGAAAAAATGTTATAGATATAAAAAGTCGCACAATTTTCTGTAGTTTATTTCAATAAAATCCCAATTTTTTTAGTGCATATTTTAAAATTCAAAATTATAATATTTAATAATTTTTTTCGGGCTTTGGGTTAACAATATGAAAAAATCTTGTAGATATAAAATATCTTAGAATTTGTAGTAGAATTTTTGAGTGTTTTAATTATTTTAATAAGGGCAGTATTAAGGGGGGTTCTAAATTTTGGGGCCCATTAACTCAGGAAGTATACGGGCGATTGGATTTAAACGGCGAACAGATTCAAAAGGGATGTTAAATAATATGTGTAGTAAATTTGGTTCAAATCGCTTCGGTACCTTCAGAGGAGTAGAGGGCACTAATTTGGTCTTATATATATTTTTGGATTCAGGGCGACGAGACAAACACTTTTTGTTAAGGACATTTTTAGATCCGAGAATGTTACAGACACACAACCGAAAGCTTTAGCTTCTTCGGTACTTCGAGCAAATTTTAAAGGACTTGAAAAGTCAAATTAAGGTTACTTTAGCATATTTTTATTAATATATACTTCCTATATGTGAAAGTAATACTATATATATATATATATAAAAATACAAACAGTAGAGATTAGTCATTATAAATGACAAATGAAGCATCTTAATTTATTAGAAATTAATGCAAGACCTTCCCAACAGTGTTTACGCTTATGTATATGTCAAATACACTATTACTAGTGTATAAGAACATTATTACGATGATATGTGATATATACAGACACAAACCTCGCCATAAACATTCAAATAAGTGTATATACTTCGGTAAAGGATGTTATACGATGCATCTGTTTATAGTCACTATTTACTATTAATTGCAACGGGGGGTCAATGACCTGTGACGTCATCGCACTGCAAGTAATGTCACATGGAAGCGTCCAGACGCCAAGCGCCGACAAACTACCACTCTTTTATTTGCCTGGTTTCTTCCTCAAACCACAAAGGATATCGAACCCGGCACAAACAGAATTTTAACCTACATTCTTTTATACATACGCAAAAGAAAGTAAAAATATTATTTTATTATTTCTAAATTGAATTAGGAGCGAAATAAATTCAAAATATACTATTAATTACGCAGCGTAATTTCGTATTTGAGCCTAAAGTATGTTTGCAAATTGGAGTTTTTGGACATTTAGAAAGGGGACCTTCACTCTGCGAACATAGTATAGGTGCTTCGCACCTTCGGTGTGTGTTCTAGGCTCGTAGGTACGTAACTATATCCAACATGTGAACTGAAAATGAATACGTTACGGTCTATGATCAGTGTTGAAGGTATTTTGTGTGTGTGTGTGTGTGTGTATGGACAAGCCCTAATTGTTCTATTGACCACAGATGGTGCGCAATTTATTCATCATAAACATACACCACAAAATAACTGCTATTTTCATGTTACATGGTGCAATTATTCAAAATATTATCCCTTAATACTGCCCTTACGAGTAAAGTAAATATACCAAAAAATTCTACGAGAAATTCTAAGATATTTTATATCTACAAACTTTTTTCATATTGTTTACCTAAAGGCCAAAAAAAATTATTGAAATTATAATTTATTTTAAATTATGCAATAATTTTGTTTTTGGTTATATCAAAAAAATTTGCAATTAATTGTAAGACTTTTTATATCTATAACATATTTTTACATTGTGAACCTAAAGGCCATAATAATTAAATATACTATTTTCAAGTTACATGGGGCAATTATTCAAAATACTGCCCCTTAATACTGCCCTTAGGAGTAAAGTAAAAATACCCAAAAATTCTACAAGAAATTCTAAGATATTTTATTTCTACAAACTTTTTTCATATTGTTTACCTAAAGGTCAAAAAAAATTATTGAAATTATAATGAATTTTAAAATATGCAATAATTTTGTTTTTGGGTATATCAAAAAAATCTGCAATTAATTGTAAGACTTTTTATATCTATAACATTTTTTTACATTGTGAACCTAAAGGCCATAATAATTAATTATTACTATTTAAATTTCGATATTTTAACATAGGGCAATTATTCAAAATACTGCCCCTTAATACTGCTCTTAGGAGTATAGTAAAAATACCCAAAAATTCTACGAGAAATTCTAAGATATTTTATATATACAAACTTTTTTCATATTGTTTACCTAAAGGCCAAAAAAAAAAAATTAAAATTATAATGAATTTAAAAATATGCAATAATTTTGTTTTTGGATATATCAAAAAAATCTGCAATTAATTATAAGACTTTTTATATCTATAACATTTATTCATATTGTAAACCTATAGTCCATAATAATTAAATATAACTATTTTAAATTTCGATATTTTAACTAATTTCAAGTTACATGGGGCAATTATTCAAAATACTGCCCCTTACGGGTAAAGTAAAAATACCCAAAAATTCTACAAAAAATTTTAAGTAATTTTATATTTAAAAACTTTTTTCATATTGTTTACCTAAAGGCCAGAAAAAATTATTGAAATTATAATCAATATTAAAATATGCAATAATTTTGTTTTTGGATATATCAAAAAAATCTGCAATTAATTGTAAGACTTTTTATGTCTACAACATTTATTCATATTGTGGACCTAAAGGCCATAATTAAATATAATTATTTAAATTTCGATATTATAAATCCTAAAATACTGTAACCAAACATACAGTAATGTTCTGCGGGACAACATAAGCGTTAGGCGTATCTGTGTGAAGCGCATAGAACACTAGAACGGTGTTTAAAATAAATATTTTGATAATATTAAAAAAATCTATAAATAATTTTAAGACTTTTTATATCTTAAACATTTTTTCAGATTGTTAACCTAAAGGCCATAATAATTAAATATAATTATTTTAATATTTGATAACCAAACATACATTAATGTACTGCGTGAAAACATACGCGTTAGGCGTATCTGTGTAATGCGCATAAAACACTAACTAGGCGTTTAAAATAAATATTTTTGGAATGTTGCTAATATTAGATAATATTTATCTATGGTATTTGTTATCACTGTACAGATAATATAATTTTATTATCTAGATTTGCTGTTTTAACCCAAATTGGTATATCTATTGTTTGGTGAAATTAATGTTTAGTTAAAATTATGGGAAAATTCATGGATTTACTTTTAAATCAAAACGTAAGTTTAGTTTTAATAAACAATATTGAAGAATGATGATTATAAATCTTGTTTTTACTGTCTTATACATTGTGAATGTATAAAAGTAAATATTGTAATCACAACAAAAATCGATTTCGATATTTAGATAAATTCGCTTTGAGAGTTTCTGACTCCAATTATTCTCTTAGTAGTAAACCATACTAACTTTCTATTACTTATTAAATTAATATAAATGTAAAAATCAAAATAATTTGAAAATTAATGGCATCCGGCAGGGCTCGAACCTGATACCTTTAAATCTCGCGTTTTCACTACATCAAAAGGTATCAGGATCGAGCCCCACAAAAGCCAGTGTACACAATTTCGATTCTAATCATTATTAATTTGTTTTTAGGTGTCAATGTAATAAATAATATTAATATAAATTAGTTTTCACATAAATATAAACGTTAAATCAATATATATCACATTTACGAGATATTAATATGGTCCATTCGTGTTACTATATGCTTTAAAGTGTGTACAACGGTTATTATAATATTGAATAATGATTCAGATTCGTGTTATTGGCCAAACAATTTCTTTTATTACATATTATTTATGTTCCTTACACATTTTACGCGTTTTATAATTTTAGAAATTACAGCTCATAGGGGAATATTTATTTTTGTGCCTTTAGAAAGCTGTGGAGCGTCGAGGCGCTGTGACGTCAGCATCGGGACGTCCAGAGCGGCCGAAACTATTATCTGTATCCAACAGAAGGTAAGTTGAATCAAACTAATTTATTTACTTATTTATATATAACCCAATTTTTTTTTTATATAGTTTATTGTTGGTATAGTTTTTATGTATGTAATTTAAGTGAAGGACATAGAAATATTACAAAAAATATGATTGTTTACTGTTTAAAATCATTAAACCATAACGGTTATTTTTCGTAAACATACAAAACTATTGTTTGCATATTTAAATATTTTGTAGACATTTTTAAAATAATGTTTAGTTCATCGGTTGTAAAAGTTAAATTAAATTAGTTTGTAGGAATACTTTTAAGTTTTCTTTAATTCCTAATCATTTTCTAAGCTAAATTCAATTAGGTTCTTGTGTTTCGGTTAATAAAATATTAAAAGTGTTAATAACTAAAAATATGTGCTATTACTTCAATCCAACAGTCCACAAAAACAAAATGGTGAAAAAATTAATTTAATTAAAAATATTTGAATTACGCAACTCTGTTTTCGTAAATTTCTTAAATTTTAGTGCAACGTAGTATAAAACTGCAAATTTAGCCATTTTTTTCAGTAAATAATCGCACAATAATCAAAATTGTGACGTTAAAGTTTGGAAATTTTAATTTTAAAATTATTATTTTTAACCAAAGGTTTTAGTAATATTTTTCAAATGTTATGTTTAAGTCGGGGATATAGCTCAGTGGTAGAGCATTCGACTGCAGATCGAGAGGTCCCCGGTTCAAACCCGGGTGTCCCCTTACCCAATTTTTTATTTATTTATTTATTATATAAACAAATACGTAATTGCATAAATATTGTATAATTTTTTCAAACACATTAACCCTATATTAGTTGCAAACAGATTAAATTAATTGTGGACGCTCTTTAACTATATCCCCAACAAGAAATACAAACTAAACGCACTTCCATTATAATGGGGTGGCAGGAAACTCAATGTGTAACAAAATAGACATATTAGAGAAGCTTAATAAACGCATCCACAACAAGATAAATTTAAAATTTTTTAGCGCACAGTTTTAGTGAAATTAATTATTTTGTTAGTATTAATTTCGAATTATATTTTTAATTGAGTTACTATGTTAGTGAAGATTAATAAACGAATCCACAACAAGGCAAGCTTAAATTTTGGATAATTGGTACGATTTGGGGCACATTTTTAGCACACACTTTTAGTGAAATTAATTGTTTTGAAAGTGTTCATTTGGAATTTTATTTTTAATTGTGTGTTGACACTATGTTAGGGAAGATTAATAAACGAATCCACAACAAGGCTTAAATTTTAGATATTTGGTACAATTTCGGGCACAATTTTTAATTTCAATTGTTAATTAAAAAAATATAATATATTTAAATAAATAAAATATTACATTTTAAAAATATTGGTACGGTTCTGTTTAATGATAAGTTATTGTATGACCTTTCAATTGACACATGATACCGGGTCAAAGGTCGTATAGACAGTTAATATAATTACTTTTTATTAATAGTTATCCGATTATTTATTGATTGAGATATCTAAAAATAATTATTGTTATTTTTTTTTTTACTTTCCTGGACGAAGTCTAAAAGTGGAAGTATTATGAAATGGTTTAAACTCGAGTTGTTTCCGGAAATACACGTTTTGACTATTCCTGACTCGAATATGACTATTTTATTATACGGAAAATACTAATCAAGTCTTAATTTTCAATTATTTATATATATATAACGAATTTTTAATATATTTGCGATAGGTAACCAGTTGTACTTAATAGTAATGCCGGTTGCATAGATATGATTTATAGGGAGCAGTTTACACGTTTGCCGCTTTATAAAAATACTATTTTGTAAATTCCTACATAATTATTGTATGGCATTGGATTATTTGTGAATAACTAAAAAACCTACACAAACATTTGTTAATGAACCAGATATTAACTTTTAAAAAAAAATCAAACCAATTTGTTTGTCCAAATAAAGAATAAACTACTTTTTATATATTACAATTTTTGACAAAGAAATCGTAAATAAAATAATCCAAATTTGATTTTAAATATTATAAAAACCAATTTAACAGCGCAAATAAAGTATAAACAAGTTTTTTTTATTGTTGTGGCCTAGCAAAATGTATAAATGGGTAAATAATAATAACGCAATTACACTCAATTATTTATTTAATTGATTTATACTAAATTAGTAATTGCAAGTAGGTTGCTAATCATTTGTAATTATAATTACGTATGGGTGTGGGAATTTATGTGTTTTCAATCAAATTTAGACGATATTGAAAACAGGAATTTTATTGACAAGTTAAACTATAATTTATGTCCATTTTTAAGCCCCCCTCAGTAAAAAAATACACTGTTTTTACAAAAACAAGCTACGCACAAGGCACATATGCCTTCAGCTCGCCTTATATGCGAGCAGGGGATTTCCCCTGCTACTCCACGCTTGACATAATATTAAAATTTTAAAATAATTATTATGGCCTTTAGGTTCACAATTCGACAAAATGTTTAAGATAAAAAGTTCTTATAATTGCTTGTAGATTTTTTTGGTATATTTTAATTTCTCTTTTCAGGGCCGTACCAGCTAAATGTGAGCCCCCAACACCAACGGACAAACCACCTTCGTCCAAACCGACTTTTAAGCCTACACAAACCGCCATAAAAACCGCAAACACTAATTTAAATCGAAATTGGTCAATAAGTTCGTCAATTGTAGCCGTCCCCACCGAATTTAAAATACCAAAAGTTCCTATTAAAAGTATAAGTAAATCTGAACCGGCTATCAATAATTTAGATAGTAGGCGGCGGAATTTGGCCAAGAAGAAGAATAAGCAAAACGTTACACTAAGAAAGTAAGTAATTTTTAATTTTCTTATACGTAGTAATAAGTAATTATGAAACGAACTTGGGATTTCACCGGATATACACGTTTTAACCCTCCCAGAATAGAATCGAACTATTTTCAGGGTTTTTCTAGTAAAAGTCGAGTACAGGCCACAGTATGAAATGGTTTGACAAATCAATTAATTCTCCAGTTGATATATTGATTGCATTGGGAACTACACAAATAATTACTTATATTTTTTTAGTCGTTATAATAAATAATTGATAAGAAAATAAACATTTATTTATTGGAATAAGGACAATAATTAAACCTTCGTTTATTATTTATAAATACTACATTATATTTCATATAGTTTTTACTTGACACCTTCAAGGTATCAATCGGGCTGGTACCTTCAGAGTATATTATATATATACATCCAAGTATATTAGTTGTATATATTTTTGAATGCAATTTTTGCTAAGGATATTTTAAGGCGCGATAATGTGACAGACACGCTATAGTTCTAGATAGACTCTGGTACATTCTGGGCGACGACCAAAAAATAGCAATTTAATACATTTGAAGTTACTTCTGCTACTTCTGTTTTATTTTTTATAAAATTATTGAACCTGACCTAGTCAGAATTATAATAAGTTTTGAGTACATGAGAATATGCCGGTATTTTTCAATCGTATTTAAAATTCCGAGTATGTTATTTCTCATGGCGCCATTTTGATATTATTTTTATGATAATCGCATAATTAAATATGTTTCTCACGTCATAACAAATATTATAATCTAAACATATGTCCAACAGACTACATGTTTATTTATTTGTTCTGTTTCTCAAACAGAGTATGTTACCACTGTTAATAGGAATAAATCAGGCGTTATTTACAATATGTATTGATATCCAATAAATATCAACATTTATTGAAATTTCATGATTTATTATTTCAAAGTTTATTAACATATTATTAGTATTTCCAAGGCAATACTAGATGTGTGCAATTATTTTAACTATGCAACGTGATGATACTATTACTATTTTATACAGTGGCGTATCGGAAATTTATTATAAATGGAGCAATAACAATTTTAGTAATATATTTTATCTGCGAGTTTTAATTTACGAATGTATCTAAGGGAAATATTGCAATATTGTAAGTTTTTTAACTCGAAATTATAACGGAAATACACGTTCGACAATCCCTAAATCGTTTCCGACTATTTTTGAAATAATATCTGTCTGTATGTATGTCTGTATGCTTGTGTGAATGTCTCTTTGTGTGCCTGTATGTCTGTTTGTCTGTATCGTTTCCGACTATTTTCGAAATGCTGTCTGTATATTTGTCTGTCTGTGTGTGTGTCTGTATGTGTATGTCTGTCTGTCTGTATGTGTATGTCTTTCTGTATGTGTATGTCTTTCTGTATGTCTGTATCGTTTTCAACTATTTTCGAAATGATGTCTGTCTGTATGTATGTCTGTTTGTGCGTGTGTCTGAATATCTATGTGTATGTATGTATGTGTATGTATGTATGTGTATGTATGTATGTGTATATATGTGTATATGTATGTATGTGTATATGTATGTATGTGTATATGTATGTATATGTATGTTTGTGTATGTATGTATTGTGTATGTATGTATGTGTATGTATGTATGTATGTGTATGTATGTATGTATGTGTATGTATGTATATGTATGTATTGTGTATGTATGTATGTGTATGTATGTATGTGTATGTATGTATATGTATGTATTGTGTATGTATGTATGTGTATGTATGTATGTATGTATCTGTATGTATGTATATGTATGTATATGTATGTATGTATGTATGTGTATGTATGTATGTGTATGTATGTGTATGTATGTATGTATATGTATCTGTATGTATGTATGTATGTGTATGTATGTGTATGTATGTTTGTGTATGTATGTATGTGTATGTATGTATATGTATGTATGTATATGTATGTATGTATGTATGTGTGTATATATATGTGTATGTGTGTATATATATGTGTGTGTATGTATGTATTTCTATGTATCTGTATGTATTTGTATGTATGTGTATGTATGTATGTCTGTCTGTATGTGTGTGTATCTGTATGTCTGTCTGTGATCGAGCTACAGCAAGCCAAAAATTGTTGAGGTAAAATTAAAAAATTCAAACCTAAGACTTTTATGCCTCAGAAGGAAACCTCTTTTTTTTTTGGAAAACCATGTCTTAACCGGAAATAATGGTTTAATCTTGCTACTTTTTAGGTATCTCGAAAACGGCATGAGTTAGAGTAAAAATGATTCTTACAAAAGTTAAAGATATTAAAATTTCTAATAACTTTTGTTAACAAAGTTTTTTTTTTATTTATGTATTATTTACTCAAATATCGCTTTTTAATTGTTATAATTTTATTACACGCTTTTATATAGGAAAAATGTTACGCCACTGGTTATCAGGGTAGTCTCAAATATTTTTTAAAACGTTGAGCAACTAAATAGCAAGACCTTTAAAATTCAGACAGTCCTAAACAATTTATAAAGTAAATTTAACTGCTTATAAAATAATTCTTCCCTATTATGATAATCCGTGAATGTATTCAAAAAATTAAATTATATATGAATATAATTTTCGTAATTCTCAATAGAAACACTTGATGTATTATATTATGGGAAATAAAACACATGTTATCGAGAAGGCTTTGAAAAATGACCAAAAAACATGACAGTGCCTGGTTGAGATCCTGTTACAATATTTTATTTTGCAACTTTTTATCGATAAAAATTGTTGAAGCTTTTTATCAATACCTAAAGACGATTGTGTCGTGTAAACGAGTATTTAGACTACAAAATTGTTGTATTCTCGTCTCACTCGCACTTATTCATAAGATACAATAAACAAATATGTGCATCCTTCTCTAGATCTTATTGCATTGCACTTTTAACAGACGGTGTTGATCTGAAATAGCTTTTAGCTATGTAACGATGAAATTTTTAACAATTGGGATTTATTTTAGTAGTGTTTAAAATCGATGTAATATTCATTGAAATTGTGTGAATTTTATGCACAATGATAGAAAATAAGCAAACATTATTATAAATATGTTAAAGGTTGCAATATTAACTTGTAGTATTAAAAAAGTTCATTGTTGATTTGAAATAACTGTTGTAAATGTTATACAAGATCGAGCCCATTCCAACCGCTAAAGCAGGCTAGTGGGGAGAGTTCACAAAAGCATGTATTTTGTTGTATTCTCCTTAGTGCCCCACCACTTTTCTTATCGCTCGTGTGTTCTTTCAACTGAGCATTCTTAGAAATCTCACTTCGCGCATAATAAACCGTCCTATACCATCGCATTTAACCTACGAAAACCATTCGAAGCAATGGCTTACAGTCGGTATAGGACAATATGATGACGTTGCAAGTGGGAATTCTAGGAATTGTCGCTTCGCGCACACCGAAAGAACGTGCCTCCTATCTGCCGTCTTCACACAAACGAATGTCTGTCAGATATGTTTTTCAATTCATAGGTGTTTGTGTTTTTTACCTGATCATTTACGTCTTGCATTTTTCACATTTTCAATGTGTAATTTTACGCGATATTTCGTGCTAAAACATGTGATTAAACGGGGGTTTATGTGGTGTAAATAGTGGTTATGATTCCCGCCAATTAGTGGTGGAAAAACGTTATGTTTATAGCAAAAATGCCTCGTCAAGTGTTTAAATAGTGCCTTTATTTTGTAAATAATGAATTAATAATCGTGTTTTATATTATGGGTATGATCTAGATTGATTTATCTATCGATATAATTGATTATTTACTATAAACAATTATATTTAAGGTAGTTTTCGATAGATTTTTTAGTTTAAAATCACGAATGAGATCTATAGATCCATACAAATGATTTATCAGACATAAATCTTTAAAAATACGTTGTTTTAAGCATTTACAGCAATATGTAGATATATTTATATTAAGGAAAGTGATGAATAAAATATTTTTCCTCCAGATAGAACTTGCAATTTTATTTTGTTAAGGGTCCATTGGACCCGCTTATGACCCGGTTATGCTAGGGCTAAACACTACATTATACTTTTATTTTAGAGCCTCCAATTGATATAAATAATATTTTTAAGATATTTCTTCACATTTTTATTCTTTAATTAAATTCTATATGTTTGTATGTATGTATGTATGTTTGTATGTATGTATGTATGTATGTATGTATGTTTGTTTGTATGTATGTATGTATGTATGTATGTATGTACGGAACGCTTTCTTTATATAGTGTATACACAAAATTTAGAGCGTCAATTTGAGCTCTACAAATAATATTCACATTTTTATTCTTTAATTAAAAAATATATATATATATGTATGTATGTATCCGGAACGCTTTATTTATATAGTGTATACACCAAATTTAGAGCGTCGATTTGAGCTCACTACAACTAATATTCACATTTTTATTCTTTAATTAAATATATATATATATATATATATATATATGTATGTATGTATCCGGAACGCTTTATTTATATAGTGTATACACCAAATTTAGAGCGTCGATTTGAGCTCACTACAAATAATATTAACATTTTTTATTCTTTAATTAAAATATATATATGTATGTTTGTATGTATGTATCCGGAACGCTTTATTTATATAGTGTATACACAAAATTTAGAGCGTCGACTTGAGCTCATTACAAATAATATTAACATTATTATTCTTTAATTAAAAATTATATGTATGTTTGTATGTATGTATCCGGAACGCTTTATTTATTTGGTGTATACACAAAATTTAGAGCGTCGATTTGAGCTCACTACAAATAATATTAACATTTTTAATTAAAATCTATATGTATGTATGTGTGTATCCGGAACGCTTTATTTATATAGTGTATACACAAAATTTATACGACTTGAGCTCACTACAAATAATATTAACATTATTATTCTTTAATTAAAATTTATATGTATGTTTGTATGTATGTATCCGGAACGCTTTATTTATTTGGTGTATACACAAAATTTAGAGCTTCGATTTGAGCTCACTACAAATAATATTAACATTTTTATTCAATTAAAATCTATATGTATGTGTGTATGTATCCGGAACGCTTTATTTATATTTAGAGCGTTGATTTGAGCTCACTACAAATAATATTAACATTTTTATTCTTTAATTAAAATATATATATGTATATTTGTATGTGCGAAACAGTTTTCGCATTCATTTATTTTATGCTAGAAATAATTTTGCATAAAAACTGAACTCAATTTTAAGTTAAAAATGTGTATAAATTATAAATAACTTTTAGTAAAAGCAAAGAATTTGCTCTTTTTTGCACAATTACACCGATTTCTATTTGGAATTATAAATAAAACAGTGTTTTATGGTCAAAGTTCGTTAACTTTTTGATTATAAAATAATGATTTATGAAAAATCGTAATACAATTTGTGTTTAATTTCAATTAATTTATAGATAGTCATAGATATTTCTTTGTTATACACTTAGGTTTATTTACTGAGTAAATTATTTAAATAATATCCTTATATAGATAGCGGCTTTTATAGAAATGTTGACACATATTGCGAGAATTTCTTGAATTCTTGGTATTTTTTTGTTCGTTGAAATAACTTAACCGAATCAGCATGTTCTAGTTACGGAAAACGGCAATTAGAGCCGGGTACTTTTGATTGTTTATTTATTCGTCGATTATTGGGGGTCTTATTACAAATATTCGATTAAATTCGGTTATAACTGAAATATGTGTTTCGTTCCACAAATTGTAAAGATTGCATTGTTTACGTTTGGGTAAAGGAATGTTAGGAATTAGCGCTTTTTAAACCGTTTTACTTCGATATCGTAAATTGTGCTCACGTTTTTGATGTGTATACTTCACCCGGGACCGGTACAGTATTGGCGGGAAGTGATGCATCGGTGACGGACATTAAATAATGTCTGAACGCATAAATTAATTATAGTTATATTATTACGAAACTATTGTTTTAATTTTAAATTAAATATTTAGATTTATTTCTACTAACTACAAGTATATTATATGATATTTTAAATTAAATTAATTTCAAAATTACAAGAAATATAACTATTAAAGTAATGATTAAAATAACCGATAAATATGATATAAAATGTTTAACACATATATAAATAAATAAATAAATTTATATCAGTGGCTCTTAAACTTGTAACATTTTCTACACTAGTTTGTAAGTCTTTTAAGAATTTAAAATATTATTGGCTATTTAATTTGAGGGAATAGTTTAACCCTAAGCGTACTTAGTAACACCATCGGAGCTAATACTGCAAATTAGTGTTAAAAGTGTAATGTAATTTTCTCCCCTGGACCTCATCGGAGCTATACTACAAATTAGTGTTAAATGTGCCAATTTAATTTTCTCCCTTAGACGTTCTAAGCCTTTTTATATTATACCACTATATAAATAAATATATATAAGTTATATTTATTTATATATGTATTATGTATTTTAAACAATAGATGTAATAAATAGAAATACTGTTTTGGTTATTTAGCAACTTTAAAAACAATATACTTTACTAATTTTCCTCCAAGAAAATTAGAACAAGTTAATTAGCGACTTTCTATTTCAATTAGATGCGTAATTAGCAAATATAAACAATGCTTTTCACGTATAGAACCTAGATTAAATCTACACTGTAAAAAAATAGGTTAAATTTACATAATTTTATATATAAACATATAAACTATCGTAACTTTACTGCATTTTAAGACAATTAAATTAAATAACTGTTATGACATGCACAAAAAATCGGTTGTGGCCAGCACTAGACTTTCTAGCTCGCCGAAGTTCAAATTGTTAACCAAAAGGGTATAATAATTAAAAACCGCTGCTCGCATATCGCATATATTACTTATAAGGCGAGCTGGACGCATAGGTGCAACGTACCTTAGCTTGTTTTTACATCAAAATAAACTACAAGAAATTTTAAAACTTTATATCTATAACATTATTTCAAATTGTTAACCAAAAGGCCATAATAATTATAAACCGCTGCTCGTATATCGCATATATTACTTATAAGGCGAGCTGGACGCATAGACGCGTTGGACCTAACCTTGTTTTTACATCAAAATAATCTACAAGAAATTGTAAAACTTTTTATATCTATAACAATTATTCAAATTGTTAACCAAAAGGCCATAATAATTAAAAAGCGCTGCTCCCATCGCATATATAACTTATAAGGCGAGCTGGACGCATAAGCGCGTTGGACCTAACCTTGTTTTTACATCAAAATAAACTACAAGAAATTGTAAAACTTTTTATATCTATAACATTTATTCAAATTGTTAACCAAAAGAGCATAATAATTAAAAACCGCTGCTCGCATATCGCATATATGACTTATAAGGCGAGCTGGACGCATAGGTGCGTTGTACCTAACCTTGTTTTTACATCAAAATAAACTACAAGAAATTGTAAAACTTTTTATATCTATAACATTTATTCAAATTGTTAACCAAAAGGCCATAATAATTAAAAGCCGCTGGTTGCATCGCATATATTACTTATAAGGCGAGCTGGACGCATAGGTGCGTTGGACCTAAGCTTGTTTTTACATCAAAATAAACTACAAGAAATTTTAAAACTTTTTATATCTATAACAATTATTCAAATTGTTAACCAAAAGGCCATAATAATTATAAACCGCTGCTCGCATCGCATATATTACTTATAAGGCGAGCTGGACGCATAGACGCGTTGTTTTTGTTGTTTTCGATGCAATAACTGCTTATATCTAAATATGCTCAAACAGTGACACAATTGGAATAAAATATAATAGCTTAGATGCACGTCCAGGGGAGAAAATTACATTGGCACTTTTAACACTAATTTGCAGTATAGCTCCGAATTACACTTAGGGCTAAACTATTCCCTCAAATTGAATACTCTAGAGCGAATAACATTTTAAAATACTTAAAAGACTTACAAACTAGTGTAGAAAATGTTACAAGTGGCTAATTAAGTTTAAGAGCCACTGAAATAGACTGTAAAATGTATGTTTCTAATTCCAAGAAACAATTTTTGATGCTTATTCAACTATTTTGAACGCTGGACACTTTTTTACTACTTCCGGACATATTTTTAAGTGTCTTAATGTGCCTTAATGTCTTAATTTGAAAGAGAAATAAAAGTATTTAAGTTTTCGTTTTATCTGCGGTGCTATTTAAGGATATAATAATAAATAAATATTTACATTCCGTTTTATTGTAACCGTTACAAAATGTTTACTATCATAAAATTGCGAAACATTCAAAAACGCTGATAAGAATATTATTTTGTGATAAGACAAGTATAACAATAACGTATCTTATATCTTCCTTGTAGCATTCAACTATTTCTTAATAAAATCGTGTAAAAATTTTCACTTTTAACACTAACAGAAATTATCGAATACTGGGCACTTTTAACACTAACAGAAATTATCGAATACGATTTTAAATTGAAACAGTTACGTTTTAGAGAAATGTAGGAAGTTAGTCTTAGTAAATCATTGTAGCATATAAATAATTGTAATATATACACTAATTTTACTTAATTATTATAACATTTTCTATCTAAGAAATGACTATATGAATTTTAACCTAAATAGGAAACCAGCTATAACTTATATGTATGTACAGACATTCCGTACTAAAAAACTAATCAATTCTATAATAAATTATATTGTACAGTCGGCATTTACGTTTCATATTTGTAATTATAATTATTCATTTTTACATTTTATACCTGGAAACAAACATATTATATATATATATATATATGTTACATCTCTGATACATTCAAAAATAACATCTATGAATTATAATGTTTGTCCAGTAATTATTAATTATTATAAAACTGGGTGGAGGAATTACAGCAAATTTTAGAGGAAATTTAATGTTTTTAGTTCGTACGGTAGAACAAGGGAGCGATAGTGTTTGGTCGTATGTCTGTTACATTCTCGGAATTGTCCAAAAATCGTTTAACCCATTCCTGATTCCGAATATATATATATATATATATATATATATATATATATATATATATATATACTTATATGTCGCTCACTTCTTCTCTGAAGCTACCAGAGTGATTTAAACCAATTTTGGTACACATTTAACTGCATAATTTATGCTATTGGAGTTATAAAAGCCTCAAAAACAGTAATCAGACTCGAAGAAATCAGAAATTTAATTTAGTTTAAAGTTTAAAATTATTTAATGAAAAACTAAAAGGGATAGAAACTTCTCCTTTTCAGGGATTAATAACTGAACTATTGTTTATTTAAAAATATTTTTTTAGCCACAATGGCCTTATACTTCCGGAGTTTAAGGCCCAAAAATCGTCAGTTACAAAAATCGGAGTTAAACAATTATTTCATGAAAAACTAAAAGAGATAGAAATTTCTCCTTTTCAGGGATTAATAATTGAACTATTGTTTATCTAAAAATAAATTTTTAACCACGTTGGCCCTATACTTCCAGAGTTTAAGGCCCAAAAATCGTCAGTTACAAAAATCGGAGTTAAACAATTATTTCATGAAAAACTAAAAGAGATAGAAACTTCTCCTTTTCAGGGATTAATAACTGAACCATTGTTTATTTAAAAATATTTTTTTAGCCACAATGGCCCTATATTTCCAGAGTTTAAGGCCCTTAAATCATCAGATTTATAGCTTTGATAAAAATCAGTGTTAAACAATTATTTCATGAAAAACTAAAAGAGATAGAAACTTCTCTTTTTCAAAGATTAATAACTGAACTATTGTTTATTTAAAAATAAATTTTTAGTCACATTGGCCCTATTCTTCCAGAGTTTAAGGCCCTTAAATCATCAGATTTATAGCTTTGATAAAAATCAGTGTTAAACAATTATTTCATGAAAAACTAAAAGAGATAGAAACTTCTCCTTTTGAGGGATTAATAACTGAACTATTGTTTATTTAAAAATCAATTTTTAGCCACAATGGCCCTATACTTTCGGAGTTAAGGCCCAACAATCGTCAAGTCTGATAGCTTTGAGAAAAATCAAAATTAAACAATTATTTCATGAAAAACTAAAATAGATAGAAACTTCTTTTTTTCAGGGATTAATTACTAAACTATTGTTTATTTAAAAATAATGTTTTAACCACATTGGCCTTATACTTCCGGAGTTAAGGCCCAAAAATCGTCAAGTCTGATAGTTTTGACAAAAATCAGAGTTAGAAAATTATTTTAAGAAAAACTAAAAGAGATAGAAACTTTTCCTTTTCAAGGATTAATAAATAACCTATTGTTTATTTAAAAATAAATTTTCAACAATATTGACTGCAAATTGCGATTGTTATTTGTAGTTTATGAAATATTCGTAGCAATACAAGTACCCAAAAACTGGGTAACAGACAACCTATCTAAAACATTCTCAACCTTTTTCGTGGCAATAACAAGTTATAATCTTTTTACTAGATACTAGATATAACGTAATTATTTTATAATAATATGTAGAAGTTCAATGACCTTATCTAAATAATTTCGAAATATATTAATTATTATTTCGCGCATAATTAGACACACGTCTATTAATACGTATTTTAATAATTAGAATAAATGGTCTGAAAACAGTTCTAGAGTGAAGAGCGTGCTCGATGTTCATGTCTTCCTTTTACGAGGAGAAATCCCGTAAAAATGTCTGCGTTGACCTTGAAAATCGCGGTCAAATACGGCGTTATTATGATGCTAAAACTAGGTCATATCACATACGTATTTCTTATATATATACATATATATATAACCTCTAGTAACATGGGAAAAATATAAATTATCGTCTTATGTAAAATATTACTCTACTTTATTTGATTGTAAGCGTTTAGCTCGCGTAATTTTTGGCACTAATTCGCCACCAAGGTCACTAATTCAACTGAATTATCACTCATTTAAATCTAATTTCGCAAATGTGTTGTATCAATATTCATAAATAAACAAATTAAATCATTTAAATAACTCATTTTGGACAATTATTACAATCAAATTGTGGCAATTGTAATTATAATCTAACTATATATAATTTTCAATATTATTATATAATTACCAATAATACTTAAACAATTGTTAGTTTTGAAAATTAGTTTATACGTAAACTACAAAAAAAATCTTTATTTCGAAAATTAATTTTTACTTTCTTATTTGAATAGTTTAATTTTTTTTTAAATATATCGAAAATTAGTACAAAAAATATCTTTATATATCGAAAATAAGTTTTTATTTTACGTAATGTACAAAAATAAGAAAATTATTTCGAAATTTAGTTTTTTCTACGTAATTTGCAAAAAGTCTTTATTTAAAAAAATTATTTTTCCATATACGTAATGAACAAATATATTTCCCTCAAAATTTTAATGGAAATATTCGTTTTGAGGGTCCCTGAATTCATTTTAATTCATTTTTCAATCTGTTTGTGTGTGAACGCTCTAAAGCCAATTCCGTTGAACATAAAAATATAATATATTGTATATAAAATTTATATATGCCAGGGTAAAAAAAAAAAAATTCAACCGGTAGTGCTTGTTTACTCATAATTTTTTTAGTACGTCGAAAACGACACAAATTAATTTATATATGTTTAAGATTTTTTTTATTTAATATATATATATATATATATATATATATATATATATTTAATTATTAAAGGCACTATGACTCACAAATTTACTAATAATTTTATAGGCAAATAATAAAAAATGACGAATTTAACTAAGTGATAAACTAAGTATCTGTGATGACAAAAAACCCTGTGATTTTCAATCAAATCAAGTGAAATGTGTAATTTTATAAAATTTACAATCGAACTTTTACAATAAAACAAAAATTAAGACTGTGTGATCCGTGTGATAATTAAAAATGATGAAAATAAAATCCTTGTTTCGTAGAGGGCAATCGCAGGCTTCTTCGTCGAAGACTGCGCCCTCTGGGGCCCTACGGGGGGCTTCGTCCATCTCCAGTCTGGACAGTAAACACAAAATAGCCCCCTTGAATCCTCTAAAACATCAAAAGAGCGGCTCGCAGGATAAATTGGATAAAAAATCGGCGCAAAAGATTTCCGCTCAACAACACAATGAGAGAAGCAAGCATGAAAAAGGTGAGTTGTATAGAGCGGACTACACATACACCGCATACCTGAAATAATATTTTGTTCTATTCAATTTAAATCGTTTATGTTTAGGTTTAATAGCAAATAATAATAAAATACCCGAGTCTGGAGTGCTGGATCCAACAGCTGTGGAAGCCCTCCAGGAACTGGAGGCTGTCCATAGGGAACTGGAAGACATGGCAAGGGAAAAAGCCGCCTTAGCCCTCGAACTCACCAATAATCAAAATGAGCTAATGGCGCTCAGATCCGAAGTCTCCCGGCTCAAAGTAAGCATTTTTTTATCCTAAAAATCTACGATATTTAATTTTTAATCTTTAATCCAGTTATTCCAAGATCAACAATCTTCGACAATGGAGCACTTATCCGAAGAGAACTCATCGCTGCGAAGTCGGTTACGAGACGTAGCGCATTCGCCTTTATCCGACAACGAGAAACAACTCCTATTAGACTCACATCGGCAGCACAGTGCTTCCGCTCCAGCGTCCATAGCCGCGAATTACCAGGGGGCAGGGGATATGGGCGCTGGAGACGCTACCGCTTGTCCCACCCCTGATTGGGACAAACATTCGACCTCCAGTATCAGCGAGATTTCAGTGGCGTGTTTGCAAGATCGGATTATGCAAATGCAAGAAACGCATTACAGGTACATAAGTATTTCAATAGAGCGGAGCATATGTAAACTGCTCCCTAGTCATCACATTTATTTTTGAGCTATTGGGATCTATAAGTTTATTTCAATAGAGCGGTACATATGTAAACTACTCCCTAATAATATAATTTTATTTTCATATTAACAAAGTAGTATTTCAATAGAGCGGAGCATATGTAAACTGCTCTATAGTCATCACAACAATTGTATACCATTTATTTTTGAGCTATTGATGTCTAAAGTTTATTTCAATAGAGCGAAACATATGTAAACTGCTCCCTAGTGATATAATTTTATTTTAATATTAACAAATACGTATTTCAATAGAGCGGAGCATATGTAAACTGCTCCCTAGTCATCACAACAATTGTATACCATTTATTTTTGAGCTATTGAGGTCTATAAGTTTATTTCAATAGAGCGGTACATATGTAAACTGCTCCCTAGTGATATAATTTCATTTTAATATTAACAAAGAAGTATTTCAATAGAGTGGAGCATATGCAAACTGCTCCCTAGTCATCACAACAATTGTATACCATTTATTTTTGAGCTATTGAGGTCTATAAGTTTATTTCAATAGAGCGGTACATATGTGAACTGCTCCCTAGTGATATAATTTTATTTTATTATTAACAAAGAAGTATTTCAATAGAGCGGAGCATATCTAAACTGCTCCCTAGTCATCACAACAATTGTATACCATTTATTTTTGAGCTATTGAAGTCTATAAGTTTATTTCAATAGAGCGGTACATATGTAAACTGCTCCCAAGTGATATAATTTTATTTTAATATTAAACAAAGAAGTATTTCAATAGAGCGGAGCATATGTAAACTGCTCCATAGTCATCACAACAATTCTATAGCATTTATTTTTCAACTATTGAGATTTTTTTCAGTAGAAGTATTTCAATAGAGCGGTACATATGTAAACTGCTCCCTAGTCATCACATTTTAATAGCTTTGTAATTGTATTCTAGCACAAATGAGGAACTCCAAGCAACACTACAAGAGTTATCCGATTTACAGTCTCAGTTAACCGAACTCCAGGGTGAAAATGAACGTTTATCCGAGGAAAAGGGTGTACTTCTAGAATCTCTTTGCAGGCAAACAGAAAGACTGGAAGACTCTCGGACAGAAGTCGATACTTTAAAACAACTACTGTACACAGATCGAGATGGTACGGGACAGACAGAAAGCAGTACAGATCGAGAACAAAAACTAGTTGATTTACTCAAGGTAATTGTTATTTATACAGAGCGGCATATACGTAAACCGCTCCATAGTTATCACATTTAAAACAGAGCAAAATCACTCATAGCTCCAACATTACAAATATTGTAATATAATACTCATGATAAAAATTTGTGATTAGTACAGAGCGGCACATACGTAAACTGCTCCATAGTTATCACTTTTAAAACTGCAAAATCACTCATAAATATTTTAATATAATACTCCAGATAAAAAATTGTGATTAGTACAGAGCGGCATATACGTAAACCGCTCCATAGTTAACACATTTAAAACACTGTAGTAGTAAATCGCATTTGAGTAGACGGTATTTTTAGAGAGCGGTACATAAGTAAACTGCTTCCTAGCCTATATATATTTTTAGAATGCTCAAGAAGAACGCGAAGTTCTTCTACTGAAGCAAGAAGAATTAAATATCGACTTGCAAGACGCTAAACAGAGCCATTCCGAACAAATCACCGATATAGATCGATTTTCTGATCGAGTTAAGTTATTAGAATCGACGCTAGATGCTACACACGCGGAACGGAAACAACTCGATCAGGAACTGGCGTTAGCGAAAGAACACAGTTCTGGGCGACAGATCGAGATCAGTCGGTTGAGTACGTTGCTAGAAAATGCTAGAGCTAAGGTTAGATTGAGCAATTAAACAAATTAGATGTTTATTATAATATTGGGGTTTTGTGGTTTATTGGTTTAGATCGATGAATTAGAACAAGATAGAGCGTTAAGTGATAAATCGGAATTGGATGAACTTCTGGATAATGCGCGGAAGGAAAAAGATGCCCTGGAATCACAAACGGCCAGTTTGCAGGAACAGTTATCGCTGACCCAATGCGAATTGGCCCGAATGAAGGAACAAATATCGATATTGCAAGAAGAATGCAAGGTAATTGATTTCTTTCAATATCTATAAATGAGTTTATTTACTGATTGGTGTGGCAAAAATTGAGTTTCTTGGGAAAAGCAGTCGTTTTTTAATAATTAATTTCATTCAACCCAACGTATCGGCCTTATGCCATCTTCAGGAGCCAAACCAAATGTATTGTTTCTCTCGATGTATAAAGTATAAATTTATTTTATTAATGTAATGATTCCCATGACGCAGTCCCAGAAATTATAAAAAACGTATTCTATATCTTCTAGAAACATAATTTAAGTAATCGTATATGTGTTTAGGTTACAAGAAATAACGCCAAATGTACCCAGTCTGAATTAGAATATAAATGTGAGCAGTTGAAACAAGAGAAAACTAACTTATCGGTAGAATTGCAGTCCGTACAAGAAGTATGCGGGGAACTACAAGTTAGTAACTTAACCCTTAAAAGGAATCCCTAAACCCAGTAGCATAAAAACAAAAATCATCGTTCCGCTCTTAACGTTTTCTGATCCTAAATTAAAATATATTCGTTCCAAAAAAATATATGTCGCTTAAGTATGATCTATTGCACAAGTGTACAGGCGCAATTTTACAAAATTTATTTATTTTACGTATAAAAATAAATAAAACATTGTCCAATAAAAATTGATGATTTTTATAATCATTTTATTATGAATTGAAGAACGATATTCATAATTTACGGCTGTACAAGCCTAGATTGAACTTTTAACTTGCAATTATTAACAGAAATATCTACAAAAAAATACATTTTATAGTCATATTTTGAAAAATTGTGCTAGCATTTTCAAGCAAACTGTTTCGAATGTAGCGGTTTTTGTGTATTTTATGAATTGTTATATTTGTGCTACTGAGTTATGCTGATAGCTCGGTAGAAATTCCTCTTAACTACTACAGAGTTGTCTTCATAATTCTCTCTAAATGTACTAGGTGCAAGTTCAGTGCCACTTAGAAGATAAGCGACAGCTGAAAGCACTTTTAAGCGAGACGCAGAGGCATCTTGGGGACGCTGAGGGCAAACTAGCTGATGTTGAACAAGATTTCGAAACGGAAAAGAGAATGAGGAGTGAAGAGGTTTGTTTTCTAATTTTTAATAAACCAATACACTGTTTATAAATAATTAGTAATACAATTGTTGTAATTGTTTTAGAACGCAGAATGGGACCAATTTCAAAATGATCTTCTAATGACCGTTCGAGTTGCGAACGACTTTAAAACGGAAGCCCAGCAAGAACTGCAGAACCTCGTCTTGGAAAACAAGATGCAAAAGGACAAAGTACGCCAACTTGAACAACAACTCGAGAAACTTAAACAACAATCAGGTATTTACAATTTCGTATTTATTTTTATTTAATTTATTTAACTAAGTTAATTTACGACGTGAAACTTTAGTATTTGAATAGATGTAAAGTATATATATAATCAGTAGCGACACTATCAAAATAACTTCTCTGCGCATATATCTAGAAAATGGCTGCCAAACCGAAATAATTAATCAATCCAGCAATAGTTGGCGCTACAATCACTGTTCGCTACTTGTATAGCTTTTTAGCTCGCCGTACGATGTACCGAAAAAGCTAAAGCAATCGGTCGTGTGTCTGTAGCATTCTCGGATCAAAACAAATCCTACGCAAAACGTGTTAATTTCGTCGTCTTAAATCCAAAAATATATATAACTTAGTCGTCGCTCGGTCGTAAGACCAAATTTGTGTCCTCTACTCCTCTGAAGGTACCGAAGCGATTTGAACCAAATTTACTACACATATTATTTAACATCCCTTTTGAATCCGCCCGCAGTTTAAAACCAATCGCCCGTATACTTACCGAGTTATAGAGCCCCAAATACTGCCCTTATAAAAATAATTAAAATATCCAAAAATTCTACTAATAATTCTAAGGTATTTTATGTCTACAAGATTTTTTCATATTGTTAACCCAAAGGCCATAAAAAATTATTAAATATTATAATTTTGAATTTTAAAATATGCACTAATTTTTTTTATCAAAATTAGACTTTTTATATCTATATTACATTTTATCAAATTGTTAACCAAAGGGCCGTAATAATTAAAAACCGTGACTCGCATCGGATATATTACTTATAAGGCGAGCTGGACGCATAAGTGCGTTGTACCTAAGCTGGTTGTTCATATTGTGTAATAAATAATTACGTTTTTACATTTATTGATTTCCAATAATCAACTATGAAATACGGGAAATAAAATCAATTGCGCAATTATATCAGTGTTTTATTTATTCAATTGGTGCAAAAACTAGTAGTAAATATTTTTATTTATTTAATAATTGCAAATAAGCAATATTTTAGAGGCACACACAGACCTCTAAATAATAGCGAATATTATTTAGAGTATGAAACGCTATAATTAAAGTTAATTGCACATTTATCTTTTAATTTATTCCGAATTTGGATCACAGTAACTGGTTACAAATTTATTTCGTTTCTAATTATTTCGATAGTATTAGCGATTATTGACAATTTTACTGCTAATTTATCTTCAAAATGCTCAAAAAATTCGATTTTTTTTCGTTACCGGTTACAGTGGTCCAATTTCGGAATATATTATTAGTGTTTTATTTTCAATTGGTGCAGAAACCAGTAATAAATTTCAATTAGAATAATTATCAATTAATAATAAAAATATGTTATTTAAAACATGTCAAAACGAAAAATATCCGCAATAGTAGAATATTACGCCTACAGTTATGTAATATGTATAAGTTTTTGTCTATGCAGGTTGTGTATAATTATAAATCAGCAAAATGGCCGCCCTATAAAACCAAAGCGCCGACCATATCTGTCGCTACTGGTTATATACATTAATATTGATATTGCATAACGTAGTTTTTTATTTATTGAATATATTCAGTGGCAATTCTTAATTGGTCAAATTGACGTAGGTCAGGTGGAAAATATTTATCAAACTCCCTACGACATTTTATTAACACCCAACTCGATACCACCTCTGAACCAGTCGGTAAATCAGTCAGCCTCGACTATATCGGTAACTCAACCAATGGGTCAATCGCTAAATCACTCAACCATACCAATGATTCAGTCGGTAAATCCACAAAATCTACCACTGGAAGGCGAAATAGTTTTGGTACAATTACGCAAAGATTCACAATCAATATCTAACGATAATCTACAACAAAATACCGAATTATCTTCTTTTAAAACTACTAAAAGTAAATCTGTGGATAATTTAGTATCGGTTCCTGAAAAATCGTATAGCATTAACGTAAAGACAGCAACACAATTAAAATTATTTGATTTGTTATCCAAACAAACCAACACAAATAAAATTTCGGATAGCGATTATTCTCCAAATAAACTAATCAATGAAATAACAACTCCCGAAAAATCTACAAAACCGATTAATAACATTTCAAACTCAGATTTAAATGATTTAAAATCCAATTACCCGTTATTCTTTGATACAAAATACGATTTTGATGTGAACAGATTTTCCCGTTCAACTAATGCATTGAATAAAGGAACCACCTTAAAATCTGATAGCGTCCTATTTACATCGAAACCAATCGATGATAATTTAGATAGATCGATTTCTGATAGTAACTTAACTAATAAAGATATCCCAGTAAATAATTTACGACGTGGCGTGACTTTGTATAAAGGACGACATGTTTTTAATCGAAAAAGTTTTGATTCTTCACAATTATTGAAACAATCGTCTAATGTGGACAATGATAGAAATTCTAGATTAGAAATTGATTATAATATTGGATCTTCAGTCACTAGTATTGATTACAATCTGGAATTGGATGATGTGTTTGATTTAGTCAACGAATATTCTAAGAAAGATGAATTAGTCACTGATAATTCGGTAAACATAAAAGAAGAAAACAAAGATTCTTCTAAAAATTGTGATTTAATACGCGAAGATTCAGTCTCTGAAGTCATTAAACCATTAAATAAAATTGAAGATTCTCCCAATATTTTAGAATCTTATGAACTAAAAGAAGAAACTGAGTTTTCTTCATTAGTCACAGAATATTCTTATAAAATAGATAATTCACTATCACCTCTGAATTCGTTGCAATATTCACAAAATCGACTTGAAACTGAAGACTTTGAAGATAAAAGTGAAGACACTTTACCAAAAGTACAAAGTGACCATTCGTCAGAACTAATTATAACTCCTAAGAAGTTATCTATTATTGAAGAAAATTTTACTCTATTGAAGAAACATGAGAAAGAAGAACCACGCCTTAAATTGGCAGAACCAATTATTGAGCCACCGATCCAATTTGTAACTTCTGAAAACAATTCGGTTATAAGAGATGATTTAACTTATTGTGATACACTTCGAATTAAACGTAAAAGTTTACCTAAAATTGTTAATGATACACAGAGTTTGGAGACTTCAATCACACCTAAATTTGAATTTAAAAAACTTGAGAATACTGGGACAGAAAATTTAAAAATGAAAACAAATATTCTAAACCCGGATCATTCTAGTCGTAAAACTATTTCGGATTTTGCAAATTTATTGAAAGTTGATTCTACTAAAACTGAAATACCAGAAACTATAGACGATAAATATCAAAGAAAATCTGAAAATATCCCAAATAAAATAAGCACAGAATTTGCACATATATTAAAATCTAATTCTGCTAAAACAGAAGAACCAAAACTACTTAAACCCTCAAAACCAGCACCAGCAATTCCGACAAAAAAACCAGAAAACAAAATCCAAACTAATTTAAATTCGTTACAAGCGACAAAATCGAATCCAATTGGTTTAAAACCCAAAAAGAAATTTGATGAAATCATTCATTTTGATTTTTATGATAATGGCAAAAAAATACACCCCTCAATTTCAAAGGAACCTCCAATTACTCAACCAGAAACACAAAATAGTTCTAAAACTGAAGATAACAAAAATATATTAACTAATAAAAATTCGCCAGAAATAAATCCAAAAATTAACGTTCCATTAAGTTTTCAAAACTCTGAAATAGCAACAACTTCTCCCAAAAACCTGTATTTAAACCCAATTTCGCCAGAACCGGATACAAAAAATTCAAAAAACGTGTTTGTAGATCAAATTTCGCAAAATTCCAAATCTAAATCCAGTCCTGGACTTAGATTTAAAAACAAGAACAGCCTTAAACGTTGTACCAGTCCAATATACATGAATAATAGTATTTTATTGGACAAAACCATAGTTAAGAAGAAAGGTAGTGGGGAAAATAATTTAATAGATTTTAAAGGACCAGTTGCAAAACCTAGAAAAGTGTTTACGCCCAAAGAAGAAAATTTAACTTCAAATTTAAGCAAAGATACCAAAGAAAGATCTTCAAAGATAGAAGAAAATTTAATTCTTTCTGAAGCAAATAATACGATTTTAAACCAAGATAGATCTTCAGAAGAAAAACTAGTTGTATCTTCAATAGAAAATATTCCTGAAGATATTGATGTAAATGCGCCAAAAATATCCAGTAATATTACATCAAAATTAAACCAAATGTCTGAAGAAAGATCTTCAGACGATAAACAGGAAGAAAAAACGATTAACGTTGATGACAAGAAAGCTGCAATTCTTCACGATTTGAAACTATTAGAAGACATTTTAAATGATGACGAAGAAGAAATAATCAATATTTCTTCGCAAACGAAAACTAATTTGTATACACAAAATAAAGTTGAACCAAAAATCTCAGATATTTCGATGAATAAACCAAAAAACTCTGGAATTAAATTTAGAATTTCTTCATGCTTAGACGATATAGAAGAAAATCAGATGACTGTACCCAAATTTTGTAAGTTGCAAAATATAAAAGATATTGCGCTTTGGGAAGCAAAAAATGTTATGTCTTGTGTCGAAATATGCGTTAATATGTTATTTTCATGGCTATTTATGTCGTACGTTATGCTTAAACAATGTATATCATATTTAATGTTACATAATTGTATGTACTATATTAAATATAGTTCAGTAATAGACTTCAAACAGAGCTAAAAGCGTAATATTAAATGTTCCGTGTTTTTCTTATAGCGAAAACGCCGTCGCCCCCTCTGCGTCAAAACTCCGTTCCTTTAGAGACGCAGCAATCCGTATTGAGTTCAATGCAGCAAGAAATGGCGGTAAGACGGCAAAAAGTCGGACTATCGCGACAAGACAGCCGTCTATCGGTCAAATCTCTAATTGAAAGTATTGAAAACGCAACGAAACAGGCAAAAGCAAGTCCAGGCTCGCGCAGTTCGTCTACATCGAGTCTAAACAGCATCGCATCTGACGGTCGCAGCATCAACTCAACCTCGGCAATGATCGGCTCGTGTTCGGCAATTCTCGGTGGTTCGCCCGCTTCTATTGGCCAGTCAGCGATGACGCCCACCAGTCCGATGCGCGCTGATTGGTCGGAGTGTGTCATCCCGACGAATAACAAGTGTCCGTTGCGGGAACAGCAACCAAACGGGAATAATAAGCACCAGTCAGGCAGAGGGAATAATAAGAGTATTATTACAGGTATTTATGAGTTTGAGTTGGTTTTGGGTGCATAAATGGAGCAATGTTTTAATTTTATGTGTTAAATGTTTTTCGTGTCTTTTGTGGTTGTTTATTTATGTTTTGTGTTGTGGCATGTTGTATTTTCTAGATGCGTTTGGGAAGGATATTGGCAAGGGTCAAATCAAGACTGAAGATACGATAAGGGAATCGTTTTTGCAGTCGGCGAAGGGCATAGATTTTAGTAGAAGAAATAGTTATTCAGATTTAAGTACGTTTATTTTTGTTGGTATTTTAAAATTAGTTTGTTTTCTAGCATTTTAAGTATATTGTGCCACCATTTTTAATTTACATTTTTTTCATTATCATGTAATAATTATCCAACAATGATTGTGATTGTATTTCTTTTTTTTTATTATTTAAACGATGCGGCACATGTGTAACCCGCATACCTTAATTCATAATTTGTCTTGCAGGCGAACGAAAGGACCCGCTGAACGGCCTGGTGAAAAATGGCGGCTCTAAGCGGAACGCGTTGCTCAAATGGTGTCAAAACAAGACGGTCGGCTATCGTAATATCGACATCACAAATTTCAGCAGCTCCTGGAATGACGGGTTGGCCCTATGCGCCCTTTTACACACGTATTTATCCGATCGAGTGCCCTACGACTCGTTGACGCCCCATGAAAAGCGAAGAAATTTTTCGTTGGCTTTTGCAGCTGCTGAAAGTGTCGGCATACCTACAACGCTTGTAAATATATGTTTTGTGTTTTTACTGTCTAATCTTTTGTCTTTGGTTATGGTTTTGCCTTTGTTGTTATTATTTTAATTTGGAGATGGAATATTTAGCTATGGCGAAAATAACATATTGTTCTAGGGTTGAGTTTTTGGGTTATAGTGTTCGGTTGTGGGTCTGTAATTGACCTGGTATAAAAAAATCAGTTAACCCTACGGGGTCAAAATTACCCCACTTGTAATTTTAAGCCAAAATTAATATCACCCTAAATTTTATGTGAAAAGAATTGAAGATTTCGAGAGTTTTTTTTTTTTAGTAAAAAAGGTCATTATTACGCTTTGGTCCCTTTTTTAAATATAATTCCGTGAATTCGAGGTTTTAGAATATTCAAACTTATATACTGAATGTTTATTAATCATTCGGAACGATATTGTCAACACGGCTGGGGTCCTCGCGACCCCGTGTGACTAATGTTACAGCCAGAACGTGTAACCGTGGAGGGTTAATAAATTTACATCGATTTTTCATTTTTAAAACTAGATCCATTTCAAATTTATTAAATAACCTTTATATTTTTCGGTTTTTAATCGATTTTTATCAATTTCAATTGAATTTTTCAATTTTATATCAATATTGATTAATCGAGTATTAATTTCAAAATTTGAAAGTCGACCTTCTTTAATCTAACATTCCCAAACACTTAAACCACCCCTTAATGCTGACCTTATATACATTTCAAATTTACTAAATAACCTTTATATTTTTCGGGTTTTAATCGATTTATATCAATTTGAATTGAGTTTTTCGTTTTTATATTAATATTGACTAATTGAGTATTAATTTCAAAATTTAAAAGTCGACCTTCTCTAATCTAACATTCACATACACTTAAACCACCCCTTAATGCTGACCTTATATACATTACAAATTTACTAAATAACTTTTATATTCTTCGGTTTTTTATCGATTTTTATCAATTTAAATTGAATTTTTCGTTTTTATATTAATATTGATTGAGTATTAATTTCAAAATTTGAAAGTCGACCTTCTCTAATCTAACATTCATAAACAATTAAAGCACCTCTTAATGCTGACCTTATATATATTTCAAATTTACTAAATAATCTTTATATTTTTCGGTTTTTAATCGATTTTTATCAATTTAAATTGAATTTTTCGTTTTATATTAATTTTGATTAATCTAGCATTAGTTTCAAAATTTGAAAGTCGACCTTCTCTAATCTAATATTCACAAACATTGAAACCATCCCTTAATGCTGACCTTATATACATTTCAAATTTACTAAATAACATTTATATTTTTCGGTTTTTTATCGATTTTTATCAATTTAATTTGTTTTTTTCGTTTTTATATTAATATTGATTGACTATTAATTTCAAAAGTCGACCTTCTCTAATTTAACATTCACAAACACTTAAACCACACCTTAAATATATATATATTATTTATCAAAGAAATCTACAAGAACATATAAACATTTAAATGCTAGTTTTTTTTTAAGTTGATTTCACAGGCCAAAATAAATAATTAAAAATCGTAATATTGAATTTGGTTCACCTAATTAGATTTTTCATTTCAATTCAAATATTATAAATGTTTTTCTGTTTAATTGTTATAAAAATGTTTACATCTTGAATTGCCTACCAAATTGATTATAGGGCGAGCTGAAAGCATTGGTGGCTGTGTACCTATGTTTGTTTTCTATACCATTAGTACATAATTGTTAATTGTTAAAATTTCGGCTTTTTATGTACTTGTTAAAACGATATTTGAAAATGTGATTTGTATGGAGCAGTTTACTAGTGTGCCGCTCTGTAAAAATAATTTTCTTCTGTTACAGAATATAAATGATATGATACAACTCGAAAGGCCCGACTGGCAACAGGTAATGGCTTACGTAACCGCCATATACAAGCATTTTGAAACTTAGTTTCAAAACGTTAAGAATTTAAAACACCAGTGAGTATTTTCATTACTTTTTTTTTATATAAATTATTTGATCAAAAATGTTTCCAATATCATTCCATCATTAAAAATATTTCATAATTTGAGAATGAGTCGACATTATTTTAGAATATTTCTTGGAACGATTTTAATTATTGATGTACTTACCTACCAAAGAATAACAATTTATTTTTATTATTTAATTATTCTTTTTTTGTATTTAATTTCAAATGGGAGAACTAGAACAGACTCTGCTTTCTTTATAAAAAGGTTCTAATATATCATGCTTCGTTATTATAAAAGTATCGTGCTCTGGTCAAATGAACCCCTCGCGCATTCAATACACCCTTATTTATTTCAAGTTTCTATTCATTTATTAACAACTAGAAACTTGTATCTAGTCAATAGTTTTCGAATTAGTTGAACTTTTGGTTTAAAATTAAACCTATGGTTAAGATACCAAGGGTGCGGATTTGCGACCAATAAAAAACAAGCTTAAAATATATTTTATAATAAATATAAACGCATTAAAAATTATATACAAGCTTACAATATTTATTTAATTCCAGAATAATTTAATTTTACGACTTTTTATAAAAAAAAATCTATAAAACAGTAAAACGTTGGTACTAAATACGTTAATTTAGTAACTTTTGACTATAGCGCAAGTCCGTATCCTTAATATCTCGACTGCAAATTAAATAACTGACTTAAATTCCCGAGAAAACTAATAACAGTTATGAAAATCTGCCAGTATAAATGTTTGAATGTTTCCGAGAAATTTTATAACTACTTTTACGTAAGTTTAGGACAAAATCCGGTGTCTTATAATTCGTAACCGATCAATAAAATTCGACAGTTTAGTTTTGCGACCTTTTTATAATTCAAAAGTGCTTTTTTCGAATATTTTGCGCGTCGCAAACATATTTTTGAGTAATATACAAATTAGTACAGTGAAACACTCGTTTTTCTACCCGTTTTTGTATATACTACGCCTAGGATTAAGATATGTTATAATATACAATATAAGACTGCTATATAGTTAACTTTAGGTATTATTGAAGAAAGATTGAAATGTTGAATTAAACAATAACAATATCAATTTTTCTTCTTAATTAATGTTTTGTATCAAAGTTTAATATAATACTACACTATCATTAATTCTTTTTCTATCAGAATATTTCAGAAAATATATTAGTTTACGATTGATTTTGTCATATTTGTTGTGTTAATTTTTTAATTGTTTATTGAATATAAATACTTCTATTATAGGATGTGATTTTTGAAGAATTTCCTTGCAAAACTCCGATCCTAAGAGTCCTTAAATTAAAATTAAACTGATTTTACACATTCTTAAGTTATAAATGCCCCCCTTAATACTGCCCTCTTACACATAATTTAAAAATATAAATAAACCCTAAGATATATGTCTAGCAAATTTCTTAAAACCGTGAATCTGAAAGCTTGGAAGTAATTTAAAAAAATAATCATTTTGAAATTACAAATATTTATTACTTTCTTGTACGCAGTAATAAGTAAATCTTGTATTTCGAACGAAAATACACGTTTTGACCTACTATATGTAACGTATAAGAAAGTCTTGTTGGTTTATTTAGATTATGGACACAAAAACCAGAAAAAAAATATATAATTAGGAAATTTAAAATATTGTAGCGATCGCATTAAAAGACTGGGTATTGTTGCAATCAATCAATAAAAATGTAACTGTTGTCTTTTATAATTATCTCTTCGAAATTCAGTGGTTATAAATGGGTTTATCATTTCCACATAAGTGATTAAAAAATGTTTTTTATTTAAATATTAAAAATTTAAATATCCACTGAATAGCTAATACGGCGAGCTGTAGGCGTTGGTGCCTCAGCTATGATTGTTTTTTGAAAAGAAAATGTGTTTCTTGTACCTATAAGAGTTAAGCAACTTACCTGATGAATGCCCAACCAAAAATATAAATTGTCAAAGTTTAGCAATGGGAATAATTTCAACATCATTTAGAATTTTATTCAAATGCAAATAAATAAATACATTATTTACAAATTCATTGTATAAAATTTGCGTCGTACATGATTGGTTATGTAATATACATATATTTACATAATCAATGTGTGTACTTGGGAATTTAACATAAATTTATTCTAATAGTAATTAAGTTTTTATTTTTGTATAATATACCGGAGCTGTGTTATATATTTTTATTTTAGAAACAGTTGCTCAAATAATTAAGAAGTGGCCGCCGGGTATAGATATAAAAAAAGATTGACACGCAGTTAAATCATCACATTCGGTTAAAATCACATAATATTGTCACGTCTATATTGTATAATACGTTGTATTCTAAAAGGCATTTTTTGGGGTAAAAATCAATGTGTTTTTTTGTACATCTTTAGGCGCCTTTGTCTATTTTAAAAATGGGTGTTTATTTTATACATTTCATATTGTACTGTCAAATTACTATTTTATCTATGTTTATGCAAAAACTGCTGTTAAAAAAATACGTGTAAAAAATGCAGGCACTTTGCTTTGACTATTTCATTACTTTTCACATGTTGTAAATAAATTGCATTGTTTTTTTAAAATTATCGCTTTGAATAGACGTGACCAAAATATATCTAAATTAAACATTACTTATCACAACATATTCAAATCATGACAAACGTTTGGAAAAATATGGACCATCTAAAATTTCTTGATATAAATTATACGCATTCACACTATACATCCATTTCCAAAAGTTTTATAGTCATTTTAGATAGAGCAATTACTATTTCTATTTAAACTAGCGCTATCAAAATTATTCCGATTAACGGTTACTACGATTTTCGAAAAGAAACTAACCGGTTAATTTATAGCGGTTAGCCGGTCAACCGGTTACAACTAACCGGGTTAATATTTCTTTATATATATTATATATATATATATATATATATATATATATATATATATATATATATATATATAGATTTCTATCTCTATATCCAAGTAACCGGTTCTTCGTTTAACCCGTTAACCGTATAGTAACCGGTTATTTTATAGTGGTTAGCCGGTCAACCTGTTACGACTAACCGGGTTAACGGTATATATATATATATATATATATATATATATATATATATATATATATATACATATATATATACATCTTTAAATATATAGTATTCTATCTATATATCCAAGTAACCGTTACTCCGGTTAACCGTATAGTAACCGGTTATTTTATAGACGTTCGCCGGTCAACCGGTTACGACTAACCGAATTCTTGATTAATCGGGTTACCGATTTATATATATATATATATATATATATATATATAGTAACCGGTTCTTCGATTAACCGTATAGTAACCGGTTATTTTATAGCGGTTAGCCGGTCATCCTGTTACGACTAACCGGTTACTTCTAACTGAGTATGACTAACCGGGTTACCGGTTTATATATATATATATATATATATATATATATATATATCTTTAAATATATAGTATTCTTTTTATATATCCAAGTAATCGGTTATTTTATAGCGGTTAGTCGGTCATCCTGTTACGACTAACCGGTTACTACTAACTAGTTATGACTAACCGGGTTACCGGTTTATATATATATATATATATATATATATATATATATATATCTTTAAATATATAGTATTCTATTTATATATCCAACTAACCGGTTATTTTATAGCGGTTAGCCGGTCATCCTGTTACGACTAACCGGTTACTACTAACTGGTTATGACTAACCGAGTTAACAGTATATAATATATATCTTTAAATATATAGTATTCTATTTATATATCTAAGTAACCGGTTATTTTATAGCGATTAGCTGGTCAACCGGTTACAACAAACCGATTTATTTACTAATCGGGTTACCGGTTTATATATATATATATAAATAATTTATATATATGTATATAGATTTGTATCTATATATTCAAGTAACCGGTTAACCGTATAGTAACCGGCTAACCGGTTTTTCGTTATCCATAAGGAGCATTTTCTAAAAAATGTTTAAAATAGATAATGGTAATTGGTCTAAATCAAAAACTACAAAAGAAAAAAAAAAAAAATGCGAATAAAAACGAACCGACCATTTTGTTAACGGGTATAAATCACCTATTTTAAAAACCATGCAGACATTCCAAAAAAAAAAAAACTTAAAAATCACTGAACATTATCGAAAATTTATCTAAAAGCAATGAAACCATGTGGTTATTTTAAAAATGGTCCATATTTTCCCAACCAAGTATATTATAATTATGAACTATTATTAGTAAACTTTGAGCTGATGTTTATCGTCAAACCCGGCCGAATGGCCTGCGTTACGTACGATAAAACTGGTGCCATCGTAGTGCATACGGCGTTCACCTCGTCGCACGAATAAATGGCGCGTCTGTCCCATCGACCCAGTGCAGTGCATAAACGGCGAACTGATACTAGCCGAACCGTTGCTGGGCGATGTACGCAATGTGAATTTGTTTGTTGTACGACCAATACTAAAAACATTCACAAAAAAAAAATCGATTTACATAAAACAGGCGGGAATTTAATAACTATAGCCGAATTAGCTGTTGAGTTACTCATCTGTCTCGGCTATGTTGATCGGAATCGATCCCTTACTGACTTACTATCGTAATTTTAGGGTTCCACACACTATCAACTTACTAACATACATACATACCCACAAAAATGAAGCTTATTCTTACATTGGACACATAAATGTTAAGGGGAATTATAATGGATATGAGAACATACAGATGCAAGTGAAGAAACAAATAAGTGTAAAGGTAAGAATAGTTATCTTAAATCCTGAATTAAAAAAAAAAAATTGGCTTACCGAACAAGCCCATCGGAGGTTTGCGAAATTCGTATATTATTAATAATCCAGTTATCCGTCCCATCTTCGGTCATCCAGAAATGTGCTCCCTGTAACAACGACACAGCTTCCTGGACATGGTTCGGTCCATAACGTGAATCACTAATTATCAATATTATCGATTAGAAAAACCTATTTACTTCAAAAAAAAATAAAAAATTTACCTGTAAAAAACTTGTAGTGAAAAATCTTGATTGAATAAATCGGAAAAGGTATCAGTGGTTGTCCGAGTTCCGGCCGAATCCACTAAATAAACTAAGGCGCATTGAACGCTTGTAAACGATACTCCTTTATACCACATTTTTGCGAATCTAAACAGAGCGGCACATTAATAAACCGCTCACTAGTATTCACATTTGTAATAGGTTTAATAATGTGTGAATTACTTGTTATTTCCGTGTGGATCAAATGCTAAAATTTCAACCCTTGACCCATATTGATAAACACGCCCATTTGGGTGTAACAACGCCGACGAACTCCCCGTCGATGATAACGCCAATATTATATTATTTTTACGGTTTATTATTCGCACTGCTCGGTCTAACGTCATATCGACCCTAATTAGATTGACCCAAACAACAATTGTTTATTATTGTGTATTTTTGATCGATGAAGTCAATTTTTGGAATTTATAAGGAAATAATTAACAAAATAGTCAAAAATAATCTTAAACGTTGAACAATTATCTTAATTTTAAGTTATTGTAAAAACTAACCGAATTTTGTCGTGAAGTCTTAATGATATTATACCATTACTGGTAACAGTCGCCCCACATTTGTCATTTTCAATAATATCCAAATCTCTCCAATTGTCCTAAAACATCCGAAAAAGAGCCTCAATATCTAATTTAGTCACCGTCTCATATCATAGATAGTGACGAAACACCCTAATGGCTTGAGTAATCTCAAGCGAAAGGTGCTCGAAACGTATAAATACGTCATATTAGAGCCGTAATTTTAAAAAATCGATTAATTTAAGTAAATTTAAAAACGAATAATCAACAAATATTCGCTAAAAATTGAAAAAAATCGACATTGACACTATAACGTTATTGTATTACTTTGAAATCGAACAAATCAACAATTAATCGGTTAGATATCGAAAAAAGATTGATTAAGCAACGAAGAAATCGATTATAAGTCGAATAATCAATTTATAGTGATATTCTTATCTAGTAAATTTGAAATCGATCAACTTTTTTAAATGTAAAATAGATTTTAATCGTTTCATTTAATTTTTTCGTTTATATATCGATTTCGATTAATTGATTTTGCAAAGCTATCACGTTACATTAATTTGAAATCGAAAAAATAGACAAATAATCGGTTAAAAATCGATAGAAAAATGATTAAGATGCGAAAAAACAATTTATAATGATATCGTTATCTTTAAATTTGAAATCGATCGACTTTTTAAAATGAAAAATAGATTTTAATCGATTCATCGAATTTATTACAAAAAATATCGATTAAAAGTCGAAAAATCAATTTATAGATATAACGGTATTTTATACATTTATAATCGATCGATGTAAAATAGATTTTAATCGATTCATCGAATTTTTTCGTTTATGTCGATTTTGATTAATCGATTTTGTAAAACTACGCCACCACTATGACGTTATATTAATTTGTAATCAAAGAAATAGACAAATAACCGATTAAAAATCGTTAAAAAATGATTAAAATGCGAAAAAACAATTTATAAATTATATAAATATAATATAAATTTGAAATCGATCGACTTTTTAATATGAAAAATAGATTTTAATCGATTCATCGAATTTATTACTAAAAAAAATCGATTAAAAGTCGAAAAATCAATTTATAGATATATCGGTATCTTATAAATATGTAATCGATCGATGTAAAATAGATTTTAATCGATTCATCGAATTGTTTCGTTTATAAATCGATTTTGTAAAACTACGCCACCACTATGACGTTATATTAATTAGAAATCGAAAGAAATAGACAAATAATCGGTTAAAAAGCGAAAGAAAAATGATTAAGATGCGAAAAAGCAATTTATAATGATATCGGTATCTTTAAATTTGAAATCGACCGATTTTTTTAAATTTATATCGATTCATCGAATTTATGAGTAGGTTTAATTAGGTTTGAAGAAACGGCGTTAATATAAATAGCTGTCAACTAGACATTTTAATCGCAATCTACATTCATATTTCATATTAATCTATTAAAGCGATATTTAAAAATAATTTATATTCAGTTTACTGATAATTTAGCCAAACAATGATTGTCAGGAAAGACGAACCAGGATAATGGTGGATACATAAAATGGTGTGGTAAAAGGTAGATTTGATTGAATGATATAGGAAATGTCGTATTATTTATGAATAATATAAAGTATGTTGGAGAATGTAAAATAAAATGTCATACATCTTGATAAAAGCCTTTGATTAATCCTTTGGCCATCCAAGTAGTGTTTGGCACCGAGGAACTGCCCTCGACGTATTTTAAGTCCCGCCCATTATTGCGCTCCTCAGCAATATTCGAATGTGTTGTGAACAAACTTCGACTTCGGTGTCGTGAATCTTTATTATTTTTACCAGCCATATTATGCAAATCTGTAAACCAATAATCTTCAAAGCGTCCTATTATTTGATCACCGCATTCTAAATGAAACGAATACCCCAAATCACAATCACGATCATTTACCTTTTGCAGAGAAACGTTTTCCCTCTAGTTTTTCGATTTTTTGCATTTTGATTACGTTTACTTTTTATGAAAATTACGGTTTTAATATTGTCTTATTATGAGCTTAACACTTTCATATGTTTTTGTATCAACAACGTTTTGTTCGGTTCAGTTGGCGCCACTTCCAAATGCCTGGCCTACTACATATTCTACATTTAATTACTTTAAAAAAAAAAAAAAAAAAATCATCAAATATTTTATTTTTACAAATACAATCTTAAAGCTCAATATATTGATTTGATTGCAACAATGCAATAAATACATATATATTAATTTTTGCATTGAAGTTGTCCTGTAATAATACAGCTATTTATAATTTTAAACAAGCATAGATAAAGGCGCTAATGCCTTCAGCTGGAATATTTCATTTTTATCTCATCCTACGAAGTACAGAAAAATACAAATTTAATAAAATATTTTATTTTTACAAATATAGTCTTAAGTTTAATTTTGATTTGATTGCAACAATGCAATAAATACATGTATATTAATTTTTGCATTGGTTGTATTGTAATAATACAGCTATTTATAATTATAAACAAGCATAGATAAAGGCGCCAATGCCTTCAGCTGCAATATTTAATTTTTATCTCGTCCTACGAAGTACAGAAAAATACAAATTTAATCAAATATTAGATTTATACAATTAGTCTTAAGTTTTATTGTCTTGATTTGATTGCAACAATGCAATAAATCCATATACTATATTAATTTTTGCATTGGTTGTTCTGTAATAATACAGCTATTTATAATTTTAAACAAGCATAGATAGAGGCGCCAATGCCTTCAGCTGGAATATATAATTTTTATCTCGTCCTACAAAGTACAGAAAAATACAAATAAAATAAAATATTAGATTTTTACAATTACAGTCTTATGTTTTATTATCTTGATTTGATTGCAACAATGCAATAAATCCATGTATATTAATTTTTGCATTGAAGTTGTTCCGTAATAATACAGCTATTTATTAATTAATTATAAACAAGCATAGATAGTGGCGCCAATGCCTTCAGCTGGAATATATAATTTTTATCTCGTCCTACGAAGTACAGAAAAATACAAATTTAATCAAATATTAGATTTATACAATTACAGTCTTATGTTTTATTATCTTGATTTGATTGCAACAATGCAATACATCCATGTATATTAATTTTTGCATTGAAGTTGTTCCGTAATAATACAGCTATTTATTAATTAATTATAAACAAGCATAGATAGTGGCGCCAATGCCTTCAGCTGAAATATTTAATTTTTATCTCGTCCTACGAAGTACAAAAAAATACAAATTTAATAAAATATTTTATTTTTACAATTACAGTCTTAAGTTTTAAGATCTTGATTTGATTGCAACAATGCAGTAAATTCATGTATATTAATTTTTGCATTGAAGTTGTCCTGTAATAATACAGCTATTAATTATAAACAGGCATAGATAGAGGCGCCAATGCCTTCAGCTGAAATATTTAATTTTTATCTCGTCCTACGAAGTACAAAAAAATACAAATTTAATAAAATATTTTATTTTTACAATTACAGTCTTAAGTTTTAATATCTTGATTTGATTGCAACAATGCAGTAAATCCATGTATATTAATTTTTGCATTGAAGTTGTCCTGTAATAATACAGCTATTAATTATAAACAGGCATAGATAGAGGCGCCAATGTCTTCAGCTGCAATATTTAATTTTTATCTCGTCCTACGAAGTACAGAAAAATACAAATTTAATAAGATATTTTATTTTTACAATGACAGTCTTAAGTTTTAATATCTTGATTTGATTGCAACAATGCAATAAATCCATGTATATTAATTTTTGCATTGAAGTTGTTCTGTAATAATACAGCTATTAATTATAAACAAGCATAGATAGAGGCGCCAATGCTTTCAGCTGGAATATTTAATTTTTATCTCGTCCTACGAAGTACAGAAAAATACAAATTTAATCAAATATTTTATTTTTACAAATATAGCCTTTAGGATTATTATTTTGATTTGATTGCAACAATGCAATAAATACAAATATATTAATTTTTGTATTGAAGTTGTCTTGTAATAATACAGCTATTTATAATTATAAACAAGCATAGATAGAGGCACCAATGCTTTCAGCTGGAATATTTAATTTTTAGCTCGTCCTACGAAGTACAGAAAAATTAAAACATTCGGTCGTGTATCTGTAACCATTTCAAATAGTAATTTCCTTAACAAAAAGTCCAATCGTTCTTATACTCCCGTAGTTATAGGGCCCTAAAATGTGTAACCCTCCTTAATACTACCCTTAGAAATATATAAAAAAAATCACAATTATAATATTTAATAATTTTTTACGGCCATTGAGTTAACAATATGCAAAAATCTTGTAGACATAAAATATCTTAGAATTATTAGTAGAATTTTTGGGTGTTTAAATTATTTTTATAAGGGCAGTATTAAGGGGGGCTCTAAATTTTGGGGCCTTTTAACTCGGGAAGTATACGGGCGATTGGATTCAAACTGCGAATGGATTCAAATGGAGTGTTAAATAATATGTGTAGCAAATTTGGTGTGAATCGGTCCGGTATCTTCAGAGGAGTAGAGAGCACCCTTTTTGTTAAGGAATATTTTTTTATCCGAGAATGCTACAGACACACGACCGAATGCTTTAGCTTCTTCGGTACCAATATGCAACCTGAATGCAGTAAAAGGTTAAGATAATTTGATCTTGAATTGTTGGCTGTTGCAACTATGTTCATGCCAATGAATTTCAATTAATTTTGAAATCAACTTTAGAAATCTGAAAACCTGAGTTTAATAGTAGTTTAGTGATTAAAAGTTAATTAGAAATGAATTAGTATTCAAGGTTTTATTTACCAATATTTTTATAAAATGTAAAAATTTAACCATTTTTGATTTTATTATTTATTTTTTGGTTGTCTTATCACCGATTTCCAATACATATTTATAGTTAAACTATAAAAATCGCCAAGGTTGCGCAAAAATGTTATTTATTTCATGAATATTAATTATAAATTACTTGACAAACAGTATATAAGCATCTTATCTGCTAGTCCATAAAATTCGTATATACAGAGAATGGTTATTTAAGTGAAACGATTAACAAAAAATATACCAATTTCAAGTATAAATTTTATCACTAGCGTAAATGGAAACTAGATTTCCTAGGTACCGCTAGACATATATTATTAAATACTAAGTACTGAGCGCGAACAGTCTACTGTGAAAGACAATGTCCAGCAATATATTTCGGGCGACGGTTTTTACTTTATTCGCTGTTTTAATCGCTGAATGTAATCAGCGACAGTTGAAACTTGTGCATGTGGTTTGTTTTACTTGTTCCAATGTGTTTTTAAAAACGTTTTACTAGTTTTAACATTTGTTTTTAGGTATTTCGGCATGGCCAACGCACCCCCGCCGATACGTACCCCAATGATCCGTATATTAACGCTACTTTGGATCCGGTTGGATGGGGACAACTAACCAATGTAAGTTTGCATTTTTTACCGATTTTGGCATTGCATTAGTATTTAATCTTTTTTATTCGTTATGTATATATCCGAATTTATTTTGCTATTTTCTTAATAACGTCTTAGTATCTGTATGTGAACGCTCTATAGCCAATACCAGTAAACATACAAATATGATTTTTTGTATATCCTTGAATAGAAAATAATATTTTAATCACAAGTGATTATTTGCTCGATTATTTCGAATACGGCACGAGTTAGAGAAAAATAGTTTGTATCAAAGTTAAAGATATTTAAATTTCTAGCAACTTTTGTTTGAAAACTTTATTCAAAAAATGTACCATTTACTGAAAAATCACGTTTGAAAACCAGATTGTACATCTAGTTAATAGAAAATTATATTTTAATCACAAGTGATTATTTGCTCGATTATCTCGAATACGACACGAGTTAGAGAAAAGTAGTTCGTATCAAAGTTAATGATATTAAAATTTCTAGCAACGCTTGTTTGAAAACTTTCTCCCAAAAATGTACCATTTACTGAAAAATCACGTTTGAAAACCAGATTGTACATCTAGTTAATAGAAAATAATATTTTAATCACAAGTGATTATTTGCTCGATTATCTCGAATACAACACGAGTTAGAGAAAAGTAGTTCTTATCAAAGTTAAAGATATTAAAATTTCTAGCAACTATTGTTTGAAAACTTTCTCCAAAAAATGTACCATTTATTGAAAAATCACGTTTGAAAACCAGATTGTACATCTAGTTAATAGAAAATAATATTTTAATCACAAGTGATTATTTGCTCGATTATCTCGAATACGACACGACTTAGACAAAAGTAGTTCTTATCAAAGTTAAAGATATAAAAATTTCTAGCAACTTTTGTTTGAAAACTTTCTTCAAAAAATGTACCATTTACTGAAAAATCACGTTTGAAAACCAGATTGTACATCTAGTTAATAGAAAATAATATTTTAATCACAAGTGATTATATGCTCGATTATTTCGTATACGACACGAGTTAGAGAAAAGTAGTTCTTATCAAAGTTAAAGATATTAAAATTTCTAGCAACGCTTGTTTGAAAACTTTCTTCAAAAAATGTACCATTTACTGAAAAATCACGTTTGAAAACCAGATTGTACATCTAGTTAATAGAAAATAATATTTTAATCAGAAGTGATTATTTGCTCGATTATTTCGAATACGACACGAGTTAGCGAAAAAGTAGTATTTATCGAAATTAAAGATATTAAAATTTCTAGCAACTTTTGTTTGAAAACTTTCTTCAAAAAATGTACCAATTACTGATAAATCACGTTTGAAAACCAGATTGTTACATTTACGTTTCTCTAGTACATTTGGTTTTATATAAGTCGAGTGAAGGCCACTCCACATATTTGTTTATTTTATTGTGTTTTGTTTACCAATTTAATGTAAATTGACTATTTTTTTGATGCTTTATAACAAAGTTGTCTAAACGTTCTATTGTTATTCTAATTTATGTATACTTTTTTACTTGTATAAGTTGTAAAAACAATTATAATTATGTCGTAAATATTTTCGCCAAATATATATATATATTTTTTTATACGCTCGCGTTTCTGTTCCAACGTATAATTATTTATAGAGATCGATTTTCGTGTATATAAAATCGGTTATTGAAAGTTGGAATTCAGGTTACTGAATGCAAATACTTTTTGATTGATCGACATTATTTTTATTATTTTTTGTCTACAGTCTATACATATTTTATCCGAGTATGTAGGCGGCCATGACCGATTCTGCAAACCACGGTGTGTTGTATAACAATAAAAACGTCAACAACGGATATTCAATTATATCATAATTGCATTATTGGTATTTCTATAGCGATTACACGAGTACGTGCATCTGTGTTGCGGCAGGCAAGTTCGTTACTTGAGTGTCGAACGGGTTGCGGCATTCCCTAAAATTTTGGCGGGCTTTCTTATACGCAGCCAAAATGGCTTTAATAAAATATGGCAACATAAAAAACATATTTTCTCGTTACTGGTACTAAAATGCCTCCATTTTTTACAGGCAGGCAAACTATTTATGTTCCATAATGGGGAATATGTAAGACACCGATATAATCAATTTTTGGGCGATGAATATAAACCAACCGTGGCCCATGTTCAATCAACTGATGCCGATCGGGCGATCGCTTCCGCTCAATTAATGGACGCTGGCATTTGGCCCCCGAACCATGTCCAAAAATGGGGCCCCTTAAAATGGCAACCGATCCCTACACACGCGGACCCACTTAATAAAGATAAGGTAATAAATATAAACCTTTAGCCAATTAATTAAAATAAACTAGGTAAACCCGTGGGTACCATGTGCCCATGTCATATACAGTTCATCGATCCATCTGTCTAATTGAATAATTTGATAGGTGGCGATTATTCTTATAAATGTAGACCTAATCTAATGGATACACTACATAAATAAAGCATTTCTTTACACTTAATAAAGTTAAGGTAATAAATATAAACCTTTAGCCAATAGATCATTATTAATTAAAATAAACTAGGTAAACCCGTGGGTACTATGTGCCCATTTCATATACAGTTCATCGATCTATCTGTCTAATTGAATAATTTGATGGGGGCGATTTTTCTTATAAATGTAGACTTAATCAGGGATACACTACATAAATAAAGCATTTCTTTACACTTAATAAAGACAAGGTAATAAATATAAACCTTTAGCCAATAGTTGTTATGTTAATAAATAAAATAAATTAGATAAATTCGTGGGTATCATGTGCCCATTTCATATACAGTTCATCGATCCATCTGTCTAATTGAATAATTTGACGGGTGGCGATTTTTCTTATAAATGTAGACTTAATCAGGGATACACTACATAAATAAAGCATTTCTTTACACTTAATAAAGATAAGGTAATAAATATAAACCTTTAGCCAATAGTTGTTATGTTATTAAATAAAATAAATTAGATAAATTCGTGGGTATCATGTGCCCATTTCATATACAGTTCATCGATCCATCTGTCTAATTGAATAATTTGACGGGTGGCGATTTTTCTTATAAATGTAGACTTAATCATGGATACACTACATAAATAAAGTATTTCTTTACACTTAATAAAGATAAGGTAATAAATATAAACCTTTAGCCAATAGTTGTTATGTGGCATAGATTATTACTAATTAAAATAAACTAGGTAAACTTGTGGGTACTATGTGCCCATATCATATACAGAATACAGTTCATCGATCCATCTGTCTGAATAATTTGATGGGTGGCGATTTTTCTTATAAATGTAGGCCTAATCATGGATACACTGCATAAATAAAGCTTTTTTTTTACAATGTATATATATATATATATATATATATATATATATATATATATATATATATATATATACGAGTATGTACCCAAAATGTACATCAAATAATCCTTAAATTAATATTTTAATAAATTTATTTAACCGTAAAATGCGATTTGAATTCAGAATTCATATTTATATCTAAAATGTTGATTTTTCAAAACGTTAGTTTCGTATTTTTAAAGTTAATATTGCATGCACCAAACAATCAATCAATAACAATATCACTTTAACTTTTAAAAATTATAATTGTACATGTGCAATATTGCTACAATTTTGTATTTTAATAGATTTTTTATAATAATATTATTTCATTTTACGTTTGATTCGTTTTTGTCTTTGTATTAAATAAATAACTAGTGGCGAGGCTAGATTTAAAAGTTGCAGTGGCACAACATTTTTTTAAAGTGGTAAATGGCAATATGTTAAAATACAAATAGGTCAAAGGTCAATTTTCGTGATGATTTAGCGCATAATATAATATTTCAAAAATATGCAGTGGCTTAGACGATTTTCACAATAAATTGAGGCACTCGTAGTAACTAAAGAAACATATAAACAACGCGTTCTACACATACATTCATTTAAACATACATACACACAACACATACATCTGGGTATTTATATACGTAAATATAATAAATATAGTTTATTGTATAAATAGATTAATATATACATAGATAATTTAATACATAAATAAATAAATAAATATATAAATAAAATAGATGAATTTTGTTTTAGTTATTATTAGTTCGTATTCCATGCGCTCAGTATCATTTGGAACTGGAAAAAGTGATGTCCGAAGGAAACGTTAAACAACAATTAAAAGATAACCAAGAGTTATTTTTCAATTTAACTAAAATCACCGGTTTAGAAATACATAACTTTGATGACGTCCAATCGTTATATAGTACTTTATTGGCTGAAGTAAGTATCAATTAAATATATTTATAAATAATATTATGTGATAATCGTGTTTAATTATTCATCCAATTATTTATTATAATTGCTAATGTATTTATTATGATTGGACAGTTAATAATAATTACTATATTATAATATTTAAACGATAATTCATTGTCAATTTCAAAACTTATCTATAATTATCATAAACAATCCCAAGGAAAACAAATCTACATTTATGACAAAATAGGAATTGAAACAATATTGTAGTAAATTTGGAGTGGATACACTCGACTTTCTTATTTAATTGTGCTCTAGAGTGTTCATAGACGCCATTTCGACAATACATTCGATTCAGGGGGAATCAAAACGTGTATTTCCGTTGAAATCTTTAAACTTATTACTATTAGTTATGAATCGGTCATATTTACAAAAATCCCCAAAATTTGATTTATAGGAAGGATTCAATCTGACTCTACCTTATTGGACCAAAGATTATTATCCGGATAAGTTAGAACCGTTAACCGAATACAGTTATATTGTGAATGCTTATAATGATAAGCTCAAGCGATTAAAAGGCGGTAATTTAGTTTAGATTTACAATTTAGGCATTAAGGAATATATTTTTTTAAATTACTAGGAGTACTGCTCAGAAAACTTTTGGTGGATTGGTACCAAAAATCGGACCAACACATCAACTCGACCTCTGATTTGGTTCATAATTTAAAATCTGAAGAATGGATCAAAGAGGCTTCAGTTTACGGTGATGTAACACCGGCAAGAAAATTATTTTTATTTTCTGGACATGATTCCACTGTAACAAATTTACTGAGGACTTTGAACGTTTGGGACCCTCAAATGCCTGGGTATGGAATTACAGTATTCCTGGAATTACACCAGGATTTGCACACTGAAGAATTTGGAGTGCAGGTAAAAAATGTTTTGCTTATTGTTATCAAATATTGTTTACATATTTACAATATTTCCTTATATACACTTTAATACGAAATTAAAAAAAAAATTAGATATGCATATAATATAAAATACTATTAGGTTTTTCCTTTTATACACTTTAATAAGAAATTAAAAATATTTAGACATGCATATAATATAAAATACTATTAGGTATTTGACTGAAATTTGTTATTATTATTTTTTTTTGTATTAATATTAATTGATCATAAAAGTCAAAGCATAGGAACAATAGGAATGATTTAATGAAGTGTGTATAATATATTTCGTTGCCTTCATCGGTTGTGGCAACAAAATTGTCGAAATACATTATATATACTTCATTAAACAATACCTATTGTTCCTATGCTTTGACTTTTATGAACAATAAATACTAATAATAAAAAATATATATAAAATACTGTCCCATTATATTTTTATATATATATTTTTTTTTTCTTTCTAGATTTATCTACGAAATTCGACCCATTATGAGCCACGCCTATTGACAATTCCTGGTTGTAATAGTTTTTGCCCACTAGACAAATTGACTGCACTAGTAGATCCGGTTATTCCGAGGGACTTGATCGCTGAATGCAAATCGGATAATCCGGATTTTGTACATCCCGAATTGGGGGGACCGTAAGATTTTAAATATTTTTATTCAATTAAACTATATTATGATGCATTTTTTTTTACGAATATTTTTACCTGTTTTTATTATTCCTTGTCAATCCTTAAACTAGTAAAAATCTATAGTGGCCTACACTGGACTTGTACGTATAATCAATGAATTTTTGAATGAAACTTTGTGGTATATTTATATTATTTTATTATAAGAGTGTGAAAGGATATTCCGGTAGGACTCTTATAATACTAGGTGCACTTGTGAGCATCATGTGCCCATATCATATACAGAATAGTTCACCGTAATTATTATAAAATAAATTTAGCTTATATATATATATATATAAATAAATAAAGCGTTCCGGATACACACATACAGGGATAAATAGAGAGAAAGAGAAAAAAAATAGATGCACTTGTGTCCATATCATATACAGAATACAGTTTACTCCTCACCGTTATTATAATAAAGTGAATTTAAATTATATGTATATATATATAAAGAAAATTTAAGCGTTCTGGATACACACATATAAGGTTAAATAGAGAAAAAGATAAATCTAGATGCACTCGTGAGCATTTTGTGCCCATATTATATACAGAATACAGTTTACTCCACCGTTATTATAATAAAGTAAATTTGAATTATATATATACATAAAGAAAATTAAAGCGTTCCGGATACACACATACAGGGATAAATAGAGAATAAGATAAATCTAGATGTACTCGTGAGCATTTTGTGCCCATATCATATACAGAATACAGTTTACTCCTCAGCGTTATTATAATAAAGTAAATTTAAATTATATATTTACATAAAGAAAATTAAAGCGTTCCGGATACACACATGCAGGGTTAAATAGAAAAAAGGATAAATGTAGATGCACTCGTGAGCATTTGTACCCATATCATATGCAGAATACAGTTTACTTCTATAACGGTTTATTATAATAATGTAAATTTAATTTATATATGCATTTATATATAAATATAGCGTTTCGGATACACACATACAGGGATAAATAGAGAAAAAGATAAATCTAGGTGTTTTATATATGTATATAAAAGCTGGAATGACTTTCGTAAATGTAATAAGTCGTTTTTAAAAAGCGATTTTCCAGTATATGACAGATTTTTCAAACAAACTTTTTAAACAAAAGTTGCTAGAAATTTTAATATCTTAAACTTTTATAGTATTCACTTTTTCTCTAACTCATGCCGTTTTTGAGATATTGAAAAGTAACACTAATAGTAAAGTTGTTTTCAAAAATACGAGGTTTTCTTTCGGGAAAATCCATTTTTGATGTAAAAAAGTTAGTTTTTAAATTAAACTTTCATTGTATACAAAATATAAACTATCAAATTCCAAAAGCAGTTTGAAACTTTTCATAATTTTTTAGAATTCACGAATATTAATTGAAATAAATGTAAGGTGAAATAAAACACAAATAATTATTAATATAAATACTTTACTACATAAAACTGGAATTATAATTTCATCATATTTACTTTTAATTCTTATCACAATTATTGCATAAGTAAATAATAAAAATATATAGAGTGGACATTTAAAATATATATATAAATTATCAATTAATAATATTGATCAGATCACTAATCGTATATCAATCATTTTGTATGTAAATACTTTGGGTCATGTTTCGTTCAGTTACTATTTTACTTAACCCTTCCAGAAGAGTGTTTAGACAAAATAACAAGACTATCTAATATTTAATAAACTTGTTAATTTTTGCCGAGTTTTCTTATTATTATGACATGAACAATTTATCAAACTGAATAAATGTTTTGAGGAATATTCCTGAAACACAAATAAAAGGTAATATTTACATAAATCGTAAATCGTTAAATAATTACCGTATGTTTTTGTATCCAATCTTCAAGTTCAGCTTCGGGGAGATAATAAGCTTTTACGTAAGCTTCGACGTATTCACGATGTGGCATGGGCCGTAATCCTGAGATTTTCTCAAATTTTGATTGTAATTGCGTGAAATCTAATTGCATTAAAGCCCGGCCGCCGTTGGTGCATTTTTTCGCGAATGCAAATCTAAAATTATTTACATATTTATTCTTTGCATAATTCGTTGGTCCTATTTGTCTCTCTTCCACTTATAATAAAGAAAAAGGATAGATTATCTAAAGATATTATTTTTAAACAATGATTTTTAAGTAAATATATTTTTTCAATCCAGCTTTGATTGAAATCGTTCGTACAATTAAAAGAATTTAACAGCTATTAAATAATTTCAAGATTTTGTTGACTCTAATTAATAATTTACGTACCCTTCAACTAGAGTATGCGTAACTATATGTGCTATATTTTCCCATAACGCATTGTAAATATCTTTCGGTACCGAAACTTTCGTTTGTACGTCTTCCATTCGCATTGTGAATATTTGTATTTCCTAAACAAAAAAACAAAACATACTTATTACTTCGTAAAAGAAAGTAAAACTATTGTAATTTTATATAATTAATTTTTTTAACACTTTGTAGGCACTCTGGGTGAATTTCACCCACATATTCTAAAGTGACAAGGTGTTTTTATTTACGAATTTACCTTTAATTTTTTTTTTCTTAAAGAGTTAATTTAATTTCTTATATACTAACTTTTCCTACATAGAATATATATTAATAACAAGCATAGGTACAGGCACCAATGCCTTTAGCTCAATATTTGTATTTCCTTATTACTTCGTAAAAGAATGTAATACATTTGTAATGTTATATAATTCAATGTTTTAACCCTTCGTAGTCACACTGGGTTAATTTCACCCACACATTCTTTTTTTTTTTACATAATTACATTTTTCAACCCTTCGTAGTCACTCTGGGTGAATTCCACCCATAAATTCGTAAGTGAAAAGGTGTTTTTATTTTCGAATTTACCATTAAAATTATTTTTTTAAAGATTTAATTTAATTTCTTATATACTAACTTTTTCTACATATAATATATATTAATAACAAGCATAGGTACAGGCACCAATGCCTTTAGCTCAATATTTTTATTTCCTAAACAAAATTTCTTCGCGAAAGAAAGTAATACATTTGTAATATTAAATAATTTTTTTTTTAACCCTTCATAGTCACTCTGGGTGAATTTCACCCACAAATTCGTAAGTGAAAAAGTGTTTTTATTATCGAATTTAACTTTAAAAATTTATTTTTAAAGATTTTATTTAATTTCTTATATACTAATTTTTCCTACATAGAATATATATATATATATATATATATATATATATATATATATATATATATATATATATATATATATATATATATATTAATAACAAGCATAGGTACAGGCACTAATGCCTTCAGCTCAATTTGTGTATTTCCTAAACAAAGACAAGACTTACTTATTACTTCGTAAAAGAAAGTAATACATTTGTAATTTTATATAATTAATTTTTTTAACCCTTAGTAGTCACTCTGGGTGAATTTCACCCATGAATTCGTAAGTGAAAAGGTGTTTTTATTATCGAATTTACCTTTGATTTTTTTTTCTAAATATTTTATGTAATTTCTTATATACTAACTTTTCCTACATAGGATATATATTAATAAAAAGCATAACTATAGGCACCAATGCATTCAGCTCGCCATATAATATATTAAGTGATTCTAGACCGCGTTAAATCAAAACCGTGTAAAACACAATTAAATGTACTTCCCTTTGGATTTCATTCCAGAAAGCAAAAATTGTCACATAAACGTAAACGTTAAATCAATATATGTTGCGACTTTGCAAGTTTACGGTGCACACACGCACATATATACAATTATTCATTACTTACCCTAACTAAATGTCAATATAAATGTATTATACTTACTCGTAACTAAATGTCAATATGAGTTAATTATATATTTAATGACTTACCCGTAACAAGATATCAATATAAGTACTGTGCTGCGACATAACGTCTTTAACTTCCCAGTTAACTTTCGACATTTGCATCAAAATTTGCCGTAAATCAAACGCCTGAGCTACAACAGCCATATAAATAGGCCGCCTCAACTCTGGTGCGATGCAAATTGTCTAGAAAACAATCAAACTTAATCTCAATTATCTTAAAACAAAAACAAAAAAACAATTACCTGATTATAAAATTGTTGGAACATTTTCTTATTCGGCGGCGAAACTAAATGCTCCAAATAACTTTGTAAACATTCATATTGTTTCGATAGAAAACTTAAACTTTCTACAGCGACAATGCGCTCAGCTAATCCATGCAATTGTTCCCCCTGGCTTAAGTTAACTACAGGTGATAGTTGGGGTTTAAATACTTTGTCTTTGTTAAGCGTAGGATTATCTTCTGTTGGATCCACATCTTGGATTAACGTATCCGATATTCGGTTTAATGTCGCTGTTAGTTTGATTGAGTAGAGAGACGTACTTGAGACAGACTGTAATTTGTATAGAGCGGCACATGAGTAAACTGCTCTGTAGTAATCATATTTTTGTAAATACTTACTAAATCTGACGCAAAAAAGGAATGTACTGCGTATAAATAAAAATCGAAGAGTTGATTCATACAACAAATAATATCGAATGCTATCGGACGCAATAATCGAGACATTTGCAAATATTTGCCCATTTGCCGTAAAACTGTTAATGTGGTATTTGTTAAAATTGGTGCTTTTAAGTTGTGCTTATCTTTCTTATGCTTAAATGCCCTAAAAATAAAAAATAAACTGTAAATAAATATGCAGTTTTACCCAATTAAGGGTCAATAGTTCGATATTTATAATAAATTCAGAAATAATTACTATATTTATTTCTGAATTCATAATAATTTAATAATTCACATAGTAAAGGCTTCAACCATCGAATTTCTTATTTATAATTATATTTATAACAAGCCCCAATGCCTTCAGTTCGCCATATAATCTATTTTATGTATCTTTTTAATCTTATTTATATAGAAAACATTTTTTTTCCCACTAGGTACAGGCACTAATGCCTTCAGCTCGCCATACAATCTATTTAGTGTCTCATTAAATTTTATTTAAACAGAAAACATTTTTTGCCCTTTAGGTACAGGCACTAATGCCTTCAGCTCGCCATATAATCTATTTTGTGTCTTTATTTATATAGAAAACTTTATTACCACTGCTGCTTTAGCTCGCCATAAAATCTAATTTTTGTTTTTTTTTTAAATCTTATTTATATAGAAAATATTTTTTTCCTACTAGGCACAGGCATTAATGCCTTCAGCTCACCATATAATCTATTTTGTGTCTCTTTAAATTCTATTTAAATAGAAAACTTTTATTCCCTTTAGGTACAGGCACTAATGCCTTCAGCTCGCCATATAAACTATTTTGTGTTTCTTTAAATTTTATTTAAATATAAAATGTTTTCCATTTAGGTACAGGCCCTAATGCCTTCAGCTCATCATATAATCTATTTTGTATCTTTTTTAAATTATATTTATATAGAAACCTTTTTTACTACTGGATACAAGCACCAATGCCTTCAGCTCCCCCATATAATATATTTTGTGTCTTTTTAAATTTTATTTAAATAGAAAACATTTTTCCCACTGGATACAAGAACCAATGCTTTCAACTCGCCTTTTTTATTTTTTTCATTTTTAAAGAGAATTTTTTTTTAACCACTATGTACAGAAGCACCAATGCGTTCAGCTCGCCATATAATCGATTTTGTGCTATTTGAATTTAATTTATATAGAAAACATTTTTTTTTTACTACTGATGTTTAAATGAAGAAAACCAATTTATAACCACTGAATTATGAAGAGATAATTTTTTTCACCACTGGGAACAGGCACCAAAGCATTTAGCTCGCCATATAATGTATTTTGTGTTTTTTTTTAAATATTATTTATATAGAAAACATTTCTTTACCACTACTGTTTAAATGAAGAGAAAACCTATTTATAACCACTGAATACTGAAGATAAAATGATAAAATAATGTTAATAATAATTGTTATTGATTGATTTCAATAATATATGTATTAAATATCTAAATTATTATTGTTAATTTTTTTTTTCTGGCCCTTCGGTTTACAATCTGAAGAAATATTGTAAATGTAAATTAAATTTTTATATATAAAAGAAAAATTAAATTTCAAAATTATTATTAGTAATATTTTTTTATAGTCTGTGCTCACAATTTGAAAATTTTAATTAGATATAAAATATCTTAGATATTTTTGTTAAATTTAATTTAAACTAAGACAGGAATTTCTTGAGCACCTACATTAAATGAATACCAAATTTCGATAAAATCGGTCCGGTACCATTAAAGCTAATGCGGTCACAAACTCTTGTCTTACGACTGATACATACATCCAAGTATATTAGTTAAGGACCTTTTTTGATCTGAACATATTACAGACTTGTACTAATTAATAAAATAAAATTAAAAAGTCCGAAGAACAATAACAAAGTTTACCGGTAATCCCCTAGCTATCATGGGCCAAGCAAATTACAAACAGGCGGACTTTTTAAACCAAACTTACTTTGTTATATTTTCATCGGCGTATTCATCAATAAAATCCTTCTTTAGTTCTTCAGACTCATCCTCGCTGTCTTCAGAGCAATATCCTGAAGCTTCATCCTGAAATAATTAATTAATTAAATAATTAAATTTATATAAATTATGTTTTTTATTACACCAAGTTCAGCTAGGAAATCCTCTTCGAAAATCGTTTCGTCTAATTTCGAATCAAACGGAGTTCCACTATAAGAAAACCGATTAAAATAATTGCCGGATACACTGCTGCCGTCTTGCGAATGATTCGACGAGTTACAATCGGGCGAATTCAAACCACCACTTAAGGGCTGAGTAGATTGAGGACGGGCTTTATAATTTTTTAATACATGTCGAAGCGATTTGAATTCTTGTAGCTGTAGTAAATCAAATTTCGTTTTAACTGGGCAAATCTCCCAGCTTTCATTCTCCAAGAATATTTTCAATTCTTCTAAACGGCTTGTGTGATAATTTTTAAAATAATTATAACTTTGTTTACGAATCGATTCTTGTAGCTCCTCCGATTTACTCCCACAGAATTCTTCCCCGACTTCCATTAACCTGTAATGTATTTATAGTGAGCGGCACATGTAGAAACCGCTCTATAGAAACCACAAACCTGTGAACCACGCTCAAAACTTCAACGAATTGCTCAAACTTAAACCACGCCAAATCACTATTCATCAAATAAACTGAGACTTTACTCTGGACATCGTGCCAAACTCGACTTAATCCATTCTCTAATTTAGTTTTTATATATTGTTTATCAAAATTTTCCTCTAAATTCACTTGCCCCTCAGATACTGGTGCGTTTTCCTCAACATTGCGGTTTTGCCACCCCAATAATTGGTAATAACTGAGCATAATCGCAAATAGAGACTTGCAAAGCTCTATTAGGCAAGTAATGAAATGTTGCTGAGGTACTGAGGTGCAAAGTTGCTTATATTGCCGTTTGCCGCCGCCGTCTTGCCCCTCAGTTGTTGAGGCATATGAATGTACGATTGAGAACGCTGTATTGTGTATTGCGCTAGTGTAATGCATTAATAGTTGATCCATTGCGGTTTGTGTTTTGCCAAGTAAACGGTAAGCTGTTTGCAGTTTACTGTAAGTTGTTGCGTCGAATTCTAAACATATCTGTGGCCAAAATAAACATATTCATTTTTATGTGGAGTGGCATGCAACTCGACTTTTTTATTCGTAGTTCTCAAACTTTTACTATCATTAAATTGTTTGATTTACTTAGTATATTATCGTATTTACTTAAATAGTATTTAGAAGTTGTATATTTAATATAGCAAATTAATATTAAATATGTGGAGTGGCCTACACTAGAAATATATATATCTCAAATTATCGTATTTACTTAAATAATATTCAGAAGTCTTATAATATATATTTTAAATGACAAAATTAATATTATATATCTGGAGTGGCTTTCACTAGAAATATATATGAATCTCCGATAAACGTATATCATTAAATTGTTTGATTTATCCTGAAAATGATCAGTATTTACTTAAATAATTTTCAGATGTTTTATAATTTATTTAAAATGCCAAAATTAATAATAAAAATGTGGGGTGGCCTTCACTAGAATTATATATCTCAGACATACTTATAATTCCATTAAATTGTTTGATTTATTCAGTATTTTAATCGTATTTACTTAAATAATATTCAGAAGTTATATAATATATTTAAAATGCCAAAATTAATATTAAATATCTGGAGTGGTCTTTACCAGAATATATATATCCAAACTCATTAAATTGTTTGATTTATTCAGTAAATTACATACAGTATTTACTTCAATAATATTCAGAAGTTATATATTTAAATTAAAATAGAATAGTAAATTATCGTATTTACTTAAATAATATGCGCAGATGTTATATAATATATTTAAAATGCCAAAACTAATATAAAAAATGTGGAGTGGCCTTCACTAGAAATATATATCCAAAGTTATATCATTTTGTTTCAAATTGTTTGATTTATTCAGTAAATTGTCGTATTTACTTAAATAGTTTTCAGATGATATATAATATATTTAAATTGCCAAAATTAATAATAATAATGTGGAGTGGCCTTCACTCAGACAAACTTATAATTATATTAAGTTGTTTGATTTATTCAGTATTTTAATCGTATTTACTTCAATAATATTCAGACGTTATATAAAATAGCAATATTAATATTAAATATCTGGAGTGGCCGTCACTAGAAATATATATCCAAACTAATAATATCATTAATATGTTTGATTTATTAAGTAAATTATCGTATTTACTTGAATAATATGCTGATATTATATAATATATTTAAAATGCCAAAACTAATATTAAAAATGTGGAGTGGCCTGCAGTCGACTTTTTTTTATATGTATTATTCACTAAAAAAATATATATATATATATATATCTCAAACTGTCGTACCAACCAATACTCTGAAATTGTTATCAATATAAAATATAAATTGTTCGTCTAATATTCACCTTATCAATATATTAAAAAATAATATTTAATTAAAACCATTTTTCCATATTTATTTTCAATAATCAATACGCTTGAAATAGATTCTTATTCGATTTATTTTTGCTAACCGGTGGAAAATGATAAATATAAAATTATTTAAGTCTACATTTTGTATCCGTGTCCAAATATTGTCAGGGATAGTTCATACGATTTGTTGAACATAATCTGTATACATGCGTATCTATGCAAAACATAAATAAGAGCATTTAAGATGATCCGTAGCAGTTTTCTCGTAACTGGTACATTTTTTGAATAAACTTTTCAAACAAAAGTTGTGCGAAATATGAATATCTTTCATTATGACAATAACTATTTTTGCCATAAGTGCAGCCGTTCTAGTGATATTGGAGAAAGAACAAAAACAGACAGACATTCCGAAAATAGTCATATTCGCTTCAGGGATGATCAAAACGTGTTTATCCGTTGAAATCTTTCATGATTACAAGATTTATTTATTACTGCGTATAAGAAAAAAAATTTAACTATAACTAGATAATGCTTTAAGGCTGAGTTTCTTAAATGTGATCACTAGGGAGCAGTTTACTCATGTGCCGCTCTATAAATAATACTTTTGCTCCAGATACGCGTTTGATTAAGTTAATTTTACCTTAGCTAGTGCTTGATCGAGTTGCTCTTCAGCTAATACTAATGTTTCTTGTAGTTTTTGAGTTAAAGCCGCTACACAGTTAAAATGTCTGTATGTTATTGAAGCAGCATGACATTCTTGTAACAAGGTAATCGCTCCCGGATAATTCTCTTCGTTTAACAACTCTTGCAGTCTATCTTCTGTGCAGTGCTAAATTAATTACCGAAATAAAACACAAATTGTAATAAATATATTAAACAAGATTTAGGAGTTACTTACCAATGTTTTAATTGTGTTTAACGAATGTAGCAAATTTTGTACCAGTTGCCGTTTTCTATAATTTGCTAAAATGCCTAAACTTGTAATAAATTGTTTTTTAGCGGTGTCGAGTTCACTGCGGCCTTCTTTACATATACTTATGGTGTCGTTTAGTTGATTTTTTATTTGCACAACGTTTTCAAATTCTTCATTACACGCAGTTTGTTGTTGCAATATTAATTGTAACACCTTTTTCGAAACAACTTGATGCTGTTGTTTTAACGTTTTGAAATCTCTTTCGATGTGATCACAATTTAATGTTTCTGGTAGTTTCTATAATATAATATAAGAAAATAATAGTAAAACAACCAAAAGTAGGGTGGCAAAAACCTTGTCTTTTTACTTATATATCCATAATGCACAAATTAAATTTTTATGGTCAGTATAAATGTCAGCAATAATAAATAAATATTTAAATTGCAATTTTTTAGAGAATGGTACAGTTTAGAAGAAAACTTTTGAAATTAAAGTTGTTTAAAATTAGAGTACCTTAAATTTTTATACCTATAATGTTTTCTGTAAATGCAACCAATGCCAAGATAAATTAAAAAATGTATAAAATAATTATACAAAAAATATTTAAATTGTATTTTTTAAAGAATGGTACAGTTTAGAAGAAAACTTTTGAAATAAAAGTTGTTAAAAATTAGAATATCTTAAATTTTTATACCTACAAAGTTTTCTGTAAATGCAACCAATGCCAAGATAAATTAAAAATTGTATAAAAACATAATTAAAAAAATATTTAAATTGCATTTTTTAGAGAATGGTAAAGTTTAGAAGAAAACTTTTGAAATAAAAGTTGTTTAAAATTAAAATATCTTAAATTCTATACCTACAAAGTTTTCTGTAAATGCAACCAATGCGAAGATAAATTAAAAAATGTATTAAAAAAAAATTGCATTTTTTTTAGAGAATGGTACAATTTAGAAGAAAACTTTTGAAATAAAAGTTGTTTAGAATTAAAATATCTTAAATTTTTATAACTACAAAATTATCTGTAAATGTAACCAATTCCAAGATAAATTAAAAAAAGTATAAAAAAAAATATATAAAAAAATTAAATTGCATTTTTTTAGAGAATGGTACAGTTTAAAAGAAAACTTTCGAAATAAAAGTTGTTTAAAATTAGAATATCTTAAATTTTATACCTACAAAGTTTTCTGTAAATGCAACCAATGCGAAGATAAATTAAAAAATGTATAAAAAAAAATAATTAAAAAAAAATTAAATTGCATTTTTTAAGAGAATGGTATAATTTAGAAGAAAACTTTTGAAATAAAAGTTGTTTAAAATTAGAATATCTTAAATTTTTATACCTACAAAATTTTCGGTAAATGCAACCAATGCCAAGATAAATTAAAAAATGTATAAAAAAACATTGAAATTGCATTTTTTAAAGAATGGTACAGTTTAGAAGAAAACTTTTGAAATAAAAGTTGTTTAAAATTAAAATATCTTAAATTTTATACCTACAAAATTTTCTGTAAATGCAACCAATTCCAAGGTAAATTAAAAAATTTATTAAAAAAAATATTTAAATTGCATTTTTTTAGAGAATGGTACAGTTTAAAAGAAAACTTTTGAAATAAAAGTTGTTTAAAATTAAAATATCTTAAATTTTTATATCTACACATATTTCTGTAAATGCAACCAATTCCAAGATAAATTAAAAAATGTATAAAAATTTTAAAGATAAATTAAAAAATGGCACGAATAAACAAGCACATCTGGTTGAAATATTTTTATCAAAATAGGTTTTCGACTCTGGGGTACACAAACATTTTTACCTTGAACGGTATACTGTAGAGCGTTCACACACAGTCATAATTGAGAAAATTGTCAAAAATACAAATAAACGTAGTAATTATTAAAAAAAAATTGATATAGCGTAAAAAAAATAGTATTTAATTTATAAAATGAATACATACGCTTAACTCAAATTTGCAAATATCGAAATCCTCATCCATAGAAAAATACGCAGCTTGAATACTTTCCAAAATATCTTGATCCGCAGGCCGATCACTTTCAGGAACAGTTTTACTGTTCACTGAAAGTGTTTCAGCCGACGTAGTATGATAAGTTTCATCCGAAAAGCCCATAGAGGGTATCTTTGTACCCTGGAAATTCTAAAATGGAACAATTACGTTGAAACATTGGAAATTAACCCTACTTTTTGCACATAACTTACTTGTTTATTAATAAAACCTAAGAACTTATGTTTTAAATCTTCCATTATCAATAAATAAATTAAACAATTACACAAATAACAGTTTTAAATTGTTGTAATACAGAAATCAATACATATTTATTGTGAATTTGACAGTTAACATTGCCATTATGACGTCACAATACGCGTCAAGTAATTTTGAAGATAATTTCAATAATTTTGGAATTAAAATAGTCAAATTAGTTATGATTATATTAGGTTTAAGGGGTAAATGGGAGTGGAAATGCTGGAAAATGTATTTGGTTTAATTTGGAAGTTTCGCGCGCATTTTTGAATAGCTGTCAAATGAAAGCAATGGCCACGATGGTTGAAATTCCCAAAGGGGCATATATTTTATCCTAGTATTTGTCTAAATAAATATCTATTTTGTAATAAATATTATTATATTGACAAATACTAGAGTAAAATATATGGCCCTTCGGGAATTATTTATTATATTATTTGATAGGTGACAGGGTTTAGTAGTTTGCCGCTAGAATGCGCTGTAACAATACATTTAACACTTAATTATATTCTAATTATTACAACAATTAAGACAATCGTTAATTGTTGCAACAAATAGACTGTGTTATAATAATTGTAATTGTTTAAAACAGCATTTTGTTTAATTTAGCAATTTTCGTTAATATTGTCGAAAGATTTTCAATTTTCGCATACGTAGTTCGGGAAAAAAGTAGCAGGTGTCGCTTGGACTCGTAAAGAAAAAATATTTTTTTTCCATGTTGAAGACAGAGAGCAGCCATAATCAAAATGGCTGACTAAATCGATATTGGTTCAAGTTTAAGTATTGAAAGTCAGTTTTTTAATTACATATTTGTACATTGATTGGCACGAAACAAGTAAATTACGTACGGTGAATAATGTGTTCGTGACAAGTGCGTATTGTATTGTGTGTAAAGCGTGCGTGAAGTGTGCAAAAAAATGGACCAACATTCGATATGTTTGTGTTTGATTTTTAAGGTAAGTGAGCATTTCACACGATATGACGGGAATCCGCAAATACGTGCATTTTGTACGTTTTGTGGGTAGATAGTGCGGTTTTGCGGCTGATAAACATCATTTACAATAGGTTTGCGGTGTTTGTTTATTAGGAAATTATGTTTATATTTGTTCAAGTAATGATTTACGCGATGGTTTGATAACGTTTTAATAGCTGTTGGATTTTTAATGTAAATATTGTGAAAGATGTTTATTTTGTGAGTCATTTGAGGTGGTTTTAGTGATTAATTTTAGTGTTTCTGTTGCAGTGAACTCTATTTATATAATTTTTGATAATTAAGTGAAGTATGGCTACAACACAAGGTGAAATTCGGGTGGGTTCAAATCATCAGGTAAAAGATATATATGTACGTGACCAGAGAATATGGTAACAATCGAAAATTATTCCCTTCAAATATACACACATTTTCTCTCGAAATTATTTAAATATGAGTTTTTTGGACCCTAAATACAATCAAACTTCGTATCAAAATATCACTTTCTCTTTTTCGTTACACGAAAACTCGACTGCTACTCGACTTTCTTACTTACTATTTCTTTGTTTATATGTTTGTTTGTTTATATGTTAGCCAAATTGTTTTAAATTCATACTAAATTGCCATGCAATAATGTGGTAACTAGGGAAACCTAATTGTAAATACTAGATGAACCCGTAGGCACTACGTGCCCATATCATATACCCAATACAGTACACCGATCCATCTGAATAATTTTTATTTTCTTTTAATTTCGTACTAAATTGCCATGCAATAATGTGGTAACTAGGGAAACCTAATTGTAAATACTAAGTGAACCCGTGGGCACTTCGTGCCCATATCATATACACAATACAGTCACTGATCCATCTGAATAATTTTTATTTTCTTTTAAATTCGTACTAAATTGCCATGCAATAATGTGGTAACTAGGGAAACCCAATTGTAAATACTAGGTGAACCCGTGGGCACTTCGTGCCCATATCATATACCCAATACAGTACACCGATCCATCTGAATAATTTTTATTTTCTTTTAAATTCGTACTAAATTGCCATGCAATAATGTGGTAACTAGGGAAACCTAATTGTAAATACTAGGTGAACCCGTGGGCACTACGTGCCCATATCATATACACAATACACTCACCGATCCATCTGAATAATTTTTATTTTCTTTTAAATTCGTACTAAATTGCCATGCAATAATGTGGTAACTAGGGAAACCCAATTGTAAATACTAGGTGAACCCGTAGGCACTACGTGCCCATATCATATACACAATACAGTCACTGATCCATCTGAATAATTTTTATTTTCTTTTAAATTCGTACTAAATTGCCATGCAATCATGTGGTAACTAGGGAAACGTAATTGTAAATACTAGGTGAACCCGTAGGCACTACGTGCCCATATCATATACACAATACAGTACACCGATCCATCTAATTGAATAATTTAACTGTTGGCGCATTTTCTTACAATTTATATTTAATTAAAATTATATATATATATAATTTATATTAGGATAAAAACATTTAAATAAATTTTAATATTGATTAAACCGTATTACAATAACCTAGCTTAGGTACAACGCGCCTATGCGTCTAGCTCGCCTGTAATATATGCGATATGACCAGCGGTTTTTAATTATTATGGCCTTTTCGTTAACCATTTTAAAAAATGTTATAGATATAAAATGGTCTTACAATTTTTTGGACATATTTTAATATTCAAATTTATAATATTTAATATTTTTTTAAAGCGTTTGAGTTAACAATATGAAAAAATCTTCTAGATATAAAATATCTTAGAATTCATAGTAGAATTTTTAGCTGTTTTAATTATTTTTATAAGGGCAGTATTAAGGGGGGCTCCAAATTTTGGGGCCCTATAACTCGGGAAATATACGGGCGATTAGATTTAAATTACGAACGAATACAAATCGGATACTAAATAATATATGTACCAAATTTGGTGTAAATCGCTCTGGTACCTTCAAAAGAGTAAAGGGCTCAAATTTGGTCTTACGAACGACGACTAACATTCAGTTATATATATATTTTTGAATTCAGGGCGACATATCAGGACATTTTTTGATTCGAGAATGCTACAGACACACGATAGAATGTTTTAACTTCTTCGGTACTTCGTACGGCGAGCTAAAAATACACTTATTCATATATTTACAGTCTTAATCAAAAGAATTATGGTTTTAAAACGCGATTAAACAGAAATACACGTTTTGAGCTTCCCTGAATTGTTTTAGACTATGTTTATCTTGGTTGAAGTGTTAAAAAAAACATTGTAACCGGAAACAATGTTCGAATTTGTGTTTTTGCCAAAAATACAAGTTTTAAATTAGGAAATATTGTTTTCAAACGCGATTGAACAGAAATACACGTTTTGAGCTTCCCTGAAGTTATTTAGACTATTTTTATCTTGGTTGAAGTGTTAAATAAAACATTGTAAACGGAAACAATGTTCGAATTTGTGTTTTTGCCCAAAATACACGTTTTAAATTAAGGAATTATTGTTCTAAAACGCGATTGAACAGAAATACACGTTTTGAGCTTACCTGAATTGATTTAGACTATTTTTATCTTTGTTGAAGTGTTAAAGGAAACATTGTAAACGGAAACAGTGTTCGAATTTGTGTTTTTTCCGAAAATACACTTTTTAAATTAAGGAATTATTGTTCTAAAACGCGATTAAACAGAAATACACGTTTTGAGCTTCCCTAAATTGATTTAGGCTATTTTTATCTTTGTTGAAGTGTTAAAGGACATATTGTAAACGGAAACAATGTTCGAATTTGTGTTTTTGCCGAAAATACACGTTTTAAATTAAGGAATTATTGTTTTTAAACGCGATTGAACCGAAATACACGTTTTGAGCTTCCCTAAATTGATTTAGGCTATTTTTATCTTTGTTGAAGTGTTAAAGGACATATTGTAAAAGGAAACAATGTTCGAATTTGTGTTTTTGCCGAAAATACACGTTTTAAATTAAGGAATTATTGTTTTTAAACGCGATTGAACCGAAATACACGTTTTGAGCTTCCCTGAATTGATTTAGACATTATAATCGGAAACAATGTTCGGATTTGAATTTTTGACGTAAATACACGTTTTAAATTTCCCTGAATTTATTTAGATTAATAAATTAGGCACAAATAATGTGAAATTTGTCATTTGACATCAATATATCCCAGAACATGTTTAGAGCGTATTGTTTATTGAAAAACAGTATATATTAAATATTATATTTATATAAAGTAAATATTAAGGAAATAATCTATATTTTATATTAAAGAAACAGTTATTAATTACATAATAAAATAATAGGATATATATTTCTAGTGAAAACTATGTATAAGAAAGTCGAGTGCCACTCCAAATTTTTAAATAAGCAATAATGAGATTTTCTAAACGTTGATACGTAAAGTTAAAGTAATAATTTGTATACAAAGTGTCAAAAAATTCCAAAAACTCTAGAAAATATTGGCATGTGTCTAAATTGTGTCTTTAAAGCTGCACGACTTATGTACAAAAATATTTTGGGGCCTTAGTCTTTTTCGGCATGGTAGTCAAATTGGTTGAGCCAAAAAATACATATATAACGTATTTTTTCGACCAAAACAGTCAAATTTAAACAATTTGACAATAGGTTTTATTTATTCTGTGCGTGTTAGAAACATCTGTATTATTTTCATAAGTAGTTTTCTTTGTTATATTTGTAATTAAAACTTTTTATTGGGTACTTTATAACACTTTTTATTTATATAAAAAAAAAACTTTAGTTTAATATGCAAATATATTTGTTTTGTAATCATAAATTTCCCAGCTTTGTTTTTCCCATATTTAAACAAGGTTATTGAGTTTACATCATTTTAAAAAACGAATATTCTGGAAATACGGTTTTTATAGTAGCCGTTTTACAGAAAATTAATATTTGTGGCCGTTCTCAAGAGATTCTATTCTCAAAACGTTCGTTCTCTCTCTAGCAACAGTAAAATCTAGTAATTTATGATATGTCAAGGTTTATATAAATAATTACGTAAAACGTGTCTTAAAGAACAATACAATTTTTTTTTGCCGTTTTACTGCTACAATCATAAAATTTCGTTGTAAAATATATACAATATTGTAGTTATATAAAGCTTAATATGTCATAAATTAATAGATATTTACGGTTATTAGACAGAGAACTAAACTACATGTGTTTATATCTCGTTCTCTGTCTATCAAGGGTATATATCTATGAGTTTCTGACTTATTAAGCTAAATATAAATTATTTCGTAAACCGTCTCAAACCATACAATATTACATATTTTTTTACAACGTCATTTTATTATTGTAGCTGTAAAATAATAAATTGTTTTTATTTTTCATTTTCCGTTTTACATCTACAATAATTAATATTTTATTGTAAAAATATGTCATATTGTAGATATTGTTTGGTTCTAGGCGGCACATATTACGAAATTATTTATATAAAGCTAAATGTGTCAGAAAGTTACCGTTGCGAGACAGAGAACGAGTTATAAATTGTTTTAAACAATATCGATTTTATTGTACCCTTTGGGTTAACAATATGGAAAAATCTTGTAGATATCTTAGAATTATTACTAGAATTTTTGGGCGTTTTAATTATTTTTGTAAGGGCAGTATTAAGGGGGGCTCGAAATTTTAAGGCCCTATAACTCGGGAAGTATACGGGCGATTAGATTCAAATTGCGAACATAATCAAATGGGATATTAAATAATATGTGTAGCAAATTTGGTTCAAATCGCCCCGGTACCTTCAGAGTAGGGCACAAATTTGTTCGAGCGACGACTAACATCCAAGTATATAATTTTGGATTCATTTTAAATGATATATTTTGGTTCGACAATGCTACAGACACGATCGAATGCTTAAGCTCTCCTGTACTTCGTATGGCGAGCTAAAAATAAATAAATTATACTTTAAAGATCCATTATTTTTAATCGCCGTTAATAAAATATTTATTATTAACGAATAACGCGTCTTAAATCAATCGATTATATTATAATACGGTATTAAAACTTCAATTTTATGTGTTTTCTTCAAAATTAATATTTTAAAAGGACAAATTCCCAATGTAATTATTTTAAATAGAGTTACTCTTTTATTGAAAAGAATAATTACATAATTATGCGTTTTTAACTACTAATTATTTTAATACTTTCTAAAAATATGTTCATATTTATTTGAAAAACAATTAAATATATAATTACTTATGATAATGTTCACATTATGTGTTTCTAAAACAATTATTTACAAAAATTATCTAGAAAAACGTGTGCTAGATTATAAATAACAATTTGTTTGCATTTTACAGTTAAAGTATTTAAGATATTTCAACGCGAAATTATGCATTTAAAAAAATATATCTAAAATTACATTAAAATATGTAAATTTATTAAATTATAGAAAATGAAAACGGTTTTTACTATAATTTAACTATAAAAGTGTATTCACTGCGAATGCAATTAGTAATTATGAATAGAAATGGCAAATTTTAATCAATTGCACCGTTTTGAAGCGTTTTAAATGAAAATTAGTTGAAATATGCAATGCTGCCATCTATGAACATTTAAATAACTCTAAATTTGAAATAAAAGTACGGTTAAGTTCAATATTCACAGCGAAACAATTAGTAATTAAGATTATAAATTACAATTCAGCGTTCACAGCAACAAAATTAATAATCAATTGTGTTAATTTTGTTGTTATAGAACTGGATTATTATTTGTAATTTCTAATTTTAATTACTAAGTAGCTGTGTATACAACTTAAGGATTGTTCACAGCTAAAGAATTAGTAATTAAGTTTAGAAATTATAAATAATAATTCCAAGTTGTATGGCATACAAGGTTAACGTTCACAGCAACAAAATTTATCATAAATTCTGTTGGTGGGAATGCTAGCATTGCTTGTCATAATACAAACTAGATTATTATTTGTAATTTTCTAAGTTTAACTACTAATTGTTTCGCTGTGAACAATCCTTTAAGGGGGTATTACTCTTTCGACGGCCTATTTCAGACGGTTTTCAGGAATTTTTTTTGTGGGTAAACTAAAACACTTGGAACCTTGAGCTTTTTTGCATCTTGTTTATTAATTCTTGGAGTACAAAATGTATTTTTTTTATGTATGTGGTCCATGTCGATCCGTCTCAAAATGGCGACCATGTCCGGCGCCTCAGTCTGTGCGGCCGGAAAGGTTTTGTCACTTTCCGCTATTTGAAACATAAAATCGAGTAGGTATTATTAATCTGCATTAAATTCTACGGAAATTGACCCTCGGGCGAAACATTTTATCGAAAAATGAGAAAATTGCAGCCGTCTGAACAAAAATTTCAAATTTCGCCTGTTTTTTTCAACTTTGAGGCGCTCTGAAAAATCCAATTTTCAATATTTTGCAACGACAGAGGTTCAATTTCCGTAGAATTTAATGCAGATTAATAATACCTACTCGATTTTATGTTTCAAATAGCGGAAAGTGCCAAAACCTTTCCGGCCGCACAGACTGAGGCGCCGGACATGGTCGCCATTTTGAGACGGATCGACATGGACCACATACATAAAAAAAATACATTTTGTACTCCAAGAATTAATAAACAAGAAGCAAAAAAGCTCAAGGTTCCAAGTGTTTTAGTTTACCCACAAAAAAAAATCCTGAAAACCGTCTGAAATAGGCCGTCGAAAGAGTAATACCCCCTTAAGGTTTCATTATAATTACATGAGTTGTATGCGTAATTTTATATTAGAATTTTTTGTACAGTGTACATTTAAGTGATAGTTTAATTTTTCAAAGATACTCGTAATGTTAAAGCAAATAAATTATGTGTACAAATATCTCAAGTTTACTACATATTGTTTTCAGTTTTTCGATTAAATATAGCATTGAAATTGTTATGTTCCCATAAAACAAAAGTAATAAAAACCATAAAATATAAATAAAGTGTGTTATAAAGGTTTTGTGACGTCTTTTTGCTTTCAAAATCTTGTGTAGTTATTTCTGTAAATAAAATCTGTCTTGTGTAGATTTGAAAATAATAAAATTAAAAAATTAAAATTTACTTATATAAAATATAAAATTTATTTAAAATCAATTTAATTTGTTTATGATTTTATTAAATACTATTAATAAAATACTGATTTGATAACAACATTGATAAAAATTTATAAGTCGTAGCAGAAAAATCCATAAAAATTTATTTTCAATATCTCTGGTCTTGTAATCTTTTTTTTATTCTTTTCTATTAAATTAAATTAAAGTAATAAATAAAAATATAAAATAGATATGTTGTAGAAATTGTAACGAAAGACAACTTATTTTTTATAGTTTTCAATTAATGCATAAAGTATTTTTTTGCAATTAAAATTTTACGACCTATGACTGATTTGCAAAAATATATTGTGTGTGCATTTATCATTAAATTAACTATTGAAACTAATCAGGAAATTGTATAATAGTTCAGTAATTTTCCAATGTTTATAATTTAATAAACAAAAAATAAGTTGTTTTTATTAAAACTGTTTTGTTTATAGATTAAAGTATACAAAAATATTATTTCGGTGCACTTCTAAAATAGTTATTATTATAACTAATGAAACACAAATATGACAATATTTATGTATGAATTGAAAGTTTATTAACTTATAATAATAAGCAAAATAGATTTAAATCTAAAAATATAATCAGCTTGAAAACAAATTTTGTGTTAACGGCTAAGCCTGGTAAGCTGCCCTAACGCATTAAATCAAGATGGTAATTAGTTTTCAAGTTGAATTTTCCAATAAACCAATAATTTAAGTACCATTATCTATAAACGTTGGGATGTGCTTGTCAAGGCTCGGTTGCCCGATTACCGGCCGGGTATTCCCCCGGATCAGTTAGCGCCCGATCCGGAGCTCAGCCGGACGCGCGAGGAACTAAGATGGCTGCCGGCGATGGCCCTCGACGGTGACCTATTGATGTATCTGAGAGCGGCGCGTTCAATGGCGGCGTTCGCCGGCATGTGCGACGGAGGATGCCCCGACGATGGCTGCGTTGCTGCCAGCAGAGACGACACTACCATCAATGCACTAGATGTGGTATGTTTCCCTAAAACTACCCAAAAACAACAAATAAAAATCTCCTTCCCTTTTTTTCTTAGCTCCACGATTCGGGCTACGACCCGGGCCGGGCCCTTCAAGCCCTAGTCAAATGCCCAGTTCCGAAAGGGATCGATAAAAAGTGGAGCGAAGAAGAGACAAAGCGGTTCGTAAAAGGTCTTCGACAGTTCGGCAAGAATTTCTTTAGAATACGAAAAGATTTACTGCCACACAAAGACACGCCGGAGCTAGTCGAATTTTATTACCTCTGGAAGAAAACCCCAGGTGCAAACAACAATCGACCCCACCGTCGAAGACGACAAGGTTCGCTGCGACGGATACGCAACACGCGAAATACTCGCGCTGGCAATAATTCTACGCCGAATTCAAACGCAAGAAATCAAAACGCTAACATCGACCAGGATAGCGCTAGCGCGGGTAATGGGGGTGGAGGTGGGAATAATTGTAGGCCTTCGCCTCAACCGGGGGGCAAGGACCCGGCGGAGACGAGCTCCGTTACAGAGGATGATAACTCTGAGGATGACAGTGATAGCCGCGAAGCGGCCTATAGGTGTTCACATTGCTTTACTACAAGTAAGTTAAATCATTTACTAAATATATATTTTTTTCGTTGTACACTTATAACGAACACTCTCGGTTATAACGAACCTTTCAGGAAAACACAAATTATCTTTTAATACTTGTCGATTTGTACAATTTTGTCTTTTATAGCAAACTTCGGATATAGCGACCCTGTTGAATTGAAAATAGATGTCGTTATATCCGGATTATTTTTCGTTGTACACTTATAACGAACACTCTCGGCTATAACGAACCTACCAGGAAAACATAAATTATCTTTTAATACTAGTCGGTTTGTACAATCTTGTCTTTTATAGCAAACTTCGGATATAGCGACTCTGTTGAATGCAAAATAGATGTCGTTATATCTGGATTATTTTTCTTTGTACACTTATAACGAACACTCTCGGCTATAACGAACCTTTCAGGAAAACACAAATTACCTTTTAATACTAGTCGATTTGTACAATTCTGTCTTTTATAGCAAACTTCGGATATAGCGACCCTGTTGAATTGAAAATAAATGTCGTTATATCCGGATTATTTTTCGTTGTACACTTATAACGAACACTCGGCTATAACGAACCTTTCCGGAAAACACAAATTATCTTTTAATACTAGTCGATTTGTACAATCTTGTCTTTTATAGCGAACTTCGGATATAGCGAACCTATTGAATGTAAAATAGGTGTCGTTATATCCGGACTTCACTGTAATTAAAATATACCACCAGAATAACGCCGCAACAGTATTTAAAATACATATTCTATTTGAAATATTGGTATATTTTAAATACTTTTAAGTATATCGAATACAAAAATATTAAAATTGTGTTTAAAAATACTTTAACCCACCGCGGTCACACGGGGTCGCAAGGACCCCAGCCGTGTTTGACGGTTGTCGCGTTGTCCGTATCGTTCCGAATGATTCATAAAAATTTAGGATAATAGTTTGAACATTCTAAAATGTCGAATTCATGGTATTATATTTTAATCGAATTTTAAATTGGTGGAAAATAAATATCTGCAAAGTTCAATGCGTTAAAATTGCCCTTTAAACTTAACTTGCAATTTTTATTTCTTTTTTTTTTTTTTAATAAAACTTTAGGGTGATACTAATTTTGGCTTAAAATGGCAAATGGGGTCAATTTAACCCCGGGTGACCACTGAGGGTTAAAAGTATTTGAAATACATTTTATAATGGAAAATCCATTTCGAATTAAGAAATATATTAGTTTTGAACATTCTAAAATGTCGAATTCACGGTATTATATTTTAATCTAGTTTTAAAATGGCGGAAAAAAATCTGCAAAGTTTCATGCGTAAAAATTGCCCTTTAAACATAATTCGCAATGTTCATTTCTTTCTTTTAAATAAAACTTTAGGGTGATATTTTGGCTTAAAATTGCAAATGGGGTAAATTTGACCCCTAAGGGTTAAAAGTATTTAAAATACATTTTATAATGGAAAATCAATTTCGAATTACGAAATATATTAGTTTGAACATTCTAAAATGTCGAATTCACGGTATTATATTTTAATCAAGTTTTAAAATGGCGGAAAAGAAATCTACAAAGTTCAATGCATGAAAATTACCCTTTAAACTCGCAATTTTCATTTTTTTTAATATAATTTTAAGGTAATACTAATTTTGGCTTAAAATTGCAAATGGGGTCTATTTGACCCCAGGTAACCGCTAAGGGTTAAAAGTATTTAAAATACATTTTATAAGGAAAAATCCATTTCGAATTAAGAAAAATCACGAATTTAACTAAATTAAACTACAAATAAGTATTTAAGTAATGGACATTATGTTTATTTTATGAAAATAATAAGAATTACTAAGATTACTTTACTTTTTGTTTATTTATTTTTAATTACAATAAAAGTATTTCAATTAATAAATGAATCGAAATACTTAATTTGTACGATAAGTTTATCAAATAAAAATTAAAAATACTTATCGCAAAAAATACATAAAATTCTTGGTTTATTACTTTAATACTTTATTTATTTCAAATATTATTCAAATTACAAATTAAGTAACCGTTAAATCGTCTAAATTTTTCCATTTTATATAGTTTACATAATCACTTTGTATAAATAAATCTTATTATTATTTAGTTTCGTAAATAAATAAAATTGTTATGCAAAGTACGCGGCTTCAATGTAACCCGCTCTATAGTAATAACAATCACACAATACGGATTCTTTGTGTGTGTTAAGATTCCCGGGACTGGCAGCCGGCCCCTGGAACAGGCAAGGACCGTACCGGGGCACTTTTATGCTTCGAATGTCGCGCACACTTAAAGAAAACCGGGGAGTTGCCCCCCTTAACCGCCCCGGCTGCTACTGGCTCTGGGGCGAACGGAAAAGGAGAATACCTCTTCCGGCCCGTAACCGAATCTCCTGACGCAAGTCCGCAACGAATGCGGACACGAAATAAAGCTGCAAAAGAACAGACGGCACGGTCACGTCCTAAACGTGGCGGAACCGAAACTCCTGACGAGGAAAAACTGTCGAAAACACCGTCGAAAACTGGCACTGGTAGTAACGCTAGTAGTCCGTCGGACAAGGCGTCTGCTACTCCGTCTACCCCGCAAAACAAGAAGAAACCTGCTGCGAAAGCGGAGACGCCAACTAAAGGGAAGAAACGGCAACAGGACACGAAGGAGGATACGGAGATTGAAGAGAAGGAATTGGGATTGTTCAAAAAGAAACGGGAGAGGCCCGAGGTAAGAATTATTCTTCTTCTTTTTTGTAATACTATTAAAATGTGCCCATATTGTATACAGAATATAGTTCAGTTTGGTCGGGTGGCGCATTTTCTTGTATTATTTTTGTAAATACAATATATTAATAGGGCATTTCCCTTACACGGTTTTCCTTCATACAGTATCGTCTTCCACTTTTTCAATTGTCAATTAGCAAATATGTGTGTTCTACTTTCTTTTACATAGTAATAAGTAAGTCTTGTAATCATGAAAAATTTCAAACGTCGACATTTCAACGGATATACACGTTTTTACCTCTCCTGAATTGTACTATTTTCGGAATAATGTCTGTGTGTGTCTGTGTCTGTCTGTGAACGCTCTTGAGCAAATACTGTCAAACGTTAAATTCGGAAATTTCAAACTTAAGAAACCGGAAGTGCATGTTTACTCTATGCATTTTTTGTTCTATTTCCAATATCATTGGAACGGCTGCACTTATGGCAAAATTAGTTATATTCATAATGATAGATATTAATATTTCACACCATTTTTGTTATAAATGTTTCTTCAAAAAATGTACCAGTTACGAGAAAATTGCTACGGAAAATCTTAAATATCTTATTTATGTTGCCTTGTATTTGCATATAGTTTAATCAATCATATTATTATTTGTGTCTGACAATATTTGGATTTTTTTCTAGTAAAAACTACGTAAAAGAAAGTCGAGTGCAAGCCACTCTAGCTTTTTTTAGTACACTCTTAATTAATATATGTATAACTCTTTTATTTATTTAATCAATTGCCTGAAATTTGATAACACAATGTTTTTGGTGTCGCAAATTACGAATCTAGTCTCAAAATCGGTCTAAAACAAAATGGCGTCTACAAAATGAATATTTTATTCACTATTATTCACTTATTTATCTTTTTCAGTCACTTATTTCACTTTTACCCTTTAAAAACTACTCTATTTCACTTTTTACTTTTCTTTTACGAAGTAATAACTAAGTTGTAATCATGAAAAACGGATATACATGTTTTGACCTTCCCTGAATCGAATGTGGCTATTTTCGGAAAGACATCTGTCTGCCTGTGTGTGTCTGTGAACGCTCTAGAGCCAAAAGGTTGAACGTAAAATTATGTAAATTCAAACTTACTACTTGTATATGCCCTAGATGTGCACCTCTTATTTTTGAAAAGAATATTCAAACCGGTAGTGCATGTTTACTCTATACATTTTTTGTTCTATCTCCAATATCACTAGAACGGCTACACTTACGGCAAATATAGTTATGTTCATAATGAATGAGATTAATATTTCGTACAACTTTTGTTTGAAACATTTCTTCAAAAAATGTACCAGTTGCGAGAAAAATGCTACGAAACAATATAAATATGTTGTTTACGTTGCCATGGATTCGCATGTAGCTTAATAAATCGGGTCATCCGCACCTTTGACAGGAAAACAAAATAGACTCAATTAGATAAATGACATTTCAGAATATTCCTGTAGAGTATTGGTTAGTTTGATAGCTGGTTTTGGTTATATATATCTAGTGAAAACTGCGTAAAAGAAAGTCGAGTGCAGGCCACCCCAGATATTTTGTATACAAATTGCTGTGGAAGCCCTGACATTAAAATCTGGGTTTATATATATTATTTTAGAGTCCATCGGAAAGTTTGACGACCGATTCAGGTTCTGTGATCGATGAGGCTGAAAATAATGAGCCTGAAAGTACTGAAAGCACCGACGCAGTGTTGCCAACACCGGCAGTTTGCAGCGTAACCATTTGCAGTCCTCCAACAGAACCAGCGATAGTGCAACCACCGCCTCCACCTGTAGTGAATATTAAGATTGATATTCCTAGTCAAAACCAAAACGAAGCCCCACTTGGTATGTTTATTAAAATTATGTTTCTATGGTGAAATTTATATAAATTTAATCCTTTTAAATAGTTGAAAAAATTACACCACCACCGTCGGACCCCACGCCCCCGTTAATCCCCCCGCCCTTAATACCACCACAGCCGTTACCGCCCCCAACTCCTCCCAATCCAGTCGTAAAGATTCCCACCTTACCGCTTCCTCTGCCAGTGCAGCAGCCTGAACCCATGAATCCTCTAAACGTCTCAATAAAACTGCCAGACGATCTAACCGAACGCAAAAACCTCATACGAAAAAGCCTCGATTTACCGGAAAAGGATGTTAAATTTACAGCTGAACCTATTAAATTTACGCCGGAGCCTATAAAATTAGAGGCGCCTAAAATTGAGACCGAACCTATGCATGAATTCGAGCCTTTAGCCGATGTAAAGGAAACGATTGAGAATGTTGTTAAAACTGAACTAATTATACCAAAAGTTATTCCAATGGAGAAACAACTTATAAAAGAAGAGTTAGAATCGAGTAGTGAGGCTTCGCCTCTTAAGGATGAACATAATATTGTATTGAATCCGGGTATAAATCCAGTATTGAATCCTTTTAAGGAGTTATATATGCCTCAAAATATGTTGAAGGAGCCTTTAGGTTTTGGCATAAAGGATCATTCAATTGATCATATAAATTCGCATCCGTTAAATTTGAAAGATGAAAAAGACTCAATTCATACAAATTTCTCAATTAAAGACCAGTTGAAACAAGAATTTACGTTTAATCCAGCGTTAAAAGATCAATTTAATCCAGGTTTAAAGGACCAAACTAACCCATTTAATCCAGTGTTAAAAGAACAAACGAATCATAATATGTCTGCAATAATTAAAATGGAACCACGAGACGAACCAATCGAACTAACTAATAATCAACCGCGCGAACTGAGTTATAACTCCCAGAATGCACCGTTAAATATACCGCAAGTTATTCCAATGCAACAGTTATCGCAAATGAGCAATAATCGCGAGTTCGAAGACGATAAACGGCAGGAGTTACAGCAGCAGCAGCAGCAGCAACAAGTGCCTTGTCCAACTTCACAAATCGGTCAACCGCCCATCCAAAACCTTATGCAAACCGGTAACCTGGTTACGATCGGCGGTAACCAGCCACCGTTGAACCATTACGGGTTTATGCCACAGTCGCCGTACCATACAAATCCGTCGCCGCGGGATAAAAGTGGTTTGCCGCATATGGGGCTTGGGCAGTCGCAGCCTCAACAGATAATGCAACAACAACCAATTCAGGTGCAGCCTCAGCCCAATTTGGGCCCTGGGGTGCAGAATGAGCCTCAAAATTTGAAAATTAAACAAGAAGTTGATGCGGGACAGAGCAGAGTCACCACGCCAGTGAGTCAGGGCCTCTTAACTGATCCGTTGCAGAGTTTGAAGGATGTTAAAGTGCCTGGGTTTAGTTTGTCTTCGACGACTGCGTCTTCTACAGCGGTTAGTCAACCCCTGGTTGGCAATATGAGCGCTGGACAAGATAATCGACCTTCTTCTGGTGAGTCAATATCTTATTTTTACGCAGGGTTGGCATATTTAAAACATCGACTATGTTTAAAACGTTTTTGTTTTAATTAAGTGTATTTACTTTCTTTTACGAAGTAATAAGTAAGTCTTGTAATCATGAAAAATTTCGAACTCGCGATTTCAACAGATCTGACCTTCCCTGAATCGAATGTGACTATTTTCGGAATGACGTCTGTGTGTGTGTGTGTGTCTGTGAACGCTCTAGGGCCAAAACTGTCGAATGAAAAATTATGAAACTTCAAACTTAAGAATTGTATTTGCCCTAGATGTGCACCTCCTATTTTTGAAATGATTATTCAAATCGGAAGTGCATATTTACTCTATGAATTTTTTGTTCTATCTCCAATATCACTAGAACGGTTGCACTTACGGCAAATATAGTTATGTTCATAATGAAAGATATTAATATTACACACAACTTTTGTTTGAAATATTTATTCAAAAAATGTACCAGTTGCGAGAAAAATGCTACGAAACATTATAAATATCTTGTTTACGTTGCCATGGATTCGCATGTAGCTTATAAAATCGGATCATCTGTTATTTTGACAGGAAAACAAAATAGACCCAATTAGATAAATGACATTTCAGAATATTTCTGTAGAGTATTGGTTAGTTTGATAGCTGGTTTTGGTTATATATATATATATACATATATCTATATCTAGTGAAATTGCGTAAAAAAAAGTTGAGTGCAGGCCACTCCAGATATTTTTATTATAATAAGAAGAAAATAATATTCCTTATTTCAAAATTATTGTTTTAGGGCCGGTATTAAAAACCATTTACTTTACAATACATATTCATGAATAAAGTAATTGTAAATAAAAGTCAAGTTTCTTTTAAATTAATTTGCATTAATTTGGCATCCCATTTGAATCCGCTCGCAGTTTAAATCGAATCGCCCGTATACTTCCCGAGTTATAGGGCCCCAAAATTTGGAGCCCCCTTAATACTGCCCTTAGAAAAATAATTAAAACACCCAAAAATTCTATGCAATATTCTAAGATATTTTATGTCCACAAGATTTTTTATATTGTTAACCCAAAGGCCATAAAAAATTATTATAATTTTGAATTTTCAAATTTGCACCTTTTTCTTTTTTAGTATATAAAAAAAATTGTAAGACTTTTTATATCCATATCATTTTTTCATATATTTAGATTTTAAGCACAAAAACCCTTAAAAATGATATAGTAGTAATGTCATCTATTACTAATCTAGCCAGCAATAGATGGCATTACAATCCCCGTTTTTATCATGCTCGCTACTAGTTTTTTACTGATTCCATCCAACGGCTGAACGCATAGGTTCGTTGGACCTAAGCTTGTTTTTAACATGTTTTTTTTGCCAACCCTGTTTTTATCATATCATATTTATAGCTAATAAAATTCTTTTTAGGACCATCACCTCAAAATCACAATCTCTTCCCGGGCCACTCATACCTTGGCCCCTCGTTAGACAACATCAAAAAAGAGCCTGACTATCCGTCTCACTCGCAACCCACCTCAATATCTCTTCCGCCGACATCTCAACCGTCGTCGTCTAACTCAGCCCCGCCTAGCACAAAAAGCCCCGCCCCTAAAAGTAACCCTCCCACTCCGTCGCAACAATCAATCTCAGCCACGCCTCCGTTACGCCCCCCGCCTCAAACTCCACCATTGCAGCAACCCACACCTCATTCCGCTATGAATTTAATCAGCCCCTCTAGTGGGAGTAATTTACCTCACCCACCTACTTCGATACCTCAACCGGTTATGCACCCCAGCCAGCAGCCAAGTCCTCATCCATTCGGGGCTCCGATGCACCACCCGCATCACTTGATCCATCATCCGTTTTTAGCAGCGGCTGCCGCTCATGCGATGCACCCCTATCATTCGCATCCGTACTCCGGTTATCCGTTCCCTTACCCGTATCCGTACGGGCCGATACCTCAGCCGCATGCAATTCCTCCTCCGCACCAAAGTCAGGTTCAGCAGCGGCAGCACGAGCCACCCCAGTTGAAGCCGCCCAGCGGGGGCGGCGGGTCGTCGATTGAGACTACAAGTATGTTGATGTCGCATCAGTCGAGCAGTAATAGCGTTACTACGAAGACTCTTAGAGAGGTTAGCGATCTTATTTAACTAATTTGGATTGGATAATTTTTTGAATTGTTTTAATTTAGGTGCGAGAAATATCTGATGATCACCATCAAGTACCAACTGAGCGGCATCACTCCCATGAAACTACAACAACGAGAAATCATTCGTTATCGCATCATAGTTCTGTGCATGCCAGTACGGAAACGCCGAATTACGGCGGTGGGTCCAATCATTCTATTACCATTTCGCATTCGACCAGCTCTTCTAGTTCACAATCTGTAAGTATTTCGAGAAACTTGTATATTTTTCGTTTCCTTGTAATTCAATAACGATATTCAATACAAATCAATTACTAATAGTTAAAATATAGTCTAATCTAGTCGCGATGCTATATTTTATTCCATTTATCAATAATATTAATTCGTTATCGACGTTAAAACTACCAAATATGCGTTGAGTTTCAATTATACCTTACAAATGATACATAAGAAAATGATTTCTAAATGTCGCTGTTAGATATATCCTTTAACTACTAGCCTGTTTTTTTTTGTCTGCGCCAGTGTTTCTAGCTCGGAACAATCATATTTTTACCAAGCATTTGTTTATGCAATTACGCATCGATATATTTTTAGCTAGCCGAAGTACCGAAGAAGCTAAAGCAGTCGGTAGTGTGTCTGTAGCATTCTCGGATCAAAAAATGTCCTTAACAAAAAGTTCTTGTATTTTCGCCCTGAATCCAAAATAATATATAACTTATATACTTGGATGTTAGTCGTCGCTCGCTCTTAAGAACAAATTTGTGCCCTCTACTCCTCTGAAGGTACCCGAGCGATTTAAACCAAATTTGCTATACATATTATTTGGCATTCCGTTTGAATCCGCTCGCAGTTTAAATCCAATCGCCTATATACTTCCCGAGTTATAGAGCCCCAAAATTTGGAGCCCACCGTAATACTGCTCTTATTAAAAATAATTAAAACACCCAAAAATTCTACTAATAATTCTAAGATATTTTATGTCTACAAGATTTTTTCATATGTTAACCCAAAGGCCGTAAAAAATTATGAAATATAATTTTGAATTTTAAAATATGCACTAAAAAAAACTATTTATCAAAATATTCTATAAAAGAAAGGCTATAATAATTAAAAACTGCTGCTCGCATCGCATATATTACTTATAAGGCGAGCTGGACGCATAGGTGCATTATACCTAAGCTTGTTATTTATCAAAATAATCCACATACAATTGTAAGACTTTTTATATCTATAACATATTTCCAAATTGTTAACCAAAAGGCTGTAATAATTAAAAACCGCTGCTCGCATCGCATATATTACTTATAAGGAGAACTGGACGCATAGGTGCATTATACCTAAGCTTGTTATTTATCAAAATAATCCACACAAAATTATAAGACTTTTTATATCTATAACATTCTTTCAAATTGATAACCAAAAGGCTATAATAAGTAAAAACCGCTGCTCGCATCGCATATATTACTTATAAGGCGAGCTGGACGCATAGGTGCATTATACCTAAGCTTGTTATTTATCATAATAATCCACACAAAATTATAAGACTTTTTATATCTATAACATTCTTTCAAATTGTTAACCAAAAGGCTATAATAAGTAAAAACCGCTGCTCGCATCGCATATATTACTTATAAGGCGAGCTGGACGCATAGGTGCGTTGTACCTAAACTTGTTTTTTATCAAAATAATCCACATACAATTGTAAGACTTTTTATATCTATAATTTTTTTTTCAAATTGGTAACCAAAAGGCTATAATAATTAAAATCCAATGCTTGCATCGCATATATTACTTATAAGGCGAGCTGGACGCGTACTTAAGCTTGTTTTGTTTCAACTAGAAATTCTTCATATTATAAACCCCCTGGCCATATAATAATAATTTTAAAATCATGTTTAAATTTAACGCGTAAGAAACAAGAAACAACTATCGAAATTTCTTCCAGGTTCAACATAAAATCAGCACAACTCAAAAACCGATTCGAACGTCGTCGCCGCACACTTCAATCTCTCAATCCTCATCATCGGCGACCTTAAACCACTCGGCGAGTGCTCACCAACACCAACATACCCACCACCATACACACCATCACGGCGAACGCCTGTCGCCTCATCCAACATCGTCCCAAATGTTGGGCGCCTCCGTGCGACACGTACAACAACCAAATAAACCAATCGCGAGTAGTATGCAATCTCAATCACAAAATCCGCATCATCTAATGATCCAGCCGCCGTCGCTGGGCCACCACGGGCCTCTAGGTCCACCCTCAATGCCTGGTAGCTCATTAGAAGCGCTCAGAGCGCATGCGCAGGCTGCTGCTAGTTTACAGCAGCAGCAGCAACAACAACAACAACAGCAGCAGCAGCAGCAACAACAACAACAAGGGTCGATGCATCCGCCTAGTAGTTCACCTATGCAGATGCAACAACATTCAAGGCAGGGCGGGGAGAGGATTGAGGAGATTAAATTGGAGGCGGAGCCTGAAATTGTCGAGGAGGAAGGGGAAACGTCTCCGACCATCGTCCCGCCCAGGGGACCGTCCCCTGAGCCTAGGATAGAGGATACGGAGTGTCATAGGAGCCAGTCAGCAATGTAAGTTATTTATTTATATATATATATATATATATTTTTTTTTTTTTTCGGAATGTCTGTTTTTTTTTTGAACGCCAAAACTGTCGTAAAATTTTGAAACACTAAACTTAAGACTGTATATGGTCTAAATGTGCCCCTATTTTTGAAAAGAATATTCAAACCAGAAGTGCATGTTTACTCTATGCATTTTTTTCTCTTTATGCAGTTATAAATAACTCATGTAACGGATAAATACGTTTTGACCTTCCCTGAAACGAATGTGACTATTTTCTGAATGTTTTTTTTTTTTTGGACGCTCTAGAGCCAAAACTGTCGTAAAATTGTGAAACAGTAAACTTAAGACTTGTATATATGGTCTAGATGTGTGAATAGAATATTCAAACCGGAAGTACATTTTTGGTTCTTTCTCTAATATCACTAGAACGGCTGCACTTATGGCAAAAATAGTTATGTTCATAATGAAAGATATTAATATTACGCACAAGTTTTGTTTGAAAAGTTTCTTCAAAAAATGTACCAGTTACGAGAAAAGAATATTCAAACGAGAAATGCATGTTTACTCTATGCATTTTTGTTCTATTTCCAATATCACTAGAACGGCTGCACTTTCGGCAAAAGTAGTTATGTTCATAATGAAAGATATTCATATTTCGCACAACATTTGTTTGAAAAGTTTCTACAAAAAATGTACCAGTTACGAGAAAAGAATATTCAACCGAGAAATGCATGTTTACTCTATGCATTTTTGTTCTATCCCCAATATCACTAGAACGGCTGCACTTATGGCAAAAATAGTTATATTCATAATGAAAGATATTCATATTTCGCACAACTTTTGTTTGAAAAGTTTTACCAAAGAATGTACCAGTTACGCGAAATGTGCTTCGGCAAACCACTTATTTTTGAAAAGAATATTCAAACTAGAAATGCATTTTTTTATTCTATCTCCAATATCACTAGGACGCCTGCACTTACGGCAAAAATAGTTATGTTCACAATGAAAGATATAAATATTTCGCACAGTTTTTGTTTGAAAAGTTTCTTCAAAAAATGTACCAGTTACGAGAAAAGAATATTCAAACGAGAAATGCATGTTTACTCTATGCATTTTTGTTCTATCTCCAATAACACTAGAACGGCTGCACTTATGGCAAAAATAATTATGTTCACAATGAAAGATATGAATATTTCGCACAGTTTTCGATTGAAAAGTTTCTTCAAAAAATGTACCAGTTACGAGAAAACTGCTACGGAAAATCCTAAATGTTTTTATTTATATCTTACTTAGATACGAATGTATGCGTATTATATTTAATAAATCGTATGAAGTATGTCTGACAATATTTTAACAAGAGTCTTCTTAATTAGGTTAATTAGTCACAATATATATAATTTGGTACAAAAGTCTATGAATGTCATATTTATTACATTTTTTCACACAAACAAAAATTATATATATATATATGAATATAGATTCTTACGTCACTGGAACCGCGGTGACTACAATTCATGTACAAGAACCGACCTAACATTCAAACCAGTGCCTGATTCGAAATTGGCACGAAAACGTGAAGAAAGATTACGAAAACAGGCCGAAAGAGAACGAGAAGAACGGGAACGGGCCGCACAACAGCAAGCGCAAGCTGTAAGCGTAAAAGTTAGTATACTTTATTTATTATTTATGTGCCGCTCTATATAAATCACATTTACAATAATCACTACACGCATTTCCTTTTCTTCTTAATTACAGCGTAAAATAGCAACGCCTGATAAACCAGATGTGAAACCTCCTTCGAGAGGGCCGCTGGAATCTGTGTCTTCCCCATACGAGCGGTTCCCGAGACCTGGAGGCTTTGCCGATACACCTGCACTGCGGCAACTCAGCGAGTATGCTCGACCCCACGCTGGATTCAGTCCGGCTGGACACCTTCCCCGCAGCCTGATACCCCCGTCGCATTGTATGGACCCCATGCTGCAGTACCAATTGAACAGCATGTACGGACCCGGGGCCAGAGAACGGTAATTGAATATTTATTCACATTTGAAATATCTTCCATTTAACAACGTCAATAATTTTGTATTAGGCCCCGATTTGTTGTAAAAAAAATTAATCCACATATTTGATTCTGGTATCTTGATTTTGATATTTCAAATATCTACTTAACAAACTTTTGTACCCCATATCACTCTAAATTAAATCAATATTGTGCCTTTTTTGTTTTCTTGTAGGGAGTTTGCTTGGTAAGCTATCCTAACGCATTGTCTTCTTGCCGATTGAACTCATCGTAGACACTAAGTTTGAATGATGTAGGGTTTTTGCCACCCCATCTCTGATGGGTAATGTGCCTCATGTTATGTATGTATGTTGTTAACTTCCCACAGAACTTGTTTTATATAATTGTATTGAAATGTAGACACCATGTTTTTGTTAGAATTTGGAAGATTTTTTTTTTTTTTGTATGTATGATAGGTTGGAGTTGGAACATTTGGAGAGAGAAAAACGTGAAAGGGAAATTCGAGAATTGAGAGAACGGGAATTAAATGATCGGTTAAAAGAAGAGATAATGAAGAGTGCGGGCGCTGGACCAAGAATGCCGAACGCGATGGACCCCCATTGGCTGGAGATTCAGAGAAGGTACCCATCGTTTTGATTCGTTATTTAACCCTTATTCGGCACACTGGGGTCATGTGCACCCCAGTAACAAAAATCGTCAAAGAAAATGAACTATTGAATATTTTTACTTCATTTTTTTTTTGTAGCCTTTTGAAAGAGTGCTATTTAATTTAGTATAGGTTAAATAGGCCAAAAATTGCATTAAGTACCTTTAAAAAATTGAAATAGCGGTAAAAAAAAAGTGATTTTATGAAAAAAATGCATAACTTTTTTATTTTTACATATTAAGGGCTAATAATTTAGGTAGGTCTTCTACTAATGTGGCACTACAAGATAATAATAGTGGTTTAAGTGCCCCTTTAAAAAAAGGTATTTATTTTCAGCAAATATATGATATATAAATTAAATTTTTTTCATAAATATATTATTAATTTTAAGTAAAAATATTATTGGTAAATGTAAAAAGTACCCTCTTGTACCCATTGTTTTGATTCGTTTTTTACCCTTATTCTCGGCACACTTCTCTGGTATAACGTGCTTGGCACACTGGGATCATGTGCACCCCAGTGACAAAAACCGTCAAAAAAAATGAACTATTGAATATTTCTACTTCATTTTTTTTTTGTAGCCTTTTGAAAGGGTGCTTTTTAATTTAGCATAGGTTAAATAGGCCAAAAATTTAATTAAGTACCTTTAAAAAATTAAAATAGCGAAAAAAAAATGATTTTGTGAAAAAATTTCATAACTTTTTTATTTTTACTTATTAAGGGCTAAAAATTTAGATAGGTTTTCTACTAATGTGGCACTACAAGATAATAATAGTGGTTTAAGTGCCCCTTTAAAAAAAGGTATTTATTTTCAGCAAATATATGATATATTATATAAATTAATTTTTTTTCATAAATATATTATTAATTTTAAGTAAAAATATTATTGGTGATGTACTAGGCCTGCTCCCGTCCCCTTTAGGTATTCAAAATTCTTGTATTATAAGCGTGGGGTGCATATGATCCCAGTGTGCCGAATAAGGGTTAAAATAATTTTTTATTTATTTAATATTTAAATAAGTTGAATAACAAATTAATTCCCATATAGGAATTACATGTCTAGGTATGCTGCTGCGGGGTTGGGGCCGGGGGCCCCGCCCGGTGGTATGCCCCCCTTGCACCACTTCATGTACGGGGGTCCCGGAGCTGCAGGTGCAGCGGCCGCTTCGCAACTTGAGCGTGAACGGCTTGAGCGATTAGGTATTCCTCAGCCACCGCCCCAAGGACCTCAAGGTCCACCTGGGGGACCACAGTCAGGGCCACATCACCCACACCACCCCGCTGCCGCAGCGGCTCATGCAGCCCAGCTGGAGGCGGCGGAACGATTGGCCCTTGCCACTGATCCAATGGTAAGCAAGAATTTTTGCTATTTAAATTTTATTTTTTTCCAGTTTCTAGATTTTAATACAGTAATTAATCAGTTCTAGCTTTTTAATTAGCTTATTAATTATATTCTTATAACGCTTTTACTGTATTTTGTAGCTAACCATGACCGAGATATTTATTAATTTACTCATCTGCCGAAAATTGGCTCATCACTGCATGAATATCGAGAATAAAGGCGTGTTCAGAGCGAACCAAATAGTAATTAAGATTAGAAAATTACAAATAATAATCTAGTTTGTATTATGACAAGCAATGCTAACCATTCCAAGCAACAAAATTAACACAATGTTTGATAAACGTTAACTTTGTATGTCATACAACAAACTGGAATTATTACTTGTAATTTCTAAGTTTAATTACTAAATTGTCTCGCTGTGAATAATCCTTAACAGGATTAAATGTGCTAATAAAGTTTACTAGGTGGAAATGTGTTGTCTTGAACGTTCGATGTTTAATATTTAAGTGTAGCATTATGATGGTAGTATGTTTATGTTTGGTAGGTTCGTTTACAGATGGCGGGTATTTCGCCCGAGTACCACGCCCATACACACGCGCACACGCATGCGCACACCCACCTACACCTACATCCGGGTCAACAAGCGCAACAAGCCGCCGCCGCACAGCAAGAGGCCGCTGCGGCAGCTGCCGGCTTCCCATTACCAGGTAAACCAATCATTTATCACTTATTAATACGTGTATTTCTAAAATTTCCCTGCACATAAAATGATTGCGATCTTAAAACAACAGTAACTCCGCCATAGAAACATAAACAAAGCGTTCTACACATTCATTCTCACAAACACAAACAAATCTGAGTGATTATTTATAATATCTATGACCATGTACCCATTTACTCCTCACCGTTAATATAATTTAAATTTATATATATATATATATATATATATATATATATATATATATATATATATATATATATATACATAAATAAAGCGTTCCGGATACACACACATACAGGGATAAATAGAGAATTATACCAATTAACAGCTACAATAATAAAATTTCACTATATTGTAGATATTGTATGGTTCTAGGCGTATTTATATAAATCTTAATAAGTCTTGAAATCAATAGATATTTACCGTTGCTAGACAGAGAACGAGATATAAATCCCACAATATATATATATATATATATATATATATATATATATATATATATATATATATATATATATATGATCCGAGCCACTGTACAAATGGCCTTTTACGCCAATGGCAGTTACCATAAATAAAGCGTTCTACATACTCATTCATTCTCACACACACATGTATCTATTGTATGCGCTGCTCGCAAAACGGTGCCATTTTGTTTGATTTGAATGTAACTATGTCGTGCGACTTGTGCTAAGCTTCAGGTTCTGGAGGTTACCCGAGACCGGGTATGATGCCAGGACGTGAAGCAGCCTTAGGTCTTCATCATCCTGATTTGCTGGGTAGGCCGTATGCAGACCAACTCGCGCATCAGGTAAGAATTTCTTTTGTATTTTTACATAAATTGTCTCCCTTAATACTGCCCTTATAAAAATAATTAAAACACCCAAAAATGCTACTAATAATTCTAAGATATTTTATGTCTACAAGATTTTTTCATATTGTTAACCTAAAGGCCATAAAAAATTATTAAATTTTATTTATATTGTTTTTTTTTTGTAGGCTGCAGCACATGAACAATTACAAAGACAAATGTTGTTAGAAAGAGAAAGATTTCCCCCGCATCCTTCTATAGTTGCGCAACATGAAGAATATATCAGGTAATTAAGTAAATAATTAGGTAATTACATAATTAGATTGTCGTTTTGCTTGTTAAATCGTTTAATTATTTTTTTTAAGTATTTTTAATATATATATATAGAATAATTGTTTGATATTACTATAGCAAAATTGATACCCCGGCAAATCACATAAACATGCCGGCAATTGACGGTGCAGTTGCCGGCATTCCAAAACGTACCTAGCCTGAACGTTATAATAAAAACAAAACACATTTAATATTTGTACGTTTGTAAAATTGTTGTTACAAATTGAGAAAATATATAAATTAAGGGGCTACCAACATAATAATTGGCTTAATAAAATTATATAAATTTAATTAATATATATATATTTTTATTTACAGACAACAAAGAGAACGTGAACTTAAAGTTAGGGCCCTCGAGGAGGCAGCTAGAGGTTCCAGGCCTTAGATCACAAGCTGTAAGTTATTTTTCAATTTTATTTTATCTCTAAAATCCGAATTTTTGATCATATGTTAATATAAATCCGATGTACTATCCGAACCACCAAAGTTGACCGATTTAAACAATTCAACTACTGTTTAAAATCACAAAAAAATAAGTTATGGATGAATACAGGGATTCCCCTTTACTTTTTACTTTTTTTTACGAAGTAATAAGTAAGTATTGTAATCATGAAAAATTTCGAACTCGAGATTTCAACGGATATACACGTTGCGAGAAAAATGCTACGAAACATAATAAATATGTTGTTTACGTTGCCATGGATTCGCATGTAGCTTATAAAATCGGATCATCTGCTATTTTGACAGGAAAACAAAATAAACTCAATTAGATAAATGACATTTCAGAATATATCTGTAGAGTATTGGTTAGTTTGATAGCAGGTTTTGGTTATATATATATATCCAAAACCTGCTGTCAAACTAACCAATACTCTACAGAAATATTCTGAAATGTCATTTATATCGCCACATATCAAGTAGCAGTTGAAAAATATATCATCGACCCCCCAATAGACCCCCAAGGGGTCCCCCTGAACCCATCGGTCAATTTTGGTGGCGATTACAGTACGTCGAATGGCAAATCAGTATCAAAAATTCGCTTTTTAAAATGGTTTTATAAAAAGGAAAGACTTAATGTGTGTTTTTCTTTTTATAGCAAATAAAACTATTTATAGACTCTTAGCTGCATATTGAAGTTAGTGACAAACAATTTGCCCCCTAGTGATTTTAAAATAAAACTGAAATTAGTTGTATTTTATACCAACGTTGTAAAGTAAAAACCCCCTAAACGACAATTGTAATTTTTCTTATTTGCAAGCTACAATTCTCGAAATACAAAAACCGAAAAAAAAAAAACAAACAAACAATATTTAAAAACTTAAAAATAATATAAAAAGTCTATATATATACACAATTATATAAATATAAATTTAAACAAAAATAGTTTTTAGTAAATGGTTATATACATAAGAATGAAAAATATTATATATTATACTTAATGAGAAAAAGGTAAAAAAAAAAAACATTATATATATTATAAAAAAACAACAAAAAAATATTAATAATAATACGCTATTTTAAAACGTGAAAATTCAAATATTTCTAGTGATTATTTTCGTTATTTTGCGACTATTGAGTGTACTTTTTGTAAAAGTGTGTCTGTGCTAGTTAAATTTAGGGTAATTTTGAGATTTTTTATTTGGTACTTTCCAATTTTGACATGTGTTAATTGTTTAATATTATTCGTGGAATATTATTTTCAAATATTTCTACAGCTAACTTCAAAATTCAGGCAATTCTCGAGTTACGAACGCACGTTCGTAAACCGAGCATTTATGTATAAAACAACAAATTTTTAAATTTAGAATAATGATTGAATTTGAATCATTTTACTAAATTACTAATTTTTAATTTTGTAACAGCATTTAATATATTTACAATATATTTTACAATTTTTTGAGATGATTTAAGTACTTAATTTAAATTCAAAATGTTCCATTTTTATATATTAAACAAATAGCACATTTTTGAATAAAAAATAAATATTAAGAATACACAAATAATACTTGAAAAAATTAAAATATCGAAATAGCAAAAAATCTAAAAAATTTCGTATATTTTATGAGATACCATCCAGTGACTAAAAAACTGTTTCCCTTAAAAACGAAAATTATAAATATATTTAAACAAAAATTGTATAGTTAAATTTAATTCTCATATTATGCACCGTTAATTTAGTCATTTTATTTTTTACCTTTTTGCACAAATTTTTATCAATACATAGAAACTAGGTCTTCCTCAAATACATTGAACCAAGTTTAAAAATAGGATCACAAAATTGTTGGCATAAATATCAAAAAAAAATAACAAAAACGGCAAACAAAAAAAAAATGTAATTTTATTTCTTGTATATATAATTTAAGAAATTTTTGTTTTTATTTGTATAAATTCTTGTTTTAATTGTTCTTCGAATTTACTTTTTAGAGCCTATCTTAAATTGTACTTAATTTGGGTTCTAATTATTTTATAATGTCAACAATCAAATTTGACGCAATACAATAATTTTTGGAATATCTGGAATTGTTTGAAATTGATTATTTTTAACATAACGCAAAAATCATGTGCTGATCAGAGAATAGTTCTATTTTTTTAAATAATTAAAGTAAATAATGCAACAAGTAATTAAAAAATAGGAAAAAATTATATAAAATATATTGAATCAATTTTTGTGTGTTCCAAAAATTATTTTTATTTTATTGACGTACTTTATATAGTTAATTTATTTTTATTTATTATATTTTTATTTAAAAATTCTCGAAATAATTTTCAGTATTTGTGATACAAAATAAAAATGTTCATTATTATAGCGAAACAAAAAAAATAATTAAAAGTTTAATTTTTTACTAGAAATATATTGGGGTCCCTTTTAACCCGGTTCTAAAGGCCTATAATTCTTAAAATTCATTTTACAAATTGATTTATATTTAATTGCCCAATTTTAATATGCAAAACTGACTGACATAATAAAAATTCTGACTGACATTTTGTTTTCCAATATGTTTTTGGGTGAAAAGATTAAACTTTGAAACTACCAAATTATTTCATGTTCTTTAATATTTCTCTACATATCTTACGAATAAAAGATTTATTTTTTCAATTGAAATCGTATCAAAAACAAAATTGCATTTTGTCTATTTACGATTAATCATTTTGAAAATAGCTTTTTACAATAAAATTAGATTGATAAATACGTCGTATTATGTACATACGAATAATTGAGAAAATTGAATACAATATTTGATGAAAATGTGTATACTATATTTAGAGGAAAATAAAAAAAAATTGTAATAATTTAGAGAAATTAGGGGAATACCATTACAAAACCTAAACCTAAACGACACCGGTTTTCAAATTCGTCAGCAGGAAAATTTACACATATAAACAAACAAACATATACTGTTAAATTTTGTAACTAAATTGATTATTTGCTACTGTGATCAGTTTTCTAGTTACAGAACTTTAAAAAAAAATAACTAGAGATTGTTATGACTGCAGTGATTTATTTAATGTGGTGACGTATTTTTAAAACGGTTGTAAAAGTAATTATGATTTTTTTTTTAAACTGAGTATTCATTCGTGGCCTAGTCACACATTAATATTCGGTTTGTTTATACAAGTGTAGACCTGTTTTAAAGATAACTGTAAAAATACTAATATTGTGTTGACAAATTTTATTTTTAAACTTTTTTATATGGAACCCTAATATAATTTAATGCTTTTTTCGAAGCCATCTTATGGCAATTTATAAAACTATACAAAATGGATGTTAATAATAGGTTAATTAGCTCGCCGAAGACGCTAAAGCATTCGGTCGTGTGTCTGTAGCATTCTCGGATCAAAAATGTCCTTAAGAAAAAGCGTTTGTCTCGTCGCCCTGAATTCAAAAAAATATATATAACTTATATACTTGGATGTTAGTCGTCGCTCGCTCGACCAAATTTGTGCTTTCTACTACTCTGAAGGTACCGAAGCGATTTACACCAAATTTGGTACACATATTATTTGGCATCCCATTTGGATCCACCCGCAATTTAAATCCAATCGCCCGTATACTTCCAGAGTTATAGGGCCCCAAAATTTGGAGCCCCCTTTAATACTGCCCTTTTAAAAATAATTAAAACACCCAAAAATTCTACTAATAATTCTAAGATATTTTATGTCTACAAGATTTTTTCATATTATTAGCCCAAAGGGCATAAAAAATTATTAAATGTTATAATTTTGCCATCTACTCCTTTGAAGGTATCGAAGCGATTTGAACCAAATTTGCTACACATACTATTTTTGGTATCCCATTTGAATCCGCTCACAGTTTAAATTCAATCGCCCGTTTACTTCCCGAGTTATAGAGCCCCAAAATGTGGAGCCCCCCTTAATACTGCCCTTATAAAAATAATTGAAACACCCAAAAATTCTACTAATAATTCTAAGATATTTTATGTATACAAGATTTTTTCATATTGTTAGCTCAAAGGGCATAAAAAATTATTAAATATTATAATTTTGCCATCTACTCCTTTGAAGGTATCGAAGCGATTTGAACCAAATTTCCTACACATACTATTTGGTATCCCATTTGAATCCGCTCACAGTTTAAATTCAATCGCCCGTATACTTCCCGAGTTATAGGGCCCCAAAATGTGGAGCCCCCCTTAATACTGCCCTTATAAAAATAATTAAAACACCCAAAAACTCTACTAATAATTCTAAGATATTTTATGTCTACAAGATTTTCTCATATTGTTAACCCAAAGGCCATAAAAAATATGAATGTTTCTCGTCAAGAGAACTTCGAACGCAGTGTCTTAAATAATATTCGGCAATTTGTTTTAAAGAACGAAGCAAAATGTATCGGCAATTGAGTGAAATCAATGAATGTGAATGTGTGCGGGCTTCAAAAGGTCGGAAGTGTTTGTCATGATATGGTAGGGAGTGAAATAGCAGGGAGTCGAATGTCAAGTGAACTTGGTAATAAATCACATTTTGACAAATATTTAGGGCGGGCTTCGGTTCCTTAACTTAACCGAACGTTACCGACACATCTTTAAACTATTCACTTATTAACTACTTAGTTGACTTTTACTACACTGTAAACAAGAATGAGACATTTATATAATTACAATTTATTGTTCTCAAATCATTAACAAATACAATATTAAAATATGGCAGTAAAAACTCCCACGAATAATACAAAGGCAGCTTAATAAATGTAACCCCAACATTAAATTAATGCTGATACACGAATAAAACGAGGGCTTTAAACAGGTGTCAGGGCAGCTTAATAAATGAAACCCCAACATTAAATTAATGCTGAAGCACAAATAACATGAGTGCTTTAAACAGGTGTCAGGGCAGCTTAATAAATGAAACCCCAACATGAAATTTAAAATAATTTCACATTCAAACAGTTGTTAGGGCAGTTTACTTTGTGTATCCTCTACAAGAAATTAATGAAGACATTCTAAACGTCTTTTAAAATAAATATGGTCTCAATAATATTATATGCGATTCAAATAGCTATTAGGGCAGTTTACAAGGTATATCCTCTACAAGAATTAATAGTAGAAATCATTAATGTGTTTTAAAATAAATATGATGAATATTAGGGCAGTTTACAAGGTGTATCCTCAACAAGAAACAATAGAAATTCTAAATATGTTTCAAAATATATATATGATATTATAGGGGATTTTAATAGCTATTAGGGCAGTTTACAACGTATATCCTCTACAAGAAATAAAAGTACAAATTTTCAATGTGTTTTATAATAAATATGATGCATATTAGGGCAGTTTACAAAGTGTATCCTTCACAAGAAACAATAGAAATTCTGAATGTGTTTCAAAATAAATATATTATAGGGGATTTAAATAGCTATTAGGGCAGTTTACAACGTATATCCTCTACAAGAAATAAAAGTAGAAATGTTCAATGTGTTTTATAATAAATATGATGAATATTAGGGCAGTTTACAAAGTGTATCCTTAACAAGAAATAATTCTAAATGTGTTTCAAAATAAATATATGATATTATAGGGAATTTAAATAGCTATTAGGGCAGTTTACAACGTATATCCTCTACAAGAAATAAAAGTAGAAATTTTCAATGTGTTTTATAATAAATATGATGAATATTAGGACAGTTTACAAGGCGTATCCTCAACAAGAAACAATAGAAATTCTAAATATGTTATAAAATAAATATGATCTCAACAATAGGGGATTAAAATAGCTGTTAGGGCAGTTTACAAGGCATATCCTCTACAAGAAATAAACGCAGAAATCATCAATGTGTTCTAAAATAAATGTGATAAATATTAGGGCAGTTTACAAGGTGTATCCTCAACAAGAAACAATAGAAATTCTAAATATGTTTTAAAATAAATATGATCTCAACAATAGGGGATTTAAATAGCTATTAGGGCAGTTTACAGGGTATATCCTCTACAAGAAATAAATGTAGACATTTTCAATGTGTTTTATAATAAATATGATGCATATTAGGGCAGTTTACAAAGTGTATCCTTAACAAGAAACAATAGAAATTCTATATGTGTTTCAAAATAAATATGATCTCAACAATAGAGAATTAAAATAGCTATTAGGGCAGTTTACATGGTATATCCTCTACAAGAAATAAACGCAGAAATTATGAATGTGTTTTAAAATAAATAGGATGAATATTAGGGCAGTTTATAAGGTGTATCCTGAACCAGAAACAATAGAAATTCTAAATGTGTTATAAAATAAATATGATCTCAACAATAGGGGATTCAAATAGCTATTAGGGCAGTTTACAATGTACATCCTCTACAAGAAGTAATAAGAGAAATAATAAATGTATTTAAAAATAAACATGATCTCATAAAAATTGATATTAATTAACAGTTTACTGTTTCCTTAATCTAATTAAACTAAAGTCATATAATTTTTAAATGCAAGTACACTCATATTAATAAAAAATAAAGCTTATCGCTGTAAATGTTAAATGATTCATAACTGAGCGTAAGTTAAGCGCTAAATGAAGTAGGAGTTTTTGCAGTGTACCCATCATGAAATGCTGGCTTTTAACATCTCTACATATGCCGGTTTGGTACAGTTTTCTTTAATAAGTTCAGTTGCTAGAACTGTGCGACAACGTACACATCACATCACAATTCGTTCTGAACATTAAATATTCATACATCTAAAAATAGTGCTTATTTAACATTCGAAATATTCGGATATATTTAGGGCAATTTAATATACAGTTTTACGCTTAAATATTTCGTTATATTATATTAATATTAGACGCGTTATATTGGATTTTTAAGTTTATATATTTACACTTAACCATTTCCTTACAACGTTTTATTAATACGAGTTAATTTGTAATTTGGTTATTAATTTTTTTGTTTATAAATAAATTTAAATAGTTCTAATTATAAATGTGCCCTAAGTGTAGTTTAACTAGCAAAAATATAGCATAACTAGCTAAAGCATAGCTCAACCAGCCATAGTGTGGTTTAACTAGCTGAAGATTAGTTTAACTATCTAAAGTGTAGCTTAACTAGCTAAAGTATAATTGGACTAGCTAAAATATAGCTTAACTAGCCATAGTATGGCTTAACTACCTAAAGTTTAGTTTAACTATCTAAATTGTAGCTCCACTAGCTAAAGTATTATTTGACTAGCTAAAGTATAGCTTAACTTGCCATAGTGTGGCTTAACTAGCTAAAATATACCTTAACTAATTAAAGTTTTGTTTTATTTGTTTATTATTTAATAGTTTAACTATCCAAATTGCAACTTAACTAGTTAAAGTATAATTTAACTTGTTAAAGTATAGTTTAACTATCTAAAGTATAGTTAACTATCTAAAGTGTAGCATAGCTATCTAAAGTTTAACTTAACTAACTAATGTATATTTTAATTAGCAATAGTAGTAGTTAAACTACCTAAAGTGTACCTTAACTATTAAGTATAGTTTAATTACTTAAAAGGTAGCTTAACTAACTAAAGTATAACTTAATAGTTTAGTTTTACTAGCTGAAGTATAGCTTAACTAGCTAAAGTATATCTGAACTAGCTAATGTATAGTTTAATTACCTAAAGTGTAGCTAAAGTATAGTTTAACTACCTAAAGTGTATCTTAACTAGCTAAAGTATAACAACAAGTTAAAATATAACTTAACTAACTAAAATATAGCTTTATTAGCTAAAGTATAACGGAACTAACTAAATTATAATTTTATTAGTTTAAGTATAGCTTAACTAGCTAAAGTATAGATTAATCTTACGTTTTATTATTTATACAAGTGTTTGCTAGTAAAAATATTTTACTAAGCTATGTCTAGGGGTACTAAAGTTGGTGTTTTAAACTAAGATGATTTAATAAAATATTAAATTAATTACTTTACTGAGAACCCCTAAATTAATTAAACGATTCTACGAATAAAAAACCAACAATTAATTAGTCTGCGACCGATGTCTTAAATAAGTTGGACAATATTTAAAAATGGAATATTTACAATACGACATTACAAATATAACGCCTTCAAGTCCTCATAGTACTGCGCGCAGTACTACAAAACGAAAACGTGCAATGGAAGTACATCAAGTACCTGAAATATCTTCTATAAGTACTTCAGAACCACCAGCTAGACAAAGAAACCAGGCCAATGCTAGAGAAAGAGATCGGACGCATAGGTAAGTTGATTAATTTATTCGATTACGGCAATGTCAGGACTTGAACCTGCTGGTCGAATACTCTGCCAACTGAACACTTATATTGTGCCCAAAATATTTAAAATTAACTTTGTTTGAAAATATATAATTATAATATTAATAAAGCGGGTGTTAGTTTTAATGGGAGTATAAAATTAAACCGTATCTTTTTTTCTAGGAATAATCCTAATCTTAAATGGAAAACAATAAAGTATCCTTTATCATTTGAATAATTAAGTGTTTCGATTGTAACTCCAGTTTTTTGTTTGTACAGTGTTAATTCGGCATTTACAGCCCTACGAACTTTAATACCAACAGAACCAAAGGACCGAAAATTAAGCAAGATTGAAACGTTACGGTTAGCCACTAGTTATATAGCTCACTTAGCCACTCAACTATTAGCTGGTAAGAAAATTCATATTTAATCGTGATTAAATCGAAATTTCAACGGTTATCTTTGGACACAGGACCTATTGACCAGCCATGTTTAACCATTTCCACGACCTCGATTTTGGACAACTCTGAATTTAGCCAAAATACAAGACAAAAAGTTTGTACGTTTTGTATTTCGCATAAAAAGTCTATGGTAAGTGCAATTTATTTAATTCTGATTTGTTTTATTTATAATATGTAAGGAATTGAATTAAAAATAATACTATTAATGCACAATCCATTAAATAGTTATTTTATTAGCTGTATTTAATTTACAAGTTCGCATTTTCTTCGAAAAATTGTGTATATATACGCTTGATAATCGCAAATGTATTTCTATGCAGCGGCGCATGAGTAAACTGCTCCCTAGTAATCATATTTTTGACTGCACAGTAGCGACACTGTCAAATGACAGTTTTATTTAATTCTGGCATGTTTTATTTATAATATCTAACGAGTTTAATTAAAAATAATACTATTACTGCACAATCTATTAATGAGTTATTTTATTAGCTGTATTTAATTCGCAAGTTCGCATTTTCTTCGAAAAATTGTATGGAAACGCATATATAAACGCAAATGTATTTCTATGCAGCGGCACATGAGTAAACTGCTCCCTAGTAATCATATTTTTGATTGCACAGTAACAACACTGTCAAATGACAGTTTTATTATAAATTTGCAAAATGGCCGCCCTTTTAAAAGCTTATTACCTCTAAAATATCGTACATACAGCAACTAATCAAAAAATGCTTCGCTACTAGAATTAACGAATAATTATGTTTTAATTTTAGCCGTATTCTTTTTATATACAATCTCAGCTTCTCGCTCTGTCTACACATGGGGCAGACAGAGCAAAAACATGACCCTAGCTGAGGTTTTGTGTAAAAAGAATACGACTATTGTGAATGAATTTATTTTTTGCCCCAAGAAGTTATGCAACCATCTTTACTGTGATGTAAGTTGGGTTGCATTTTTGGTGTTTTATTGCAAATTTAACTCTTATTTCGCAGAAATTCGCAAATAAGGACAGTTTTAATTGTTCAAACATCGAGGCCCAAGTATATTTTAACCCTTCTACGTCTTCTCCATGTATTACACAACATAATAATAATAATATAAATGCTTTAACGTATTATTGAGACGCTAAATATTAAAATAATGTATACTTTAATTTCGCCATGTATTTTTAATTGTTTATATTTTTATAATAAATAATTTTATATATAATGGGTTTTTATTGGGGCAGGGGTCATTTAACTAATAAATTTTGGTTTGGATAAGTAGGTCTTTGTGGTTTAACACCATATATGGTATTATTTTCAATTAATGTCATTTAAGATTATTGAAATAACAAGTAAATTCCCCGAGAATGACTCATATGAAATTTGAGATACAAAAATTCTCTAGATATCATAAATAGTCAGTGCAGCAGTACTAAACATTAATGTATACTTTTAAATGATAATCCAATTAACAATGTTAAGATAATAAACTATCATTGAAAATTGAGCTAGTGCTTTAATATGATTTATAAGCGTGAATTAAGTATTTTGTGATGCAATTTAAATAAAAATGCTCCCAAATATCCTATTCTGCCGTCGCCACTGCCTTTTAGTATCGTAATAAAACACTGGAATATTTTCCAATTCTCTTTGCACATAAATGTACAAATGTTAATATATAATTAATTAAATAAATCATTAAATAATGAAAAATTCCTAAATGTCAACATTTTCAGTATCTCTGGTCATTTCTTAACATATGGGTGGAACACAATCGCCCAGTCGTGCTTAATCGTGTTTATGTATCTAGGTGTATTGTAATAATACAATTGACTAACTGTGTTTCCAGTTAGTCATTTGTATATTGATTGTGAGTAACCGCATTATTGGTCATTGTTATACATGACTCAGTGTACGAGTAGTGGAAAGTGTTATACAGACATTTGAGAATGCATTTATATCGAATTTAGGTGTAAAACAGTTGAAATTTAGGTTTATACGTGAACTTTAGTGTTTAGAATACGTGTTTTGTTAGGTAAGTTGTAATATATTTGATGAATATAAGTGATATTGTAATCTTCGATGATCTAACCTATCTTTTCAATGACACATTAACCATAAATTTTATATATTTCTAAATGAATATGCGTTGTTTTATTCGCTAAATTGGCAATTATTAGTGTGACAGTATAAATCAATTTGTGATATATTTTGATTGGTTTCTGTTTAGTATTTAGTGTTTAAATTGTTTCTGAATTGGTTAGACGTTTTGTGTGAATATTAGGGCCGAAGATGGATGATTTGGACAAGCAGTTGGCAGAGTTGAATCTTTTGCAAGATTTGAAAAATTCGGGGACACTTGGCAAAAAGGTGGGACCCGCCGTACCCCCTAAACCAAAAAAACCACAACCACAGGTTATTTTTATTTGTTTTTCTTTTATTTTTACCCATTTTATCAGTTGTTTTCATTATTTTATCTATTTTCATTGTTTTGGAATTAATCGAGATAACATTATTTTAACAAGATTTTTAAAATAATCCATTTTTATAAAAAATATATGTATATATATATAATTTTTTTTTTATAAAAATGGATATATATATAAATATAAAAGCTACGAAAATATTTTATTTTAATATTTATTCAGTAAATTATCTTATTTACTTAAATAATATTCGGAAGTTATATAATATACTTAAAATGCGAAAACGTGGAGTGGCCTGCACTCTACTTATACATAGTTTTCACTAGAAATACATAACACCTTAAGGTGTATTCGAAACAATTAGTAATTAAGCTTAAAAATTACAATCCAGTATAAATAAATCCAGTTTGTTTTATGACAAACAATACTAGCATTCACAGCAACAAAATTAACACAATTAGGGCCAAACATCAAGCTCGGAAAAATTAAAACTCTCGACTCAATCTTTATAAAAAAATATCAGTCGATTCGTAATTGCATAAATAATGCCTGGTACAAATGTTTTTGGAGATAAAAAATAAAAACTACCATTTATTATAGTATTTATTTTTATCTCCGAAATTGTAAAACCAATTACGAATCCACTGAAATTTTTAGCTTGCCGTACGAAATTACGATTAATTACAATAAATCGGTGTAATTATATGTACCGAAGAAGCTAAAGCAATCGGTCGTGTGTCTGTAGCATTCTCGGATTAAAAAATTGCATTAACAAAAAGTGTTTGTCTCGTCGCCCTGAATCCAAAAATATATATAACTTATATACTTGGACGTAAGTCGTCGCTCGCTCAACCAAATTTGTGCCCTCCTCTGAAGGTACCGAAGCGATTCACTCCAAATTTGCTACGCATATTATTTGGTATCCCATTTGAATCCGTTTGCAGTTTAAATTCAATCGCCCGTATACTTCCCGAGTTATAGGGCCCCAAAATTTGGAGTCCCACTTAATAATGCCCTTATAAAAATAATTAAAACACTCAAAAATTCTACTAATAATTCTAAGATATTTTGTGTCTACAAGATTTTTTCATATTGTTAACCCAAAAGCCATAAAAAATTAATAAATATTATAATTTCGAATTTCAAAATCCAATCACCCGTATACGTTATAGGGCCCCAAAATTTAGAGCCCCTCTTAATACTGCTCTTATAAAAATAATTAAAACACCTAAAAATTCTACTGAAAATTCTAAGATATTTTATGTTTACCTGATTTTTTCATATTGTTAACCCAAAGACCATACAAAATTATTAAATATTATAATTTTGAATTTTAAAATATGTACTAAAAAATGGTTTTTAATCAAAATAATCTGTGCATAGGTGCGTTGTACCTAATCTTGCTTTTTATCAAAATAATCCACAAAAAATTGCAAGACTTTTTATATCTATAACATTTTTTCAAATTGTTAACCAAAAGGGCATAATAATTAAAAACCCCATGGTCGTATCGCATATATTACTTATAAGGCGAGCTGGACGCATAGGTGCATTGTACCTAAACTGTATTTAGTACCAATAATATAATACAAAATTCAAAATGCATTGTTAATATATTTTTATTAAATTAAATCTTGTTTTTATAACGATCGAGTCGGAGTTTGTTTCCGTTATCGAGGTTTGTTTCCGTTATCGAGGTTTGTTTCATCTTTATAGGTTTTGAGTCGTTTTATGTAATTTAGAACTATAAATTTGACCAAAAGTGTAACAATTGTACCTTTTTATTCAATAAACATTATTCAATGGAATATTTTTGATTGTAGCATAAAAATAGCTGATTTTTAATACTGTGTGTATAATTTCTATCACTGGTTGCTTATACATTCGAATTCGATGCTAGCGCCACCATTTGAACTAGTCCAGAGCGGAGCGGCAGTACTTCGAACTAGATGTACCTAATACTATATCTAAACTATATATTTTGTTGCTGTTATAGCATTGTATGTCATACAACAAATTGGAATTGTTACTTATAATTTTTAAGCTTAATTACTAATTGTTTCGCCCTCGCATTATATATTTTAATTATTTTTAAACAAACACCACAACACAACCCCCATAAACTATAATATTCTAAACTATAAATAAAATAAATACAGTATAAATATTATAGGTCCCCCAATCCTATCAAATAAAGCAGCAATGTGAGCCTTCCTATGCGACCCGATTGCAAAACACAGCTACCTCAATCCCGCCGTTGTACAGTAATATTGCTCCGCCGGTAACGCACAACGCTTCCTTATCGACCGCGTCCACCTTACCGATCGGCAGCAAATATGGCGGTGGGACCAAAGGCGGTTTCGCACAAAAATTCGACCCAACACCTATGTACAGCAACTTACAAGTAAACACAGCGACAAGTAAAAATCAAGATGGCCTCATCTACAGTAATTTAATTCACCCGGCGCCTACTGCAAGGGATTCCGGCAATTTGTACTCTAATCTGAGCAGCAACGTTTACGCAAATGGTAAGTTTATGTCGTATTTGTCGCGGTTTTACGTAAATAAAATTGTTATTGCGATGCGGTTTTTATAGGGAATTAAAGTGAATTTCTATATTTGGAAATTTTGCTCGCTTATGTAACTTATTTCCTAGAATTTATTATGCATTTACCAGGGATATTTTATACATTTATTGCAAAAATTTTAAGTCCAATTTTTTTAATTCAACTCAGTTAATTGAACATGTGCATTAATGTCGATATATCAATTTAGAAAATCTCTGTTCATTTTTCGCGGTTTGCAACACAAGATAAAAATAGCTTATAATTAATTATATTTATATTATTCTTGTTTGTAACTTGTTATATATATATATATATATATATATATATATATATATATATATATATATATATATATATATATATACTGTAAAAAGGCCTTTTCCGGCAATGGCAGTTACCATAGTAGAACCATAAATTTAAAGCGTTCTACATACACATACATACACACATGTATCTATTGTATGAGCTGTTCGCAAAACGGTGCCACTTTGTTTGATTTGCAGTTAACTATGTCGTACACCTAGATGTACGTGTGTATGTATGTGTGTGTGTAAATGTGTAGAACGCTTCTTTTTTTTTACATATGGCTATACAAAACAAGCCATATGCATTTCTTTTGTTGCTCCTCACCCTTAACCATCGTAGATGAACCTTAAGTATGTGTCCAGATAAGTGAATACAATATTTACCAAGGTTAGGTGCTACGCACTTATGCGTCCAGCTCGCCTTATAAGTAATATATGCGATGCAAGCAGCGGTTTTTAATTATTATGCCCTTTTAGTTAACAATTTGCAAATATGTTATAGATATAAAAAGTCTTGCAATTTTTGTGGATTATTTCGATAGAAAACAAGTTTAGGTACAACGCACCTATGCGTCCAGCTCGCCTTATAAGTAATATATGCGATGCGACCACCGGTTTTTAATTATTATGCCCTTTTGGTTATCAATTTGAAAATATGTTATAGATATAAAAAGTCTTGCAATTTTTTGTGGATTATTTTGGTAAAAACAAGATTAGGTACAACGCACCTATGCGTCCAGCTTGCCTTATAAGTAACATATGCGATGCCAGTATCGGTTTTTAATTATTATAGTCCTTTAGTTAACAATTTGAAAATATGTTATAGATATAATTTTTTGTGGATTATTTTGATAAAAAACAAGATTAGGTATAACGCACCTATGCGTCCAGCTCGCCTTATAAGTAATATATGCGATGCAAGCAGCGGTTTTAAATTATTATGCCCTTTTAGTTAACAATTTGAAAATATGTTATAGATATAAAAAGTCTTGCAATTTTTTGTGGATTATTTTGATAAAAAACAAGATTAGGTACAACGCACCTATGCGTCCAGCTCGCCTTATAAGTAATATATGCATGCGAGTAGTTTTTAATTATTATAGCGTTTTAGTTAACAATTTGAAAAAAATGTTATAGATATAAAAAGTCCTACAATTTTTTGTAGAATATTTTGATATTAAAAGAGAATTTTTTTAGTGTATATTTTAAAATTCGAAATTAAAATATTTATTAATTTTTTATGGCCTTTGGGTTAACAATATGAATAAATCTTATAAATATAAATTAAAAAAAAGTATACGGGCGATTGAATTTAAATTGCGAGTGGATTCAAATAGGATGCTAAATAATATGTGTGGCACCTTCAGAGGAGTAGAGGGTACCAATTTGGCCTTACGAGGGACATCTAACATCCAGTTATATATATTTTTGGATTCAGGACGACGACACAAACACTTTTTGTTAATGACATTGTTTGATCCGAGAATGCTACAGACACACGACCGATTACTTTAGCTTCTTCGGTACTTCGTACGGAAAATAAATAATACCAAACTAGAAAAGTTCGACCGAATGCTTTAGCTTCTTCGGACTTCGTACGGCGAGCTGAAAAAACCGGATATAGAAATTCCCTTTTATTCTTTATGTAAACCGCTACTTAGTAATAACAATTTTTTAATCTTTAGGTGAAGATTTACCACCACCTCCTCCACCTCTAGATATTTCCTCTACACCTCTAGGTACTGCTGATTACGTTACATGTAATGTTAATACATCATTTCCTCCTCCCCCGGAAGATTTACCCCCACCACCGTCTCCAGTAAGCTCAAGTTACAGTGAGTTACGTAGAGCTACCGATACCGGATATCCTCCAATGGGGCAAGATTACAATGCCTATACCATGGGCTCACAAGTAAGTGCTACTTAAAATCAGCCTTAAACTATGTTTATAATATATTGATTAAATATCAATATTCAATTCACGGTGAAACTTGGGATTTAATTCCTGCTAATGCCAGTTTGCATTGAAAAAAGCGTTCCACACATACATATAAACAAATACATTTTATTTTTTTATTTAATCGTAGACTTCGTCGACATACGAATCGATTTATGAACCAATTAATCCTCGTCCTCCAAGTCAAATGTCTTCTCGATCAAATTACTCACTTTACGCTCCGTATGTCAGCGGTAGTCAAACTGGGGGGCATGACTCAAGCCATCGAAACGTCGGTGGTACCAAAGAGGAGGAAGTTGACCATTTAACCGATCTTCTGGTGCAAGGAATGGATAGTGCTGAAGACGCAGATATTTATGGTATTTTATTTTTTATTATATTACCCATTTAGTAGTGACGTGGCGTACTGAACATAAAGTCCAGTCAATTATTACTAAAATAAATATTTTGTATTTATGATAGAAAATATTTAATATTAAATCTGCTAGAGCGACGTTACTACTAATTTATGTATTTTCCTCTTAAGTAGTGACGTGCAGTACTGAATGGTGTTTATTTTTATATATTAGTGATATTTTAAATGCCTTATTTAATAAAACGTGTTTTCCGTCACCATTGTATGAATTTAACCGTGTATTTCCGTTTAGGTATTTGCGTAAAATGTGGCGAAAAAGTGGTGGGGGAAAACAGTGGTTGCACAGCAATGGAGCAAGTGTACCATATTGTGTGTTTCACTTGTCACCATTGCGCCGTAAATCTGCAAGGAAAACCGTTCTATTCGTTAGATGGAAAACCGTATTGTGAAGAAGACTATTTGGTAAGTGACGCATTCTATAATACGTATTCTGTATAAACCAATTCTGTTTTATTAATACAGAATACGTTAGAGAAATGTTCGGTTTGTATGAAACCGATTTTGGACCGCATTTTGCGTGCCACTGGTAAACCGTATCATCCGAAGTGTTTCTGTTGCGTGGTTTGTGGTAAAAGTTTGGATGGAATTCCGTTTACGGTTGATGCTACCAATCAAATACATTGTATAGAAGATTTCCACAAGTAAGTTTACTAAATTTATCTTTTTAACACTTTTGTAGCGTTTTTAACACTATTTCTAAATGCATTGCTCTAATTTACAATTCGCAAAATAATTTGATGACATATATAACAAGTTTTAAACAGTATCTAGATTAATAGAACCTTTTTATCATGAAAATCTTATGTATTAAGTTGTTTCCCTTACATTTAAATACGAAATGTATTGTTTTCCGTTAAGAAAACTTGGAACGTTGTCGTAATGTGTATTTTTTATCCATAGTTACTTCAGATTTACTTAATTGTTTTATTATAATCGAAAATTAACAAAAATTTAAATTTAAAATTAAGAATATCTTGTCCAAATTAAATAATATAAATATGAATACGTATGTACAAGAAAGTCCAGTGTAGGCCACTGCAGAGTACCAAAGAATCTAAAGCAATCGGTCGTGTGTCTGTAGCATACTTGGATCAAAAAAAATTCTTAACAAAAATCGTTTGTCTCGTCACCCTGAATCCAAATATATATATAACTTATATACTTGGATGTTAGACGTCGCTCGCTCGTAAGCCCAAATTTGTGCCCTTTAGTTCTCTGAAGGTATCAGAGCAATTTGCACCAAATTTGCAAAACATGCTATTTAGCATCCCATTTGAATCCGCTCGCAGTTTAAATGCAATCGCCCGTATACTTCCCGAGTTATAGGGCCCCAAAATTTGGAGCCCCCCTTAATACTGCCCTTATAAAAATAATTAAAACACCCAAAACTTCCACTAAAAATTCTAAGATATTTTATGTCTACAAGATTTTTTCATATTGTTAACTCAAAGGCCATAAAAAATTATTAAATATTATAATATTGAATTTTAAAATATGCACTACAAATTTTGTTTTTATCTAAATAATCAAAAAAAAAATTGTAAGACCAAACGGCTATAATAATTAAAAACCTCGCATCGCATATATTACATATAAGGCGAGCTGGACGCATCGGTGCGTCGTACGTATCTTGTTTTATTTGACAAATTGTGTATTTAATTCTTTAAATTGTCATATTGTTAACTCAAAGGCCATAAAAAATATTAAATATTATAATTTTGAATTTTAAAATATGCACTACAAATTTTGTTTTTTTATCAAAATAATCTACACAAAATTGTAAGACTAAAAGGCTATAATAATTATAAACCTCGCATCGCATATATTACTTATAAGGGGAGCTGGACGCATCGGTGCGTTGTACGTACCGAATCTTGTTTTAATTAACAAATTGTGTATTTCATTCCTTAAATTGTAATAGCCGTTTTAATATACGTTAACATAAGCGTTGAAATAGCATTGAAACTGGCTGCCATTTTGTAAACCGTCCGCCATTTTATATATATATATATATATATATATATATATATATATATATATATATATATATATATATATATACGTTGCCATTAGCTACAGAGTAAAAATTGCATTAAAACTGGCTGTCATTTTGTAAACCGTCCGTCATTTTATATATATATATATATATATATATATATATATATATATATATATATATATATATATATATATACGTTGCCATTAGCTACAGTGTAAAAATAGCATTGAAACTGGCTGCCATTTTGTAAACCGTCCGCCATTTTATATATATATATATATATATATATATATATATATATATATATATATATATATATATACGTTGCCATTAGCTACAGAGTAAAAATAGCATTGAAACTGGTTGCCATTTTGTAAACCGTCCGCCATTTTATATATACGTTGCCATTAGCTACAGAGTAAAAATAGCATTGAAAATGGCCGCCATTTTGAATATAAAGCTAATCTACTACAACTAACTTGTATGTTTACCTTAGTTATTCATAGCAAGCGACTTATAAACTAAATTAAATTTGTTTGATTAGAAAATTTGCGCCAAGGTGTTGTGTTTGCAAATTACCGATAATGCCCGAACCGGGCCAAGAAGAAACGGTCCGTGTCGTTGCGTTGGATAGAAGTTTTCATATTAATTGTTATAAGTGTGAAGTAAGTACTATTTACACGTCCAAGCATTTTTTTTGGGGCTCTAATATTTTACAGTATTTATTTGAAGAATTAATTAATTCAAGGGGGAAATTATGTGTTAAATTGTACCGCCATCTTTGTTTTTGACAGTTAACTTATGTGAGCCCCGATTTATATGTAACAGTAATACAAAATTGAATTTATTTCAGGATTGCGGATTAATTTTAAGTTCAGAAGCTGAAGGCCGTGGTTGTTATCCATTAGACAATCATGTACTATGTAAAAGTTGTAACGCCGAACGTGTAAAATCACTAACAAGTCGTATGACTACAGACCTATAATTTATTCTAACTTTTAAATATTTTGTGCTTTTATCCGTGCTCGAAAATACAAAATATACATTCCATTTTATATTCTATTAGTGAGAATCTATCAAATAAGTCATTTTAAAACTTAGTACATGTATTCATAATTGTTAAAACATATATACAACGACGTTTCGGACATTTTGTGCACTTAAATGTGTCGGCCATCTTGAGAAAAATACGCACATAACTAAATTAATTTCAACTGCCATGAAAATCGAACAAATATAATTAATGTTGCAATAAATTGAAATGTTAACGTCCGGATATACTATTTTCAATAGATTAAGTAGGTTAAGACTCAGTGGGGCCATAGGACTACCGGCCGCCATGTTTTTACCAAATATACGTTAATATTTACAATAATGACTTAAATACGAATGTATATAAGGAAGTATTTTTTAAATTATGTGAATATTTCATGTTTTGCCAATATATATATATATGTATGGAAACAACATGGCGGTTGTTAGTCATATGGCCACGCTGTTTTTATAGGTACTGTAGGTTTATGTATTTAAGCCTGATGTTAGGGGTGATCGTTATATATAATGCCTAGTCTTAAATAATATATTCAGCCATATAAATAAATATATATTGAATTCGGTAATATTTTGGGTCCTAGACTTGGGTGAAAACTTGCCAAATTTATGCTTCTTATGTGAAATTGTTACTATATACACAAGTATTGAGAATAAAATGTAGTTTTAAACTGCGCAATATTTATAAATAAACTATATGTTTAGTAAATAAACTCATTTTCCTATTCCCTAAATTTATTTTCTATATTTTTTGGGTTTTATGGGGGAAAATTGATTCAAAATAAAATATAAATTATTCATATTAAATAGTTTTACATTTTAAAATGTAATTATTTTTCGTATGCGAATAAATTCGACAGACGAAAAAAAAAACAATAGAATTTTATTGATAAAACAATATCTTTAAAAAGCAATGACGCAATGAGGGTAGCAAAAAATCTTTAATGAATTTTTTTTTATTTCGCAAATAACGTAAATATAAATAACGATTGCTATCATATATAAACGAGAACAATATTTTTACATATATTGCAATATTATCTGATGGTATATATATTCAACAATGACACGATATTTCTGTGACGTAAGCGCAATATTCATTATAATGAAGTTCCTAAACGTGCGTGTTGCAGTCAACTGCCCTACAGCGTCATTCTCCCGCATACGTCATACGTACACTCACTGCGAAACGGAAACATTCGCCGGAAACGGCAAATAATCAATGACATATTTGTAGGTTAACTACATAACCAAAATTCGCATTATCGTTCACTTGTATACATAAATATCGACTCATTTTACCCTAATATAAACAGGTTTATTGATTCGCGTAACTTTTCTAAACTAAAATAGACTCAAATTTGATTATTATCTACGCTAATATTCATTTATTATAGTTTAAATGTTGTGGTTCAAAATGGCGGCCAACAGCTGTGACATCACATTTAAATTTATTACATAAATTACTATTAATTTCATTAACCAAATCAAATATTTGAACGTAAATCAGATTAACCTCATTTGTATTTATCTACCTATTTAATATTTTAATCCCTAAATTTCCTTTAACTAAAAGAACTTAACAGGGAAATAATGTCATTTATATGTGGGATAAAAAGAGATCCCTATTTCCTTAATGCTCACTATAACTAAAAGAACTTAACAAGAAATAAAGATAGTCTAATGTCATTTATTGGGGATAAAAAGAGATAGTATTCGTTGCCATGGCAACTAAACGAACTTTACGTTAGTTTTAATAATATTATTTAATTTGTTCCTTAAATGCTGACTTTAACTAAAAGAACTTAACAGAAAATAAAGATAGTCTTATGTCGTTTATATGTGGGATAAAAAGAGATCCCTATTGCCTTAATGCACACTTTAACTAAAAGAACTTAACAAGAAATAAAGATAGTCTTATGCCATTTATATGTAGGATAAAAAGAGATAGTATTCGTTGCCATGGCAACTAAACGAACTTTGCGGTAGTTTTAATAATATTATTTAATTTGTTCCTTAAATGCTGACTTTAACTAAAAGAACTTAACAGAAAATAAAGATAGTCTTATGTCGTTTATATGTGGGATAAAAAGAGATCCCTATTGCCTTAATGCACACTTTAACTAAAAGAACTTAACAAGAAATAAAGATAGTCTAATGTCATTTATTGGGGATAAAAAGAGATAGTATTCGTTGCCATGGCAACTAAACGAACTTTAGGGTAGTTTTAATAATATTATTTAATTTGTTCCTTAAATGCTGATTTTAACTAAAAGAACTTAACAGGAAATAAAGATAGCCTTATGTCATTTATATGTGGGATAAAAAGAGATACCTATTTCCTTAATGCACACTATAACTAAAAGAACTTAACAAGAAATAAAGATAGTCTAATGTCATTTATTGGGGATAAAAAGAGATAGTATTCGTTGCCATGGCAACTAAACGAACTTTAGGGTAGTTTTAATAATATTATTTAATTTGTTCCTTAAATGCTGATTTTAACTAAAAGAACTTAACAGGAAATAAAGATAGCCTTATGTCATTTATATGTGGGATAAAAAGAGATACCTATTTCCTTAATGCACACTATAACTAAAAGAACTTAACAAGAAATAAAGATAGTCTAATGTCATTTATTGGGGATAAAAAGAGATAGTATTCGTTGCCATGGCAACTAAACGAACTTTAGGGTAGTTTTAATAATATTATTTAATTTGTTCCTTAAATGCTGACTTTAACTAAAAGAACTTAACAGAAAATAAAGATAGTCTTATGTCGTTTATATGTGGGATAAAAAGAGATACCTATTTCCTTAATGCACACTATAACTAAAAGAACTTAACAAGAAATAAAGATAGTCTAATGTCATTTATTGGGGATAAAAAGAGATAGTATTCGTTGCCATGGCAACTAAACGAACTTTACGTTAGTTTTAATAATATTATTTAATTTGTTCCTTAATGCTGATTTTAACTAAAAGAACTTAACAGAAAATAAAGATAGTCTTATGTCATTTATATGTGTTGGATAAAAAGAGATACCTATTTCCTTAATGCACACTTTAACTAAAAGAACTTGACAGGAAATAAAGATAGTCTAATGTCATTTATTGGGGATAAAAAGAGATAGTATTCGTTGCCAAGGCAACTAAACGAACTTTAGGGTAGTTTTAATAATATTATTTAATTTGTTCCTTAAATGCTGACTTTAACTAAAAGAACTTAACAGAAAATAAAGATAGTCTTATGTCGTTTATATGTGGGATAAAAAGAGATACCTATTTGCTTAATGCACACTATAACTAAAAGAACTTGACAGGAAATAAAGATAGTCTTATGCCATTTATATGTAGGATAAAAAAAGATAGTATTCGTTGCCATGGCAACTAAACGAACTTTAGGGTAGTTTTAATAATATTATTTAATACGTTTGATGCAAATCGTCTATTTGAACTTAAATTAGGGATTAAATTTACAAAATGGCAGCCATTAGCTGTGTATCACCGCTTCAAAATATAATTTGTTATGTAATATCATTAGGGAACAGATATTAAGTTTTTAATTATTTTAAATGAAGTAATTATTTGGTATCAGTTCAAAACAGCATGTGATTTTATTTACTAGTTAAGTAAATATTGTTGTAAATTCATTATTATAGTGATAATTAACTGGGAAATAAAGTATTGCATTGTGATTCAAGTTGTTTTTCAAAGAAACATTGAGTTGTTTACGCAGTTTTGAAAATCGGGGCAGTGTTTGGTCATTTGTACGTTTACTTTTGTGATTACCTGTACGCGTGACGTCGGGGTGACGTCAGTAAATTAGCGAACTCTCGTGCTGGTCGCCTGTACTATTCAGTAAGACGATTGAAGTTGATAGGGGACGAACGAACAATTTTTATTAATTTAGTGTAAAATTATGGCCTCAAAATCGTGTTCTGTTGATAATTTAGTGCGCGTTGGCTATTACGAACTCGAAAAAACAATTGGCAAAGGGAATTTTGCGATTGTAAAGCTTGCAACACATGTAGTTACGAGAACTAAGGTAATGGATTTTTTCTGTTTTTATTACATTTTTAAACGTCATTAGACGGCGAATTATAACTATATTCATTGTACCACGTGTTTTATTATTCACTTTAGGATTGTTACAATCAGTTTTTAAATAAATAACGGCATAGAAATTAATTTTAAGGCTCTTATTTGATGTTTGATTTATATAGGTTAGGTATGATCAATTGTTTTGACTTATAAATTTGACGTTTAGGCATTTTTTATGACTATTGTTTATTGCTGTTGGTGATTATTTATCGTTTTTTAATAGGCTAAAGTCGTTTAATTTCATATTTAGGATGCAAAAAGTGTACAAGTTGGTCATATTTCAACATATTTTCAATGTTGTAGGATGGCCAAGGACTTTATTTTTTTTACATTTCACTTTTTACCTTGTATGTTTGCAAAGTTTTTTATTATTTTTTATATAATTAACATGTTTTTACCTTGTCTGAACAACAAATGTACCATTTCGCGTAAAAATCAAACAATGATTTAATCCCACGAAACTGTCATATTTGATACAAATCTTAGGAAATAAATCCTAGATTTGTATTATGGGATTTATTTAACATTTCATTGTATTCAGATATTTTTTATCTCCTAACAAAAAACGAGTGCAAAATCCAAGCATTAAAAAAATTATGGAAAAAAAATACTGCAAAAATGTTATCGTCCTGATTTGGCGTTGGACAATTGATCATTTATTTTATGATAATTTTAATTGTTGATTGTTATCTGTTTGTAGTTAGTTACATCAGGAAATATTGATAAATGTTATCAAATTTTTTTTTTAATGTTTGTTTGGGTTTTAAATTATCATGTACTTAACATAAGCCGTAAAATGTGATATATATATATATATATATTTTTATTAATTATATAAGGTATATTTGAAATATATTTTAAAAGATTTTCTATTAAAATTTCGTTTTATTTATTTTATACATAAGTATTAAATACTATTTTTTATTAGTTGACTGTACAATGTTAGGAAATAGAATAAATAATTGGGAATTTTTTTTTATTAGTTTCCGGAAAATGTGTGTCTGATAAAATTGTTTTTCCTGTGTCAGGATTTCCCCATTTTAATTTATGAATAACTATTTGCCATATTATTTATGTCAATTTTGTATAAAATGTGTAATAATATCTCCCGAAGTACCGAAGAAGCTAAATTAATCGGTCGTGTGTCTGTAGCGTTCTCGGATCAAATAATATCATTAATAAAAAGTGTTTGTCTCGTCGCCTTGAATCCAAAAATATATATAACTTATACACTTGTGTCCTGTGAAGGTACCAGAGCAATTTACACCAAATTTGCTACATATATTATTTGGTATCTTTTATGAATCCGGTTGTAGTTTAAATCCAATCGCTCGTATACTTCCCGAGTTATAGGGCCCCAAAATTTGCAACCTCCTTTAATACTGCCCTTATAAAAATAATTAAAACACCCAAAAATTCTACTATTAATTCTAAGGTATTTTATATCTACAAGATTTTTTCCTATTGTTAACCCAAAGGCCATAAACAAATATTAAATATAATAAATTTGAATTATAAAATATGCAGTTATATCAAAATATATTCCTCTGAAGGTATCGGAGCGATTTACACCAAATTTAGTACACATGTTACTTGGTATCCCATTTGAATCTGTTCGCAGTTTAAATCCAATCGCCTGTATACTTCCCGAGTTATAGGGCCCCAAAATTTGCAACCCCCCTTAATACTGCTCTTATAAAAATAATTTAAACACCTAAAAATTCTACTAATAATTCTAAGATATTTTATGTCTACAAGATTTTTACATATTGTTAACCTAAAGGCCATAAAAAATTATCAAATATAATTTTGTATTTTTTACTATTTTTACATCAAAATAAACTACAAGAAATTGTAAGACTTTTTATATTTATAATATTTGTTCAAATTGTTAACCAAAAGGCCATAATAATTAACAATTAAGTACGTACAACGCACCGATGCGTTCAGCTCGCCTTAGGTAAGAGATATACGATGCGAGCAGCAGTTTTTGATTATTATGGCCTTTTGGTTAACAATTTGAAAAAAAGTTATAGATATAAAAAGTCTTACAATTTCTTTTAGAATATTTTGATGAAATGCATATTTTATAATTCAAAATTATAATATTTAATAAATTGTTTTTGGGCTTTGAGTTAACAATATGAAAAAATCTTGTAGATATAAAATATCTTAGAATTATTAGTAGAATTTTTGGGTGTTTTAATTATTTTTATAAGGACAGTATTAAGGGGGGCTCTAAATTTTGGGGCCCTATAACTCGGGAAGTATACAAATGATTGGATTTAAACTGCGAACGGATTCAAATGGGATGTTAAATAATATGTGTAACAAATTTGGTGTGAATCGGTCCGGTACCTTCAGAGGAGGGTACAAATTTGGTCGAGCGAGCGACAACTAACATCCAAGTATATAAGTTATATATATTTTTGGATTCAGGGCGACGAGACAAACACTTTTTGTTACTGAAATTATTTGATCCAAGAATGCTACAGACACACGACCGATTTCTTTAACTAAAAACGTAGTATCAATCTAGGAGTTTGGATTAACGCGTTAATTTTGTCGCTGTGAACGTTAGTATTGTTTGTCGTAAATCAAACTGGATTACTATATGATAATTATATTCTGGTTATGAAATGAATAAGTTGTGTTGGTTAAAAACGAATGTAATATTTGTTTGTAAGTTTACATAAGTATTTGATTGAATCGCCTTGGTTTTGAACAGCTGGTCATGTAAGATCTTCAGGTCAATTTGACAAATTGACTGTTTCAATTACTCAATTGGACTATTTCTTACACTTACTGTCTGTTGCAAAAATATTATATATTCTTTATCTACCATCTTATTCATATAATTAAACCTATAAACTTTATTGAAAAATCGTTCAAATTATATAAACCGTATGTAACTGACAGAATCGTCGAATATATAATTATAATCAGATACATATTGATTTGTCTCTGCGAACAATACTTCTATTTATTATATAACTCTTATGTAATCAATGCAGTTCACAGGAGTACGAAGCTTAATGCATTTAAAGCCGTATTGTTACCCAACACTTCAACATTTCAATTAGATTTATTATGCAATTCTGAACAAAACTGTAATATTACGATATTTGTGTACCACTATTGAGCTTAAACCAAAACTGGAGTTTAAACCACTGTAATACTGGGCTTTACTAAGGCCCAGTACAGTTTCTAATCAATATAGTAACCAGGGAAACGTAAATATCTAATAACTATTTTTAAAAGTGATTTTCCAATAAATAGTACATTTTTCGAAAAAAACTTTTAAACAAAAGTCGTTAGAAATTTTATTATCTTTAACTTTTATAAGATACATTTTTACTGTAACTCGTGTCGTTTTCGAGATATTTAAAACGGGATACGTAAATATCTAATAGCTATTTTTAAAAATGATTTTCTAATAAATAGTACATTTTTCGAAAAAAACTTTTATACAAAACTCGTTAGAAATATTATTATCTTTAACTTTTATAAGATTCACTTTTACTGTAACTCGTGTCGTTTTCGAGATATTTAAAACGGGAAACGTAAATATATCTAATTGTTATTTTTAAAAGTTATTTTCTAATAAATAGTACATTTTTCAAAAAAACTTTTTAAACAAATGTCGTTAGAAATTTTATTATTTTTAACTTTTATAAGATACATTTTTAATGTAACTCGTGTCGTTTTCGAGATATTTAAAACGGGAAACGTAAATATCTAATTGCTATTTTTAAAAGTGATTTTCTAATAAATAGTACATTTTTCGAAAAAAACTTTTATACAAAACTCGTTAGAAATTTTATTATCTTTAACTTTTATAATATTCACTTTTACTGTAACTCGTGTCGTTTTCGAGATATTTAAAACGGGAAACGTAAATATATCTAATTGTTATTTTTAAAAGTTATTTTCCAATAAATAGTACATTTTTCGAAAAAAACTTTTAAACAAAAGTCGTTAGAAATTTTATTATCTTTAACTTTTATAATATTCACTTTTACTGTAACTCGTGTCGTTTTCGAGATATTTAAAACGGGAAACGTAAATATCTAATAGCTATTTTTAAAAGTTATGTTCCAATAAATAGTACATTTATCAAAAGAACTTTTTAAACAAAAGTCGTTAGAAATTTTAATATCTTTAACTTTCATAAGATTGTTTTTTTTTTGTAATTCGTGTCGTTTTCAAGATATTTAAAAAATAACACGAGCAAATCACTTCCGGTTAAAACAGTTCCAAAAATATATAAATTTTAAATTCAAAACACCATTATTATTAATTTGAATGCGTTCACACACGGACGGCATTGGAAAAATAGCCAAAATGGTGTTAGGGACCCTCAAAACGTATATATCCATTACTAATTTTAATCACAATACTTTTTTTTATATATTACGTATAGAAATGTAAAAATTAGTAATTATAATTAATACTTTCTTATATTAATGTATATAAGGAAATATTGTCACTATGAAAACGTTCGAACTCGAGACGGAAATACACGTTTTGCCATATTGACTATTTACGAAATGTCGTCTGACTGTCTGTGTCTGTGTAACTATTTTCTGCAAATGTGTGTGTGAACGCTTTAGAGCCAAAACTGTCGAATTAACACCAATCCAGCTTATTTTTTAAAATTTCCTTTATTATATTGATTAATGGTGAGCTGAATACGTTGGTGTCTATGCTTGTTATTTCTCTAAGGTGACCTTAAAGTATAAGAGACACAAATTATATATATATATATATATATATATATATATATATATATATATATATATATATATATATATATATATATATATATATATTTGTGTGTGTGTGTGTGTGTGTGTGTGAACGCTTTAGGACCAAAACTGTCGAAAGAATACTACTACAGCTTATTTTCTCATTATATTAATGGTGAGCTGAATGCGTTGGTGCCTACGCTTGTAATTTCTCTAAGGTGACCTTAAAAATGAAGAGACAGTGGTGCAACCGGCCATTAATTATATTAATATGTATCTAATTTATAATAAAATAGATATCATTACATTTAATAATAATTAGGAAAGTGAATAATATAATATGGAGAAATTAATCTAATTGTTTCAATTTAAGTATCAAATATAAATTTCTATTTTATTCTAAGGTTGCGTGTGTCGATTTTATGAATTTATTTATCTAATGCTTTTAGTACGAAATTGTATAAATTCGTGATAAAACTTTAATTTTATTCCAAATGTAACTGTACTTTTAAAATTAACAATACATTGGAGGCGACAGACACCCCTTTTTCAAGCATTTACTATTCTTTTCCATTGAAGTCTTTTACAAAGACTTCATTAATATGTATTAAAAACACCGCATTACCATAAAAACGAAGTGAAATGAATGTTGGTAGCCAAAACAGTCCTTAATCGAAAACTAGATTAATCCGTGGGCACCACGTGCCCATATCATACATAAAACCCAGTCCACTCTTCACCGATACATCTAATTAATTTATCGAGGGCGATTTTTCATTATTCAGTTATTTGTCAATTTAGAACTAATCATGGATACACCATATACATAAAGCTTTCCCTTATAAACACACACGCACGCAGTGGTATTGTTTGTCAATCAATCAATAACAATATCACGTTATCTCTTCAAAATTCAGAGTTATAAATTTACTTACTGTTTATATTTGGTATTTGAATAGATTATTCAATACACATTAATAACTACTTTAATTTGTCACTTAATAATTTTAACATTCTAATAAATAACCAGTGGCGAGGCTACACTTTAAATTTTATAGTGGCACAGCGTTTTTAAAATAAATAAATGTCTATATATTAAAAAACAATAAATTAGAGGTCAGTTTTGGCGAATGGTTTGAGGCATTGTAACCATAAATACATATAGACAAAGCGTTCTACACATACATTAACACAAACACACACATCTCGGTGTTCATATAAATATAATATATTACTTATAAGTCGAGCTGGACGCACAGGTGCGTTGTACCTTAAACAAATTATATATTAATTAAATTTGTATTTTAAATACGTTTCACTTTTAAATTTATTAAGTTAGTAATGAAACTCAGATATAAATATATTGCAAATCGCAAACAAAAAACGTATTAGTTTCTGATGATGACCAAGAGGTTGATATATTGGCGCAAAGTACAAAATTTAAAAGAAAAACAGTCTCTTAGGCGATTTTCATAATGGTTTGAGACATTGTATCCGTAAAAACATAAAAACAAAACGTTCTACACATACATTCACACAAACACACACACCTTGGTGTTCCTATAAGTATAATATATTACTTATAAGTCGAGCTGGTCGCACAGGTGCGTTGTACCTAATCTTATTTTAACTGAATTCATTAAACAAATTATATATTAATTAAATTTGTATTTTAAATACGTTTCACATTTAAATTTATTAAGTTAGTAATGAAACTCAGATATAAATATATTGCAAATCGCAAACAAATAACGTATTAGTTTCTGATGATGACCAAGAGGTTAATATATTGGCGCAAAGTACAAAATTTAAAAGAAAAACAGTCTCTTAGGCGATTTTCACAATGGTTTGAGCCATTGTAACCGTAAAAACATATAAACAAAGCGTTCTACACATACATTCACACACATCTCTATAAATATATATATATAAGGTTTTAAAATGTTGCGCTAGATTTTATTAATGGTATTTAGACTGAGTAACAATGTTTATTTTTTAATTTTCAGGTTGCAATAAAAATTATAGATAAAACTGCCTTGGATGAGGAGAATCTAACGAAAATCTTTCGAGAAACTGCAATAATGAAAAGACTTAGGCACCCACATATTACTAGATTATACCAATTAATGGAAACAGAAAAAACAATTTATTTAGTAACAGAATACGCGAGTAAAGGCGAAATATTCGGTAAGTAATTATTTATAACACAAATATAATTAAATTAAATTATCAATAAATATTATTTTTAAATCCATTGCTCTAATGTACAATTCCCAAATAATTTGATAATAGAACCTTTTTATCATGAAAATCTTATATATTAAGTTGTTACACCTATATTTCAATACCAATGTTTCTCGCTAAGAGAACTTCGAACGCAGTCTTAAATTCTTCTATTATGTTTTTTATAGACCATTTAGTGGCGAAAGGACGAATGAGTGAGAATGAAGCGAAACGAACATTTGCACAAATTGTATCAGCAGTTTGTTACTGCCACACACAAGGCGTTGTTCATAGAGACCTCAAGGCTGAAAATCTACTACTAGATCATAATATGAACATTAAGGTAACAGATCTTTACCTTATATACCTATAAAACCTGTTTTACACTGCCCAATATTATATATATTTATTTATTTAGAGATTAATTGTATATATAGATTGTTGAATTTTGAATCAAATAATGTGATAATAGCTACTAAATACTTTTCCGGGTGAATATTCCCACCTTAATACTGCCCTTAGAAAAATAATTAATGCATCAAAAAATTCTATGAGAAATTCTAAGATATTTTATATCTACAAGATTTATTCATATTTGTAACCCAAAAGCCATAAAAAAATATTAAAAATTATAATTTTGATTTTTTTGACTATATCAAAAAAATCTACCAAATATAAGATTTATTTATATATATACATTGTTGCAAATTATCAAAACCATAATTTGCGTAATTATACAGATTTATCCGGGAGCATCGGGATATTCCCCCCTTAATACTGTCCTTACATTAATTAATACATCTAAAAATTCTACAAGAAATTCTATAATATTTTATGTCTACAAGATTTCTTCATATTGGTAACCCAAAGGCCATAAAAAAATATTTAAAACTATAATTTTGATTTTTTTTTGACTATATTACAAAAATTTACCAATTATTATAAGATTTATTTATATATAAATTGTTGCAAATAATCAAAACCATATTTTGTATAATTATACGGATTTATCCGGGAGCATCAGGATATTCCCCCCTTAATACAGTCCTTAGAAAAATAATTAATACATCCAAACATTTTACGAGAAATTCTAAGATATTTTATATCTACAAGATTTCTTCATATTGGTAACTCAAAGGCCATAAAAAAATATTCAAAATTATTATTTTGATTTTTTTGACTATATCAAAAAAAACTACCAAATATTATATGATTTATTTATATATATACATTGTTGCAAATGATCAAAACCATATTTTGTATAATTATACGGAATTATCCGGGTGAATCGAAATATTCGCCCCTTAATACAGCCCTTAGAAAAATAATTAATATATCAAAAAATTCAACGAGAAATTCTAAGATATTTTATATCTACAAGATTTCATCATATTTGTAACTCAAAGGCCATAAAATATTATTAAAAAATTGAATTTGTATTTTTAAATATGCCCCATTTTTTTTTTAAATATATATCAAAAAATCTACAAAAAATTATAAGACTTTTTATATGTATAACATTTTTTCAAATTGTGTGCCATAATAATTTAAATAATTATTTTTAATGGAGAAAAAAACAATATATTTGGAAATGTACTCGTTTTTTAATTAATATAATTTTTTCTCAACGTTTCGGCATCACTTATGCCATCTTCAGCCGAATCATTGAGAAGAGAAATATATTTTATATCTATAACATTTTTTCAAATTGTGAACTCATGGGCTATTATAATTAAAACAATTATTTTTAATAGTGAAAAAACAATATCTTTGGAAATGTAGTCGTTTTTTTAATTCATATAATTTTTTTCTCATCGTTTCGGCATCGATTATGCCATCTTCAGCCGCAACATTTTTTCAAATTGTGAACTCATGGGCCATTATAATTAAAACAATTATTTTTAATGGTGGAAAAACAATATCTTTTTAAATGTAGTCGTTTTTTAAGTAATATAATTCTTATTTCAACGTTTCGGCATCACTTATGCCATCTTCAGCCGAATCATTGAGAAAAGAAATATATTTTATATCTATAACATTTTTTCAAATTGTGAACTCATGTGCCATTATAATTAAAACAATTAGTTTTAATGGTGGAAAAACAATATCTTTTTAAATGTAGTCGTTTTTTAAGTAATATAATTCTTTTCTCAACATTTCGGCATCGCTTATGCCCCATCTTCAGCCGAAACGTTGCCAAATGACTGCATTACCCAAAAAAAAAAAAAAAAACTCCATCAACAGTCTGGAAAATAAACCTTCCAATTATTTTTAAATTTAAATATTATGCCAAGCGTGTAGTAGAATGGGGGAGTCTGTTGATCACATCGCATATATTACTTATAAGGCGAGCTGATGGCAAATTCGAATAAATATTTGATAAAATATTGGGCAGTCCCAAAATGTCCTAAATATATAAATCTATCCTCACTTAAAAATATTTATGCAGTTGGCAGATTTCGGATTTAGTAACCAATACACAGAAGGCTGTTTAATGTCGACGTGGTGCGGTTCTCCTCCTTACGCCGCCCCTGAACTATTCAAAGGGCTCAAATACGATGGTCCCAAAGCCGACATTTGGAGCCTAGGGGTCGTCCTCTATGTCTTAGTATGTGGATCATTGCCTTTCGATGGCCCCACACTTGTAGCGCTCCGAAATGTCGTTATCGCCGGCAAATTTCGTATTCCCTATTTTATGTCACAAGAATGTGAACACTTAATCCGACATATGTTAGTTGTCGATCCCGAAAAACGGCTAACAATGAATCAGATCAGTAAACACCGGTGGCTGTCAAACTGTCCCCCAGTCGACACCGGGCCTGACCTAACCGGCCAACGCGAAGAGGAACCACTCAATCAAACCGTCATTGAACACATGCTACAACTACCGCAGGTCAATGAGGATTTAATCGTACAGGTATAATAATGTGATATCAACGTTGCGGCTTCAATGTAAACCGCTCCCTAATAATCATAAATTCAAAATATGTCATTTATTTTGGTTCCAGTCGCTGAAATCAAATTCATTCGACCACATCTACGCAATTTATAACTTGCTAGTGGACAAACTACACCAACGCACAATAAATTTCCAATCGAAACATAAACGACCCATTCAAACGACCCAACAAACCCAAAACCCCACCCAAATCCACCAACCATCAACATCCACAGCCTCTCATACAATTCAATCCACAAAATCCTCGAACGACCCAACGCAATTCACTTCTCCTGACCCTATAACGCTTCCAATCATATTAACTCCTTCCGACGCGCAACAGTCGATCCCATCGACGTCGTTGTTGCGTGCGCAACTGACCGACCCTACGCGCGCCAAAATGGCGGAGCGAAGCGAGAGTTATAACGATAAGTTAGGGGATTTATCGTACGCGGATCAGCGTAGGAAAGATAGTTTTAATGAGTGTTTGCCGGTGGGAGAGAATGTCCGCAGAGAATCGTTCAATGAGAATTATTTGAGGGAGACTAGGAATGAAGTTAATGAAAGTATTGTTAGGCGCAGCTCGTTCAATGAGGGGGAGACGATGGGGTCGCCATTTGTGTCGATGCCAGCGCTGCCCGCGGTCTACTTGGGCGGCGACACCACGCAACTACTTGAGAAGGTATATACTTTATATTAATATATATATATATATACTAGGGTAACCCGTGGGCACCGTGTGCCCATATTATATACAGAATATATTATTTTGAAATCATAGTTACAATATATATAAATAAGGCATTTCCCTTACACGGTTTTCCCTTATGAGCATATATTTTTTATTTATTTTTAGTTTGGAGATATGGATTCCGATAGTGCCGAAGACCCTAATCTAACTTTACCGACAACGACATGTCCGACGACAATGTACAGTACTTCCAATACTGGTGACAAATATTTGACGGTGCGCCGACACACCGTTGGACCAGGTGATACAGCTCACGAACAAGTTCTAGAATCTCATTACGCCACAACGTCCCAACAATACAAAGATGGTCTAACTTCACGTCTGTTACCTCAAACCAATTTACCACTGCATATTCCATTGTTGAGCGATCAACCGCCGCATAGTTTCAGCACAAAAGACCCGCATCTGTTGAAACCCCCCACTGTCCTTAACGCAGGTAATATATTTAAACCTCCGACATTACAGATTATAGTTTCCAAAAAGGCCGAATGGTTCCAAATCACATTTCAAGTTTAAAGTTACATACGAAATGCCTAATTAATAAATATAAAAGAAACTTTAATTCCATTTGATTGTTGATTTATAATACAAAATTACATACAAGACTTGAGTTGTCAAAAAGGCTTCAATTCTTCTTGAATTATAAAAGATTTGGAATTGATAATTAGGTCTTTATTCCTTTATAATACAAAATCACATAAAGGATGTAATTATCAAAAAGGTTTCAATTCCTTTTGAATTATAATAGATTTGTAATTTGATAAATAGGTTTTAATTCCTTTTGAATAATGCATTATAACACATATTAACATAAAACACTTGTAATTGTCAAAAAGGTTTCAATTCCTCTTGAATTATAAAAGATTTGGAATTGATAAACAGGTCTTAATTCCTTTATAATACAAAATTACATAAAGGCTTGTAATATCAATAAGGCGTCATTATGATAGATTTATAATTGGTAAATAGGCTGTAATTCCTTTTGAATTCTAATTATAACACATATTAACATAAAAGACTTGTAATTGTCAAATAGGCTTCAATTCTTCTTGAATTATAAAAGATTTGGAATTGATAAACAGGTCTTAATTCCTTTATAATACAAAATTACATAAAGGCTTGTAATATCAATAAGGCTTCATTATGATAGATTTATAATTGGTAAATAGGCTTTAATTCCTTTTGAATTCTAATTATAACACATATTAACATAAAAGACTTGTAATTGTCAAAAAGGTTTCAATTCCTCTTGAATTATAAAAGATTTGGAATTGATAAACAGGTCTTAATTCCTTTATAATACAAAATCACATAAAGGTTTGTAATATCAATAAGGCTTCAATTCCTTTTGAATTATAATAGATTTGTAATTTGATAAATAGGCTTTAATTTCTTTTGAATTATGAATTATAACACATATTAACATAAAAGACTTGTAATTGTCAAAAAGGCTTCAATTCTTCTTGAATTATAAAAGATTTGGAATTGATAAGCAGGTTTCAATTCCTTTATAATACAAAATTACATAAAGGCTTGTAATATCAATAAGGCTTCAATTCCTTTTGAATTATAATAGATTTGTAATTGGTAAATAGGGTTTAATTCCATTTGAATAATGAATTATAACACAACTTATTATAAAAGACTTGTAATTGTCAAAAAATTCTTCTTGAATTATAAAAGATTTAGAATTGATAAATAGGTCTTAATTCCTTTATAATACAAATTCAATTCCTTTTGAATTATTACAAATTTGTAAATGGTAAAATGCTTTAATGCACATAAAAGACATGTAATTGTCAAAAAGGCTTCAATTCGTTTTGAATTGTGATTTGAAATCAATTGTAACTGATTTAAGCATGTGAATTATCGAAGCCATTTTTAAGTTGAATGAAACATGAATTTAATTCCACTAGGAATTGATTTTGCTCAGCTCTGCCTATTTAAATATGATTTCGTTACGAATGTTTAAAAAATGTCGTTATTTATATAAAAATGGCTTATAAAAATATATATTTTTTTAAAGCTGGAGGTTTCGGACGTCGAGCGAGTGATGGCGGAGCAAATTTGCACATGTATTGGTCCCGGCCTGGCAGTAGGGAGCATTTAGCAGCTATTGGGGGCCCAACAGGTGCCTCAGGTGCTAGTGCTATGTGTACGGGGCCTAGCCAACAAGTTATTGCGGGTCCATCCACATCAACGTCAGATCATCCACAGCTGGATGAATTGGCGGATCCGTATGCAGTTGCTAGGTTTGTTACATTATTTTTTAATTTATGGCCGTATGTTTTTATTATTGTTTGTTGAATGTTTGATTACGAATCCGAAAGTTTGACTATTTTGCATTCACAGCGAACCAATTAGTAATTAAGATTACAATATTAATTTTATTTATATTGTTCGTTTGGTAACAAATCCAAGATTTTAACTATTTTTAAGCTGCATTTTCAGCAAATTAGTAATTAAGATTAGAAATGACTAGTTATCTAGTTTTATGATAAATAATTGTAGGATAAATAATTAATTTTGTTGCTTAAAGGTGTATTATGTTTTAATTGTGCTAAATGAATATTATGTTGAGTGTTGGCCACCCCAATTGTTTTCTATTTGATTTTGAAATATTGTTCACTAGGTATATGCAATGTAGAGGAAACTCAAAGCGACATACAATGGCGAATCCGGAAGAAGTGCACACGTTGCAGTGTCAAACCGGAAGTGGTGGTGCTAGCAGTACCGGAACAACGTCACGAACACGAAGGACTGGTTTACTGACGGTCATGGAACGTCCGCCAGGTATATTTAAACCTTATTCGTTTTGATGTATTTATTATTTTTAATTTAAATATGTTTTTTTTTTTTTTTTTTTTTTTTCTTTAATTGTTGATTTATGTATGAAGTTTATTTATTTTTCAGTATTTGGCTGTAGTGTTTATTGTTTTTTGTTGCATGGTTGTTTTCTGTTTTTGATTTGTTTCGGTCAATAAGTCATAAGTCCTGATCTAGTACTCGAAGTAGAGAATCGAATGAGACGTAATTATTTGCCCCAATCACTGTTACCAACACGTAAACATTCAAGGCACGCTGTCAAACCACACTTGCCAACCGTACAAGAACTACAAGGTAATATTGCACTAGAATTCTACAAATTTGCAAATTTAGGTTGATCATCTACTACAGAAGCTTTTCAACTATCTCTTAATATTATTGTATATATAATATATATACTTAAACATACTTTTTTAGCTCGCTAAAGCATTCGATCGTATGTCTGTAGCATTCTGGAAGAAATTTCGATACTTATTTCTTGTCTTCTTCTTACGCGTTCAATTTAAAAATGATTTTTAGCTAAACGAAGTACCGAAGAAGCTATAGCATTCGGTCGTGTGTCTGTAGCATTCTCGGATCAAAAATGGCATTAACAAAAAGTGTTTGTCTCGTCGTCCTGAATCCAAAAATATATATAACTTATATACTTGGATGTTAATCGTCGCTCGCTCGACCAAATTTGTGCTTTCTACTCCTCTGAAGGTACCCGAACGATTTACACCAAAATTGCTACACATTTTATTAAACACCCCATTTGAATCCGCTCGCAGTTTAAATCCAATCGCCTGTATACTTCCCAAGTTATAGGGCCCCAAAATTTGGAGCCCCCCTTAATACTACCCTTATAAAAATAATTAAAACACTCAAAAATTCTACTAATAATTCTAAGATATTTTATGTCTACAAGATTTAATCATATTGTTAACCCAAAGGCCGTAAAAAATTATTAAAAATTATAATTTTGAATTTTAAAATATCTACAAATAATTGTAAGACTTTTTATGTCTATAACATTTTTTCAAATTGTTAACTAAAAGGCCATAATAATTAAAAATCGCTACTCGCATATATTACTCATAAGGCGAGCTGAACGCATAGGTGCGTTGTACCTAAGCATGTTTATAGAGTAATTGAATATTTTGTGAAATGCAATATTATTCTCCATTATTCGGAAACTGCCCTTATAAAAATAATTAAAACATCCAAAAATTCTACTAAAAATTCAAAGATTTCTTCTATTGTTAACCCAAAGTCCGTAAAAAATTATTAAATATTATAATTTTAAATTTTAAAATATCTACAAATAATTGTAAGACTTTTATTATCTATACATTTTTTTCAAATTGTAAACTAAAAGGCCATAATAATTAAAAATCGCTGCTCGCATCGCATCTATTACTTATAAGGCGAGCTGAACGCATAGGTGCGTTGTACCTAAGCATGTTTATAGAGGAATTGAATATTTTATGAAATGCAATATTATTCTCCATTATTCGGATACTGCCCTTATAAAAATAATTAATACATCCAAAAATTCTACTAAAAATTCAAAGATTTCTTCATATTGTTAACCCAAAGTCCGTAAAAAATTATTAAATATTATAATTTTGAATTTTAAAATATCTACAAATAATTATAAGACTTTTTATATCTATAATTTTTTTTCAAATTGTAAACTAAAAGGCCATAATAATTATAAATCGCTGCTCGCATCGCATCTATTACTTATAAGGCGAGCTGAACGCATAGGTGCGTTGTACCTAAGCATGTTTATAGAGTAATTGAATATTTTGTGAAATGCAATATTATTCTCCATTATTCGGAAACTGCCCTTATAAAAATAATTAAAACATCCAAAAATTCTACTAAAAATTCAAAGATTTCTTCATATTGTTAACCCAAAGTCCGTAAAAAATTATTTAATATTATAATTTTGAATTTTAAAATATCTACAAATAATTGTAAGACTTTTTATAACTATAACATTTTTTCAAATTGTTAACCAAAAGACCATAATAATTAAAAACCGCTGTTCGTTTCGCATATATTACTCATAAGGTGAGCTGGACGCATAGGTGCGTTATACTTTCCAGCTGTGCCCTAATCATCGTAGGTGATCAACCTTAATTATCGTGTGAAATCTACATAACACATTAGTGTAGTCTGCTTTTAACACTGCATGTGTATTACTGTTATAAATTAGCATTTAGTTTTATTTCGTAAATATTTTTCATTTGTTGATATATTGCTATAATGTGTAGCAAATTTTTAAACGCTCGGGTAAGAAATAGAAAAGTGCAATCATACAATATTTTCTATTGCGAGCGCACAAAAGTGTCCTAGAATTTATTTGTTTATGCGTTGTGGTTTTAAAGGTAGGGAAAGTCAAAAATCTTCCGAACGATACAGTCCAGTTCGGCGGGCTAGTGACGGCTCGCCCGGGAATTCTGGCCATCGGACGCACAGTCCAAAACACGAGACACGCACTGTCCAACAGGAGTACCAACAACTTCAACGAGGCCTGGTCCGGCATAGCCCCCCACTGGCCACGGGCAGCTCCAAATCTATACCTGGTAAAATTAATTAATTCCATATTTCCGGATTTATCCACTTCTTTTCAACTAAATCTAATATCACTTGGTTCTAGGGTCACCAATCCACCAAACCTTGGCAGAGACCACCCAGTTGCGTCATCCAATCCACACATCGACATCCCCAGTCCATCAGCTCATCCAATCGACATCTTGCGGCTTACCAAACATGGATTCCCGCGACCCATCCAGAAGCGCAGACGCTACACTAGGTCTACCCCCGGAGAACTACCCCTATGGTGGCGGTGTATCCGGGGCTTACTGCCCCTCTGACTACGACCCTTCAGCCTGCACATCTGCACGGAGCTATAGTCCACATTCGGGCACCATGTCTCCGTTTGCTTCTGGGTCCGGCTCTGCGCTTAACTCACCGATACACCAAAATTCGGTGTTATATTCCGGCAATTTGGGCCTGATATCGGGTAACACTTCGCCGATTTTAGCTGCGGGGTTATACAATTCGAATACCGGAGTTATATATGGGGCTCAGGGGGTGAACAGTGGGCAGAATTCGCCCGTTTTTGGCGGGTATGGATATAATGCGGGCAGCTCAGTGCAACCTGGGAGCGTGTCTTCTATTACTCAGGGTGAGCACCTATTTACTTCCTTAAACCTAGTTAGCACTTAACTTTAAGGGGTTATCGCACTATTTTTTTCTTATTTCATTTTCGTAATGTACATATATTTAAGTATATACACAAAAAATTTCATGTTAATCCGATGTATATTCTCGAAGTTACACGCATATTTGTTAAAAAAATATTTACTATGTGTTAAGTGCCTTTGAACGCGTTTCTCTCAATGCCATGTTTGTAAAGTCGGTTGAGCAAGATATTTCGGAAACGACTTAACCGATCAGTCTCAAATTTGTACACAAGCTTAATGAATATATTTTTTAGTGATTAATCGAAGGTTTTTTCTCGCCGATAAATAGTTTTCATTTTATAAACAATTTACGGCCAATATTGTTATCGAAAATCGCCATTTTGTTTTTTCAGTTCAGATATATCGTGCAAAACCCCTTTTTTAGCTCGCCGTACGTAGTACCGAAGAAGCTTAAGCATTCGGTCGTGTGTCTAGCATTCTCGGATCAAAAAATTTCATTAAGAAAAAGTGTTCGTCTCGTCGCCCTGAATCCAAAAATGTATATACTAACTTATATACTTGGATGTTAGTCGTCGCTTGGTCGCTCGTAAGATCAGATTTGTGCCCTCTACTCCTCTGAAGGTACCGGAGCGATTCACACCAAATTTGGTGCACGTATTATTTGGCATCCCATTTGAATCCGCTCGCAGTTTAAATCCAATCGCCCGTATACTTCCCGAGTTATAGGCCCCCAAAATTTGGAGCCTCCCTTAATACTGCCCTTATAAAAATAATTGTAGCACTTAAAAATTCTACTAAATATTCTAAGATATTTTTTGTCTACAAGACTTTTTCATTTTGTTAACCCAAAACCCGAAAAAAATGATATATTATAATTTTGAATTTTAAAATATGCACTAAATTTTTTTTATCAATATAATTAAAATTAAATGTAAGACTTTTTATATCTATAACATATTTTAAAATTGTGAACCAAAAGGCCATAATAATTAAAAACCACTGCTCGCAACGCATATTTTACCTAAGGGCGAGCTCTACGCGTTGGTGCGTTTTACGCGTACCAAATCTTGTTTAGAGAAGCTCCCGGAGATCGGCTATGGCAGCTTCAAAAATCATTATTTTTACAAATAAAAAATATCAATATAAAGTTAATAGCTACCACGATATGTTCATAAATTTTTACATTAATTAATTAAGAGATCTATCCAGGAAAAAATCCTGAAAACTCGCTTTTATTCGGTCTCCTGAGTGCGTATAACCCCTTAAGGTGAACTTATCTTTTGTTGTATTTAGGGAGAAATATGATTACATATTTTAATTCCGGTTGACTTTAAAATAATTTATTAATTAGGGTCGTTACAAAAATCCTTAAACAAAACTCTGAATTACAGGTATAAGCGGTTTAAACACCGTCCAAGGCATCCCATCGACGAGTTTCCAGCTAGAACTTCGAAACCAGCCAGACGACTTAAAAATGGAGACATGTTGCACGATGACATCCTCGAATCTCCCGCCAAATCAAGTACAAGCGCCGCCCCCTCAAACCGCCGTTTATCATTCTCCGCTGCATCAAAATCAACTCCCCGCTTACCAGAGCCCTCAACTAACCCATCACGCCCACCACATTCTAAATATTCACAACCACCGATCATTAACGAACTCTCCGATCAGTAATCCAGGCTCTCCAGGTCTGGATATGATCCAGGAGGAAGGCTCCCACCATTCCCAACTGCAAGTGACCAAATCTGACCCAACCAACACAATCTGTCACCCTCAAATTTCAGTCACCGATGTCTTAGGGTCAGAGGTTACGCTAGTGGCGAGCTCTGATACTAGTGAGGACAGTATGGATAGTTTGGACAATCAAAAAGTTCCGAAAATCCCTAGTTTTATAATCTCGGAACCGTGCGAGAATCAGCCTTCAATCACGAAAGGAATTGGACGTAAAACTAGTACAGAAAGCACGGACGAAGTTAAATTAAGCAAAGAGAATGAACAATATTATTTGCGGCGCAACAGTGATAAGTCATCTTGTTACTCCGACGATTCGCTATCGAACGACAGTTTAAGCGTCGGCAATCAAAGCCCTAGTTCAAGCTCAGCGCATCCGGTTTCAACCGAATCCGAATTCGATCGTAGCCAATGTGACACCGGTCGCATGATGAACCAAAACTTTGAAAAAATGCAGATTAACCACGAAGAAAGCCGCAACTTTGCCCAATTCTGCTCCGGAAACGACAACTCCACCGTTCTAGATCTTTCAATGAACTCAAACTTCCCGCGTGGAAACACAATGGCGCATTTTCCGAATGGAACCACAATAACGCCTCAAGACCCGGGTGCTTATACGAATTCAAATCCCCCTGCGTCTTTTATCGACTTATCTATGAATTCGAATTTTCCACGCGGAAACGCAATGGCGCCGGAGCCTGCGCAGACTGTACCGGCGCCTTTTTTAGCCAATGATTCGCGCACCATGTTCAATTTAGACCGCAATGTGTTTGATAATGCGCAAAAAAACAGCGGTTCGTTTGAGGTTGAATTGAGTGAGGATTGCGCGAAGCTTGAGCCTAATTTTATACTGGAAATGGTGAAGCAAACCATTAATAATCAGTTGCCGCCGAAGTGTTGTGTTTTGAAGCAGGCGGAAGAAGATATTTGTGATAAATTGTCGTTAGAGTATGAGGGTGGTTTACAGATTGAGTTGAAGATCTGTGAGGATAAGCAGCGCGATTCGAAAGGGTTAAAAGTTCGCCGGATTTCGGGCGATCATTTGGTGTACAATCAATTGTGTCAGCAATTAATTTCTAGTATGACTGTGTCATAGTATTTCAAACGAATTTGCGAAAATACGTAATTTTTCTTACGTTTTTTTATTTTGCTACTGTCCAATTTAGCACCAATAATGCAATATTGGACAGTATCAAACAATTTTACTGTATTTTTAACGTCAAAGAAGTTAATTTGTGTTATAAAACGTTTCATTTTATCTCGCTAACTCTTAAAGCCGTATCTGTGTGAATTTACATTTAATTCCTTTAACTCTGGTTTAATTTAATGAAACTAGAACTGTACTGATCCCACTTCTGATACTTGTAGTAATAACTAAATACTAGAACTTAACAGAAACTATTAAAGACCTGTAAGACTGTTTAATACGTTAAACCAAAATCGTAATGATACAGATACGTCTTTTCGCGTTTTTGAGACACATAAATATCCAAGTTTTTCCATTTTATTATATTTTTTTAGTGGTAGAATTCATTCAAATGCCTTATTTATTTAACTTGAAATTCTGCCATATTTTTATTATTCTCCATTTTTATATTTATTATTTTTAAAGATCCCCAACTTATTTTATTTATTTTGATTTTAAAACTAGCGCAAAATATACATAGGCATTTAAAAAGATAATATTGTTTTATTAAAATTAAAATTCAATATATATATATATATATATATGTTACGGTTTAAGTAATCAATCGGTTTGTATTTTATTATTAGTATTTTTTCACTCTTTCTTATATTTACCGAAGATAGTTGTGAATTATTAATAATTACCGGATTATATGATTAATTTGTACAAAATAATCAATTTGATCTTCTTATTTAATTAGTAAATGTCCGGTTATTACTATAACCGGCCATTAACTAATTAAATTAAAAGGTCAAACTGATTAATTTGTACAAATTAATCACATAATCCAGTAATTATTAATAATTCACAACTATCTTTGGTAAATGAGTGAAAAAATACCATGCATATCTGTACTCCGTTTTCCACTGTTTAATTTACGTTAAATTTGTTCATAAATAGTAGAAAACAATTATTACACAAGTAATTATTAATAATAACCGGTAAATATAATACAATTTATTTATTAAATTAGGTAATGGTCGGTCATTAATATAACTGGCCATTAACTAATTAAATAGAAAGGTCAAATTTATTAATTAGTACAAATTAATCACATAATCCGGCAATTATTAATAATTCACAACTATCTTCGGTAAAAGAGTGAAAAAATACCATGCATATTTCGTACTCCGTTTTCCGCTGTTTAAGTTACTCTATTTTTTTTTTATAAATAGAAAATAATTACTACATAAGTAATTATTAATAATTGCCGGTAAATATAATACAATTTATATATATATTTACTAAAAGACGCAGATATTATTAATATAAACCGTAACATAAATATGTTTATTAACAAAACGATTTAAATCGTATTGAATTTTAATTTTAAATTGTTATAAAACTAAATAAATTGTTACTATTCCATTTAAAATATAAAACATTCCAATTCGAGAAAGATTATTAAATAGTTTGTAAATAGGAATTGTGTTGAGTTTTAAAGAATTTTTAATTAGCGATTTGGTAATATATCTAATTATTCAAATTGAATTAGTTTTCGTTACGTATTGCAATTTTAAATTATACAACTGAATAAAGACAAAAATAAACAGATTTTGCATCTAATTATATATTTTAAATGCAGGAATTAATTTTCAACTTGGTAAACGAAACGAAATATTATTATATATATTACCAAATGAAATTAATTAAATTAAGCACTAAAAATACTGCACTATTAACTGGAAAGGGCATATGTGAATTTTAATATTGTTTTAAAACCGAATATGTATGTAGAAGTTTTACTATAGCCCGCGAAATACGGAAAAACACGATAAAACGAAAATAGATAAACAACAGTTAATAAGTTTGGGCGAATTGAAACAAAAGAATAAATAAAATCGCTAATTCACTTTTAATGTTAACAGTGCAGATTAAAATGTAGAGTTTTTGATGATTTTGTTTTTGTAAATAATTGAAAGGAAAATATGCACAATGTAAATACTATGTACGTTGAAATTTAGTATAATTGCTTAGAAAATTTATTATATTACTTAAACGAGAGATGCACTCAAAAGAACTATTTTAAAAGTACTTTTTCGGCACTTAAAACCGTGGTTAAGCTGGGAAATAGATATATGCTTTATATTTTCTTAAAAATACCAAAAATATAATTTAATTTGAATGGAAAAAGTACTTGAAAAAATGATTTTGTTTTGTGCTTGAATTTTATAAACATCTTTAACAATATATACTCATGCTTTTTAAACATTGTTTTCCCTAACGATGATTATGTAAATAATATCTTTTCATTTGGTTTTCATTTAGAGAGAATTATTATAAACTAAAAAAAAAAATGGTGTATGCTTGGATGATTGAAAAATGTATATTTTTATAAAATATGTAAATATACTTGTCTTTACATTCCTATAACTAGAAAAAATGTTATTTTAACTGATTCAAATGAAATAAACTTGTTATATGTAACAAATGTAACAAGCAAACTATTGGTTAATAAAATTAAACTTAGCCATTTCCAATATTTAGTAAATGCACAAAAAATAAATTAAAAATAATACACAGATTTATTATTTTTTGATTAGAAATATTTGTTGCAGTAGCAACAATTTTGAAAATTAAATCAAATTGTTATAATTTCTAGATATTCTTATGAATTTACTTTATATGTTGATAAATTAGATGTTTTGCACAAAATTATAAGAAAATTAAATTATATGGAAATGTAAATTTAAAATATAAATAATATTTAATAAGGCTGTAATATTTTGATTGACTTTTAGTATTTTTTCTGTCAATTCTACTGCTGTGATGTAAATAAATGACTGGAGTTATAAATTGAATGCGTTTTTCTCTGATTTCCTAATGCGAATCCTTTTAGAATCTTCCGAATCTCAAACAACATTCAACAAAGTCTCGAAAGAAAATTTCAGCAACAGGAAAACCTAAAAACAACGTAATGCAGCCTTTAAAACCCTTTTAACTCGCATAGAAACCCATTTTAAAAATGTGCTTCTAAGGGACCTAAAATGTCCATCATTTTATTGTCGACAAAATTTTGTGCTCTTAGAAGCACTTTTCTTATCTCGAAAACTAAAGGTCTTAGAGGTCTCATATTCTAGTATAGTATTCACATAGGGCTTAACAACGTAATGCACACTTTAGAACCCTTATAACTCGCGTAGAAACCCATTTTAAAAATGTGCTTCTAAGGGACCTAAAATGTTTCATCATTTTATTGTCGACCAAATTTTGTGCTCTTAGAAGCACTTCTCTTATCTCGAAAACTAAAGGTCTTAGAGGTCTCATAGTCTAGTATAGTATACAAATAGGGCTAAACAACGTAATGCACCCTTTAAAACTCTTCTAACTCGCATAGAAACCCATTTTAAAAATGTGCTTCTAAGGGACCTAAAATTTTTCATCATTTTGTCGACAAAATTTTGTGCTCTTAGAAGCACTTTTCTTATCTCGAAAACTAAAGGTCTTAGAGGTCTCATAGTCTAGTATAGTATACACATAGGGCTAAACAACGTAATGCACCCTTTAAAACTCTTCTAACTCGCATAGAAACCCATTTTAAAAATGTGCTTCTAAGGGACCTAAAATTTTTCATCATTTTGTCGACAAAATTTTGTGCTCTTAGAAGCACTTTTCTTATCTCGAAAACTAAAGGTCTTAGAGGTCTCATAGTCTAGTATAGTATACATATAGGGCTAAACAACGTAATGCACCCTTTAAAACTCTTATAACTAGCATAGAAACCCATTTTAAAAATGTGCTTCTAAGGGAACTAAATTTTTTCATCATTTTATTGTCGACAAAATTTTGTGCTCTTAGAAGCACTTTTCTTATCTCGAAAACTAAAGGTCTTAGAGGTCTCATAGTCTAGTATAGTATACACATAGGGCTAAACAACGTAATGCACCCTTTAAAACTCTTCTAACTCGCATAGAAACCCATTTTAAAAATGTGCTTCTAAGGGACCTAAAATTTTTCATCATTTTGTCGACAAAATTTTGTGCTCTTAGAAGCACTTTTCTTATCTCGAAAACTAAAGGTCTTAGAGGTCTCATAGTCTAGTATAGTATACATATAGGGCTTAACAACGTAATGCACCCTTTAAAACTCTTCTAACTCGCATAAAACCCCATTTTAAAAATGTGCTTCTAAGGGACCTAAAATTTTTTATCATTTTGTCGACAAAATTTTGTGCTCTTAGAAGCACTTTTCTTATCTCGAAAACTAAAGGTCTTAGAGGTCTCATAGTCTAGTATAGTATACACATAGGGCTAAACAACGTAATGCACCCTTTAAAACTCTTCTAACTCGCATAGAAACCCATTTTAAAAATGTGCTTCTAAGGGACCTAAAATTTTTCATCATTTTGTCGACAAAATTTTGTGCTCTTAGAAGCACTTTTCTTATCTCGAAAACTAAAGGTCTTAGAGGTCTCATATTCTAGTATAGTATACACATAGGGCTAAACAACGTAATGCACCCTTTAAAACTCTTCTAACTCGCATAGAAACCCATTTTAAAAATGTGCTTCTAAGGGACCTAAAATTTTTCATCATTTTATTGTCGACAATATTTTGTGCTCTTAGAAGCACTTTTCTTATCTCGAAAACTAAAGGTCTTAGAGGTCTCATAGTCTAGTATAGTATACATATAGGGCTAAACAACGTAATGCACCCTTTAAAACTCTTCTAACTCGCATAGAAACCCATTTTAAAAATGTGCTTCTAAGGGACCTAAAATTTTTCATCATTTTATTGTCGACAATATTTTGTGCTCTTAGAAGCACTTTTCTTATCTCGAAAACTAAAGGTCTTAGAGGTCTCATAGTCTAGTATAGTATACACATAGGGCTTAACAACGTAATGCACCCTTTAAAACCGTTCTAACTCGCGTAAAAACCCAATTTAAAAATGTGCTTCTAAGGGACCTAAAATGTTTCATCATTTTATTGTCGACAAAATTTTGTGCTCTTAGAAGCACTTTTCTTATCTCGAAAACTAAAGGCCTTAGAGGTCTCATAGTCTAGTATAGTATACACATAGGGCTAAACAACGTAATGCACCCTTTAAAACTCTTCTAACTCGCGTAGAAACCCATTTTAAAAATGTGCTTCTAAGGGACCTAAAATGTTTCATCATTTTATTGTCGACAAAATTTTGTGCTCTTAGAAGCACTTTTCTTATATCGAAAACTAAAGGTCTTAGAGGTCTCATAGTCTAGTATAGTATACACATAGGGCTAAACAACGTAATGCACCCTTTAAAACTCTTCTAACTCGCGTAGAAACCCATTTTAAAAATGTGCTTCTAAGGGACCTAAAATTTTTCATCATTTTATTGCCGACATAATTTTGTGCTCTTAGAAGCACTTTTCATATCTCGAAAACTAAAGGTCTTAGAGGTCTCATAGTCTAGTATAGTATTCACATAGGGCTTAACAACGTAATGCACCCTTTAAAACCCTTCTAACTCGCTTAGAAACCCGTAAAACACTAAAAAAATCATCTTAATAAATTTGACAATATTTTGTGCTTTTAGAAGCACTTTTTTGTTTCGTAAACTAGAGGTTTAAGAGGTAATAGTAATTATCTTAAGGTACCTGAAAAAGTGAAATAAAATCCAGAAAGTTTGTTTAAAATATTTATTAGACACGAAATAAAATATGCAACAATATATACCATATAAAAATGAGTGATTCCCCAATAAAATGTATAAAATGAATCAATGTTACTTAATCTTAAATCAATCTATTCACAAATATTTATTAATAGAAAATAAAAAAACAATATATTCAACATGATTATTATTGCTTTTGATTATAGATTCACGTTATTTAAATTCGAACTAGATAACTGGGGGATTTCGACATCATCTGGGGGAATAAACGTTCCAATCGGTTTGATGGCAGCTCGAGAGTCCTTGAGCTTTGTCATTTCAAGCTTTAGTTTGTCTAAAATGGCGAAATTTGGCAAGTTAATGGCTGCTTTACTTTGCAACAAAGTGATTTCTTGTTCTTCCTGTTTCTTCTCTTTGAAACTCTTCACGGAACGGGAACCGTACAGCCTCAGCAGCGAGCCCCATGAAGTTATGTGCGGATGGAGAGCCTACACACAAACACAAAATTACAATTTAATTTTAAGAGAGGTTTTATTAACCGTAATACGAGTTAACAAACCTGCAGTATCGCCTGGGAAGCTCGCTGCTTTCCATCTCGTTTATTCTTACAAATAACTGTCGCTGTATGTTTACCAACAGTCATAGTAAACTCATTTTTCTGATGCTTCAACGTATTTCCATGATATTTAATGTCCATATCGCCTAATCCGAAATTTCTTTGCAAACAAGTGAGCAAAATTGCGTGTGGTGATGGCTCCGTTGTTTTCGCACAGAATTCTGCAACGCGGGGGTCCTCCACTTTGATTTCATCGAAAAACTGCAAAGAAACACTTATATAGAAGCTTCACCATTTCTACAAAGCGGCACATGAGTAAACTACTCCCTAGTAATCATACTTTTTAAAACAAAGGGCAATTTAAGACAAAATAAAGAAATAGTATCCAGTAGAATTCCGGTTAACCGAAATAAAGACAGCCGTTTCGGATAACGAGTTCATTTAATATAGTTTATTCGTCGAATAAATTCAAAACACTTTAATATAGTTAATATCCAGTTCCGGTTCAATTAAAAATATATATCAGTTCAATACGGTTTTCGTTTAGACATAAATAACGGTTATATGCGGTTTCCGGTTCAGTTCCGGTTCGAAGCCTTGGTTATAATTACATTTCCAGGCTTTCATCAATACTTAATACACAACTACAGGGAATAGTATATTAAAATTGCATAGCTAATAAAATAGTATTTTTATGGAGCGGCACATGAGTAAACTGCTCCCTAGTAATCATATTTTTTCAAACAACCAAAAAACCAAAAGGATTGCTAACTACAAAGCGGAATTTTAAACAAAATAAAGAAATATTAACCAGTAGATAATTCCGGTTAACTGAAATAAAGCAGTTTCGGATAATAATTTTTTCGGTTAAGCTCATTTAATACAGTTTATTCGTCAAATAAATTCAAAATTCTTTATTATAGTTAAAATTTAGTTCTGGTTCAATTAAAAAAATATATTAATTCAATCCGGTTTTCGTTTAGAATTAAATAACGGTTATTTCCGGTTCGAAGCCTTGGTTATAATTAAAATTGCATAGCTAATAAAATAGTATTTTTATGGAGCGGCACATGGGTAAACTGCTCCCTAGTAATCATACTTTTTAAAACAACCAAAAGCAGTGCTAACTACAAAGCGGAATTTAAAACAAAATAAAGACATATTATCCAGTAGAATTACGGTTAATCGAAATATAGCCGTTTCGGATAATGGTTTTTTCGGTTAAGCTCATTTAATATTAGTTTATTCGTCAAATAAATTCAAAACTATTTATTATAGTTAAAATTCAGTTCTGGTTCAATTAAAAAAATATATTAATTCAATCTGGCTTTCGTTTAGACATAAATAACGGTTATTTCCGGTTTCCGGTTCGAAGCCCATATATACTTCATATTTTATAGTACATATGGATTATTCATTCAAAAAACTAAATGATTTTTGGTTAACCCAGGTTTCGATTGACCCGAATTTGGTTAACCGGAGTTTTACTGTATTATATAAATAATGCAAGTACAAGTCGAGTGTAGGCCACCCCAGTTTTTTATGTATATAAAGTTTCTTGTGTGAATTCTTAACTGTCACGAACATATTCGTGAAATATATTCTACAGGGAATATATTAAAATTGCATAGACAATAAAATAGTATTTTTATGGAGCGGCACATGAGTAAACTGCTCCCTAGTCATCATATTTAATATTAGTATCAATGTCTTACTGATAAATCTTGGTCCTGCAGTTTGCTTGTGGTCGAACCGCCAGCCTTTTCATCTGCGGTTATTTTCGCCCTCATTTCCGGTATTAAAATTTCCAATGTTGATTTCGCTGCATCGGACTTTGCTTGTTTCTTACTTGTTCCATAACCAACGCCATACTGCATATCATTTATTGACACCGTCGCCATATACGGCGTAGCTGCATTTTCTAATTAATAAAATAAAATATTATTTCTAGTGGGCGGAACACATTGAAACCGCATAGTTGAAATAATAATTCTAGAAAGTATTAATTTATTAACCGGTAACCAAACTGTGTTTTATGTACGCTATCCAAATAGAAAATAGAAGCAGTAAGTAAAGTTATCTGATTATTGAATACCAAATAATTAAACATGGTGCACCTAATGAGTAATTGGCAATAAACTTCTTAAAATATGAGTCTCTAAACTCCAAAAAAAGGGTCAAAACTCAAAAAAAGGGCCTAAACTCCAAAAAAGGGGTCCAAACTTACCTAATTCTACGAACTTATAGGACGGTTGCTTCTTTAAGGCATGTTGAACATACTCATGCAAAATACAAACATAGCTTTTCCCGTTAGGGTTCATGATCCATTCCTTTTTGGGCAGTTGATTTCCAGACGAGTCCGGCTCTGTATTCTGTATGGGAAACGTGATCAGTTTGGTCCCATCAGGCAGCGTAGGCCTTTGCAATTGTTTCTCATGCTTTTTACGCTTTGTAAAACGTCTTCTGGCACTCCACGATTTAAATTTCATCACTTTAATCGTCTTAAATCGGAATAATCCCTCACAGTAATCCCGGACTTGGTTCGGAGTTAGCGAATGCGTTTCTAAGTTTTCCTGCACTGTCTCTATGCGCGCGTTTGGCAAAGGTAGATTACCAATTGAGTTATTGGATGGGATGATTGTGGTTGAGGGATTTAAGGTGGTTTGACTTTGGTTTGAGAGGGATGAGATTGTTGAAGGATTCGTAGTTGTTTCAGAGTGGTTGGAGAGTGTGAGTTCATTATTGAGGCTTTCTAGACTTAGGTTAGGCAGTTCTAATAAGGTTTCGGTGGGTTTTTGTGTCTCGTCGGTTAGAGCTCGGCGGTAACTTAAGCAGGGTATTGCGCTTAAAGGTATTTGGTGTTTCTAGAATTTTAAATATACCATTACTTCATTTTTTAAATAATAAATGGTATAATGAGGGTTATTTAAAATTTGGGGTACTTAAACAAGATTTATAGTGGAATTCTGAATCAATTTATAAATCTATAGATAATTCTATAAATTATAGACAATGTTATAATAGTTTTATGAATTTAAAAAATAATTTTATTATTGATTTTACTCAATAAACTGAACATTGTCTAATTTATCTACAAAATTCTCTGCAAAATATAATCATTTTGCAATTAAAATCGTATAAATATTAATAGATTTACAGATTACTTATTATTTCGTAAAAGAAAGTAAAAAGGACAAAGTATTTGTAGTAAATCGTTGAAGAAATTAATTTTAGAAAAATTTAATTTGATAAGACGTCTATAATTATTTTTTATACTTTAAGTATAATACTTAAAGAATTTTGCTGCAAGTATTTAATCCTTGTACTATTTTCAATTGTACTTAAAGTACATTATCTAATTTTATTTTATAAAAACGTAATTTAAATATTAAACTAGCGCTAGCTTAGTTCCATATTTTACGTATTCAATATTGAAACAATTAATATTTCTGGAACTGTTTTAGTAACTAATCTGCTTTTTAGAGAACCAATTTGCACTAAATAGGCACTAAATATTCATTTTGAAAAATATTATATTTAAAGTTAAAATATATATGTTAATAAGTTTGGTGCTATTGATAAGTTTGCATTAAATCGTTTATACAATTTAAATAAATGCTAATTAGACACTAATTATTAAATATATATATATATATATATATATATATATTAAAAAGTCCTTGAGGCACTAAGTAAGCACTGATTATTAAGCTATAAAATTGAATTAGTGCCTTATATTAATATAAAAAATTATTTAACTGTCATGGTTACTATCTGCTTTTTAGAGAACCAATTAGCACTAAATGGGCACTAAATATTCATTTTGAAAAATATCATATTTAAAGTTAAATAATATATATTAAAAAGTTTGGTGCTATTATATAGTTTATATAATTTAAATAAACACTAACTAGGCACTAATTATAAATATATATATATATATATATATATATATATATATATATATATATATATTAAAAAGTTTCGTGCTATTGTGAAGCTGGCACTAAATCGTTTATATAATTAATCTCTCTTATATTATAGATTATAGATAACAGACATATCCTTGAGGCACTATGTAAGCTATACAACAGAATTAGTGCCTTATATTAATATAAAAAAATATTTAACTGTCATGGTTACTAGGTAATTATTTTTACTTATAATAAATAAAACTTAACGTAATAAGAATATCAAATTAATGTTTGATCCTAGGGGTCCATAGGACCCCAGCCTATTTTTAATCGAACCAATCACACCCTCTACCTCTAAATGATTCTTTTAAGTTAAGGTCAATAAAACTAAAAAACATTGTTCTAATAAGTACAAATTAAAATTCCACTTTAAGTATTATGTAACCTTTCAATTATATGCAGACATATTTTTTAAATATTGAAAACTTTCGGAAAAATCCACAATTATTTACACTGGGGTCCAATAGACCCCATGTGACAGTTATGTTACTTATTGAAGGTTTGCTAGCTAAGGATTTAAAAATAAAACTAAACGCGATGAGAATTGTTTTGCTTAACACGGCTATAATAATAATAATGAACACTGCGAATAAATAATATATTAAATAAATAATAACTTACCCTAACACTCCCTGGTCCCAAAAAATACGGCTTAGCCAGCGTACAAACTCTAGTCGTCTTATGCAAATACAGCGGCATCCCGCTGTTATGGCTAACTTGAATCCACCCTTCTGGCAGCACATCAAAATGGTTCTGCCCCTTCTCAATCAAAACAGTTTTGTCCCGTTCTTCATACGGTCGATGCTCTTCGGTCGCTTCCCCGTTCTTGTCATTCAATCTGCGACGCTTTGTCGAACGAAACTCTTCCGGAAGGCCTTCTTCAAGCATCCGCTCGATTTCTTCGTCGGGAAGATCAGAATCGTACGATAGCGAGCCGTCAGAATCATTTTCGGAATCAGAGTTTTTGTCTTCGTTGATCTCGTCCAAAACGTGGAATTGACGAATATTTTCGTCACTTGAACGTGAGTTTTGATCGAAATCGCATGTTTCGTTGGTGGTTTCAGATTTGACGACTCCATTAGTGAACGGACATTTTTTCTGATCAACTTCCATGTTGACTAGAATTTACGAAAATAGCTTTTACCCCTTAAAATATTTTAAATACGCATGAAACAAACTTAGATACAACCTATGCGTCCAGCTCGTCTTATAAGTAATATATGCGAATTATTATGGCTCTTTGGTTAACAATTTGAAAAAAAGATATAAATAGTCTTACAATTTTTTGTAATTTTGATAAATAAAAACTTAGGTGCATATTTTAAAATTCAAAATATTATTTAATATTTTTTTATGGCCTTTTGTTTGAAAAGTTTATTAGAAAAACGAACTATTTATTGAAAAATCGCATTTAAAAATAATTATTTTATATATATATATATATATATATATATATATATACGTTTCCCTAGTTACAATATATATTAATTTTGTTTCATAGCAATCATAGGGTGAATTTAAAACAAAATAAAGAATTATATACAAAAAAAAGCGTTCTACACATATAAACAAACACGTAACCAAACATATAAACACGCACATCTGAGTGTTTTGTTTCATAGCAATCATAGGGTGAATTTAAAACAAAATAAACAATTATATTTAAAAAAAAACGTTCTACACATACAAACAAAAATATAACCATAAAAACACGTCCTACTGATTGTTTGTATATGTATGTATGTATGTATGTATGTATATATATGTATATATATATATATATATATATATATATATATATATATATATATATATATATATATAAAGCGTTCCACATATTCAAACTCACATATAAACACGTACATCTGAGTGTTTATGTATATATATATGTATGTATGTATATATATATATATATATATATATATATATATATATATATATATATATATATATATATATATACAATACCGATAAACGATAAGAAAGTCGAGTGAAGGCCACTCCAGCTGAAAAATCGAATTTGAAAATAATTATTTTATATTTACGTTTTTCTACATACAATATATATATATATATTTTGTTTCATAGCAATCGTAGGGTGAATTTAAAACAAAATAAAGAATTATATTTTTTTAAAGCGTTCCACATATATAAACACACATATAACCATAAAACACGTCCTACTGAGTGTTAATATATATATATATATATTAAAGCGTTCCACATATTTAAACTCACATATAAACACGTACATCTGAGTGTTTATATATATATATATATATATATATATATATATATATATATATATATATATATATATATATATATATATATATATAATACTGAGTAATAATAAGAAAGTCGAGTGAAGGCCACTACAGCTGAAAACGCGCATTTGAAAATAATTATTTTATATTTACGATTCCCTAATTACAATTTATATTGATTTTGTTTCATAGCAATTGTAATTTAAAACAAAATAAAAAATAATAAAAATAGCGTTCTACACATCTAAACAAATATATAACCATAAAAACACGTACTACTGAGTATTTATATATGTATATATATCGAGAAATTATAAAAAAAGTCGAGTGAAGGCCACTTCAGTTCTTTTAAATAGCCTTTAGGTTCACAATCAGAGCATGTTACAGACACACAATTACACACTATAGCCTATACTACAAGCTAATAAAATAGCACAACAAGTTTAAATAAACTAAGAATATTTCATAAAATACATAACATTTGAATTACCTTTTTATTATATTTAAAGTTGAATAAAACTCGAAATCACTGGATTAACTGTGTTAGGTTCAACTACGACTATCAATAAACGAAAATTCCAACTATACAACAGTAACAATTGGAATCTTCCATTAATAATCGCAGATCAAACCTTTTTTGTATTGATAACAAAACACACATTTGATTCTTTGCAAACATTGTTGTACACTTTTATTTCACAGACCCACTGTACAGAGATTTGCTTATTATATTTTACAAATCACTCATACAACGTTTCTGTATCAATTATATTATTGTCATAAATAATGCATTTATATTTTTTTTTTTGGTGTCATCAAAATTCACAAATAGTTTGGTTAGAATTTCATTACGAAACTTACTCACGCAATACCGAACAAAACTATAGACTTTTAAGTAAAAATAACAATATTTCTTATACTACATATGACATATTAGTTTATTTAAGTAATTTCAATGATTCCAAAATGATTCTAATGCGAAAATGACACCTCTGTTTGGTGGTCGATATCAGAGAGTAGGGAGAAGACGAATTTAATATCAATACAGTGGTAACATAGTTTGACCTCAAAACACAGATGGCGCTAGTAAACCAAAGTAAAATCCCCATTCGTTGTAGCAATCTATGTACGAGAGTCGAAGGAAAAGAAATTTAATATTAAAACAGTAGTACAAGATTACGTTTGACCTCAAAACATAGATGGCGTTAGTGAACCAAATTTCCGCCAGTTGTAGAATCTATGTATAGGAATATTCAAATTAACTGTTTTGCCCCTTAAATTTTAAAGTTTAAGATCTCAAAATTGTTACTAATGCCACATTTATTGCAAATAACATAATTTTAGTTTTAATATCTTATCGTGTAATACGTGTTACAGTGTTTCAAACTGTTTAGCAGTAAAATACACTACGAAATTTGAAAAATTATTTAATTTCGCTTATAAATAAGCTTTAAACTAAAACTACAATAAATATAAGGTTCCTTAAAGACTTTTTGGTATACAATTTAACCGTTTAACTTAATTTAAAAAAATCTAGTAACTTTTCTATTTAACTTAAGTTGTTTATTTGTTAACAACGTGCGTAAATATTAATCAGTTTAACGTAAATAAGTGCCAAAAAAATGGAAGAATTAACAAAAATGTTGCCGTTTCTTCAAATCGGGGCCCGTTTAGACTTAAAGGCAGTCGCAACGACATACGTTTTGGGTAAATAGTCAAAAAGTTAGGTTATATATCATTGATAAACAATCATTATTTATAGATTTAACAGGGAATACCGATAGTTTATCAATGATAATCGATAACGAAAACATATTAATATCTTTATTAATGTTGACACAAGATACTAACGAATCTATCGCTAAAGACGCATGTTTGGCTTTAGTAAATATTTCAGCACCAGAAAATGGTGCTTCAGCGTTAATAAATTTAAAAATCGTGCTGAAAAACGCATTAATGCAACCGCCTGAAAACATTGTTTTGACCTCACTGAAATTTATTTTAAATGAACATTCCGGGTTAGCTGACCCTAGTTGTATGATTTTATCAAATTTAGCGCGCTCTTCGAATTTAGCGATTAAAGTAATTGATATTATTGAAAATTCATTGATAACGTTTGATCAATTAGTGAATATATTTACGAAAACTAATTATAATAAGAAAGGGGCAAATTTGCACTATTTAGCGCCATTTTTTTCGAATATAAGCCAAAGTGCGCATGTGCGACAATACTTACTGGATGAACGGAAGTGCGTTATCCAGCGGTTATTGCCGTTTACTGAGTACCAGGGCTCGATTATACGGCGGGGGGGTATAGTGGGGACATTAAAAAATTGCTGTTTTGATGAAGAGTGCCATGAGTGGTTGCTTAGTAATGCTGTAGACATTTTGCCGCGGTTATTGTTGCCTTTGGCGGGCCCGGAGGAATTCGATGACGAAGACATGGATAAATTGCCGAGCGAATTGCAATATTTGCCCGATGATAAAAAACGGGAGGTTGATCCTGATATTAGGTAATATTAAGTTCGGCACGCATAGATACAGGCACCTATGTCTATAATACGTATTTACAGATGTATGCTTATAGAAGCCATTACTCAACTTTGCGCCAAAAAACAATGCCGCGAATTTATTCGCGACAAAAATACGTATGTTATTTTGCGAGAGTTGCATAAATGGGAAAAAGATCGCAAAGCACTTTTGGCATGCGAAAATTTAGTCGACATACTTATTAGGTAATATATATATATATATATTTTGAGCTCGCCGTACGAAGTACCGAAGAAGCTAAAGCATTCAGTCGTGTATCTGTAGCATTTTCGTAACAAAAAATGTTTGTCTCGTCGTCCCGAATCCAAAAATATATATAACTTATATACTTGGATGTTAGTCGTCGCTCCTAAGACCAAATTTGTGCCCTCCTCTGAAGGTACCGGACCGATTCACACCAAATTTGCTACCATATTATTAAACATCCCATTTAAATCCATTCGCAATTTAAATCTAATCGTCCTTATACTTCCAGAGTTATAGGTCCCCAAAATTTGGAGCCCCCTTGAATACTACCCTTATAAAAATAATTTAAACACCCAAAAATTCTACTAAGAATTCTAAGATATTTTATATCTACAAGATTTATTCATATTGTTAACCCAAAGGGTATAAAAAATTAGTAAATATAATTTTGCCATCTACTACTTTGAAGGTATCGAAACGATTTGAACCAAATTTGCTACACATATTATTTGGCATCCCATTTGAATCCATTCGCAATTTAAATCCAATCGCCTGTATACTTCCCGAATTATATGGCCCCAAAATGTGATGCCCCCTTTAATACTGCCCTTATCAAAATAATTAAAACACCCAAAAATTCTACTAAGATATTTTATATCTACAAGATTATTTCATATTGTTAGCCCAAAAAGTATAAAAAATTATTAAATATTACAATTTTGCCATCCTACTCATTTGAAGGTATCGAAACGATTTGAACCAAATTTGCTACACATATTATTTGGCATCCCATTTGAATCCATTCGCAATTTAAATCCAATCGCCTGTATACTTCCCGAGTTATAGGGCCCCAAAATTTGGAGCCCCGCTAGAATACTACCCTTATAAAAATAATTAAAACACCCAAAAATTCTAAGATATTTTATATCTTCAAGATTTTTTCATATTGTTAACTCAAAGGCTGTAAAAAATTATTAAATATAATTTTGAATTATAAAATATGCACTAGAATTCTTTATATTAAAATAATCCATAAAAAATTGTATCGTTTTCGAGATACTTAAAAATGACACGATATAAAAATAATTAAAACACCCAAAAATTCTAAGATATTTTATATCTTCAAGATTTTTTCATATTGTTAAATCAAAGGCTGTAAAAAATTATTAAATATAATTTTGAATTATAAAATATGCACTAGAATTCTTTATATTAAAATAATCCATAAAAAATTGTATCGTTTTCGAGATACTTAAAAATGACACGATATAAAAATAATTAAAACACCCAAAAATTCAAAGATTTTTATATCTACAAGATTTATTCATATTGTTAACCCAAAGGCCGTAAAAAATTCTTAAATAAAATTTTGAATTATAAAATATGCACTAAAATTCTTTATATCAAAATAATCTATAAAAAATTGTATAGCTTTCGAGATACTTAAAAATGACACGAATAAACCCCCTTAATACTGCCCCTATAAAAATAATAAAAACACCCAAAAAATCTACTAACAATTCTAAGATATTTTATATCTACAAGATTTTTTCATATTGTTAACCCAAAGGCCATAAAAAATTTATCAAAATCTACAAAAAATTGTATATCTATAACATATTTTCAAATTGTTAACCAAAAAGGCTATAATTAAAAACCGCTGCCCGTATCGCATATATTACTTATAAGGCGGGCTAGACGCATAAGTGCGTTAGACCTAAGCTTGTTTATAACTTAAATTTACAGAACTGAAGAAGAAATTGGAAAATACAACTTGAAGGACGTACAAGTTCCAGACGATATGACAGAAAAATTCCAGAAAGAGGACGAAGAATTTCTGAATGACATTTAATAATAAAAATTATTCCATTTTTGTTGCATTTTATATATTATGAATATTGTAAATAAATCTATTTTACTTTTACCCAATTGTATTATTCAATCCTTACCTAAATTATTATTCGTCCGAATCAATCAGCGCCGCAATGTAAATTTGTTGCTCTCTTCATTACCAAACCCAGTTAGGTGGGATATGACGCAATTCGTATATATATATAATAAAACTAAAATATTTCAACATTTATATTTAATCTTCGCTCAGTCTATTCAAAAAATAACACATTTATGTGTGTGTATATAGCCACAATATTCATTTTTCAGAATTCACAATACATTTACTACTATTTATTGTTTAATCACTATATGAATGTTTTTATAAAACATTTAAATAAAACTTTATAAACATTTGTAAAAATATTAATACATCTCTTCAAGATATTTTTTCTATATAAAAGAAAGTAAAAACCGTTTAGTACTTTTAAGATTAAAAAACAAAAAGTTATGTAAAAATAATTATTAAAACAAATCTGAAATTTTGAGGTTGTTTGGAATTATCATTAAAAATCTGAAAATTGCATATTTTTATTTAGGATTTTTAATATGTGTGATTTTTGACGAAAAGTCCTTCTCCGCCTGCCTCACTTTTGACGCTTCCGGCCACGTAACGTCCGGTTGCTGCTGCACCGTTTGCCTAAACAAAAAATAAACATTCGCAACGAAGTTTGTAATTTCCAAAAAAACCACAATTTTATTATTTTATTTAGTTAACTAGTAAATAAAATTAGTTAAACTAATCACAACAGATTAAGATATATTTATTAGTAAAATGTGGAAAATGTAACAAATTAAAATTAATTAATTTAATATCACCAAGTTTTTGAACCATAAATAACTTCTTGTCTTTCGTCGAGGATTGGGGGAGGTTCATCAACAGGGTCACATTCGTCGAAAACTTTTCGATTAAATTCACCAATTAACGCTAAATGCAATTCCTAACAGGAATTAGACAGGATTAGGGGATTGCCTACTTTGGGGAAAAACCGTACAATTAATTGCAATATCACCAATTAATTGTCGATATTGCGAAAATATTAATGATTTTATTGCCATATTAACATATTAGTTGTATCGGGGCTTTAATGCGTGTTATAGAAGGCACCTACTAATCTATAGAAGGCGGAGAATAGAAAGAGAAAGAATACATCTGTCCCATATTTAAAGCTAAATGCCATTCCTAACAGGAATCAGATAGGATTAGGCAATGTTTGGTTTTATAATATAATATAAAAATTGAACTACTTTAGGGAAAACCCGTACATTTATTGCAATATCGCCAATATATTATCGATATTGTGAAAGTATTAATGATTTTATTGCCATATTAGAGGTAATATTAACATATTAGTAGTTTCGGGGCTTTAGTACGTGTTATAGAAGACTCCTAGTCATCTATAGGAGGCGGAGAATAGAGAGAGAAAGAATACATCTGTCACATATTTAAAGCTAAATGCAATGAAAGTATAGATTAATGATTTTATTGCGTGTTATAGAACGCGCTACTCATCTATAGGAGGCGGAGAATAGAAAGAGATAGAATACATCTGTCACATGACAGTAGTAGAAGGAAAAGCAGTGTGGGCAGGAGATAAGTGATACACTGGTAAAGGGACCTTATTTCCCTCAAAATTAGGGGAATACGAAAGTTACAATTACTTATTGGCGATATTTTCCGTTTTAATAAAGAATCACAATAATTATATATGTATTACCTTAGCCCTTTTGAGAAGCTCGGATTGAGCCAAGGGAACATGCTCGTCCTTCCCTTGCCAAGCCTTCAATACGCTCGCTTGTAGGGCACGTCCGTAGCTGAAGCTAAGGGACCATGGTTTTCTGCCTGGATGCTTATTGATGGCGTCCAAATTAACAGTGGCATCTTCTTCTGATTGCCCACCGCTGAGGAAGGTCACACCAGGAACTGCGGCGGGAACAGTACGTTGCAAGGCCGTAACTGTTGCGTTTGCAATATCAGCAGCTTGGTACTTAATTTCGCACGACTACACAGAAAACATTGGAATTGTGCAAATATAGTTTCATGCGAGCGGTTTACATTGAAGCCGCTCTATAGTAATACATTTTTTAGTATTCGTATGTTTTGCCGACTGTATTATTAATATAATTACCCAGAAATGTATGTATGTGAGTAAATATGTACGCTATTTTGTAAAAATGCAAATTGGCATAGACGGGGATCGAACTCACGACCTCCAGGGTGAAAGGCAAGACTGCTAACAATGTTATAAAAAAAATCAAATAGTTTATACTGAAATAAAACAATTACTACGATTCTGAAGTTCATTCTGCTTTGAAATAAACAAAAACGAATCAAACGTCAGAATGAAATCAGTCAAAAAAGATTTTGTTATAAATCTTCAATGAATTTGATGATTTGAAGTGTATTTAGTGTGTTGTGTACTTTACACAGAGTGGCATCTGCTATATTATATTGATATTGTATGTCAATGAGAAATATAAATAAGTGTTAGTTAATAAAATTAAGTTTTATTTATTCTAATTTGAAGTTTGTGCATTTATGTTAAAATGACCGACCAAAGAACAAATATAAATAAAAGCGCTACCACACGTGAGCGTCAAAAACAGTATTTCAATGCGCATTAGTGACGTACGAGTTACGGAAACATTGAATTGTAAATCTTAAGTTTAAGGGGAGTCACGTTGTTATTATTCAATTTTTAAGTATTAAATATGAAATAAGTGCAATATTATTGCCTAATTTGCATATATTTTTAGCAAATACGTGAAATTCCGTCCATTTATTTTAATTCATAGTTAATATTTTCACTTCAAAATGGCCAAAAAGCAGTAATTTTTGAAAATATGAGTTGGTCAAATTATAATAACTGCAAGTAAGTAAATTTATAATGCTTATTAGCGTTCGATTTTTCTTTATTATTATTTGCGATGTGGCAATTTGTATTACTATTATAGTCAAACGATACAAACTGAAGAAAAACCGTGTAATTATTATTAAATTACATGAAAATTCGCCATCAGTCAGTTATGTATACATATGGGCACATGGTGCCCACGGGTGACCCTAGTATATATATATAATCACCCAGATATATATGTTTATATGTGTAGAACTATTTTAGCTCGCCGTACGAAGTACCGAAGAAGTTAAAGCAATCGCTGGTGTGTCTGTAGCATTCTCGGATTTAGTACTACAAATATTTGTTGTGTTAAAATGACCATTTTGTATTGTAAAACGTAATATCCGTGATGGCAATTTAAAAATATGAATACTATAGAGCGGCTTTAACGTATGCCGCAACTTAGAAATAAAATCTGGTAAGTTACCTGTCCAGCAGTGACCATGTTGGGTTTCAGTAAAGTTCCCTCAAGGAAGACATGGTGATCGTTGAGCGCTTTGTACACAGCGGCCAGGACGGTTTCAGTCACTTTTTGTGCCCGATCTAAGTCATGGTCACCGTCGGGTAAAACTTCGGGCTCAACGATTGGCACAATACGGTTCGCTTGACAGATGCTTGCGTAACGCGCTAAAACATTCGCGTTCTCCAGAATCGCTTGGTATGACGGAGTATTTTTGCCAATTTTTAAAACGCAACGCCATTTGGCGAAATGGCAACCGTCCTTCTTGTACTGGGCGCAACGTTTGGACAAATCGTCCAAACCTGGAATTCAAAGAGTTACGTGTGTACAGACAGTGGGTATATAAAATATGATCTATAGGGAGCGGTTTACACATATGCCGCTTTGTTGAAATACTTTTAAATAAATAATTTAATTGTAGCATGTCTAGCGCTTATATTATAGTATTTATACTTTCTTGAATTCATTAGTCACAAAGGAAATTCAAATAATATAATAATTGTTATTGGTGGTGCGTGCGTGCGCGTAAACATTCAACCCTATACGAACCACAGTACATATTCGAGTTAAAAATACTTAATTTGGACATAATTATATATTATATATATATATACACCCACATGTATGGGTTTATATGTATGTATGTATGTGTAGAACGCTTGCAAACTGGTATAGCCTAACTATCACCGTGCGAGTACTAGAATATTTCCCTAACGCCACAGAAGCATTAAAAATTCTATATTAAATCAAGAAAATTATCTGACAATCTATATTGTAAAAGTAACGTTCTTAAATGTCAAAATAAATGGTAAATTAAATACCAAAATAAATATACTGTTTGGATAACAAAATACCCATAGTTTATTGCATATTGAGTTCCATATAGTTAAATTCCAACAGCGGTTTACGGATTTATATTTTGTATATCTCGTTCTCTGTCTAGCAACGGTAAATATCTATTATTTCTGATAAAAAATACAAATTTAATAATTTTTTATGGCCTTCGGGTTAACAATATGAAAAAATCTTGTAGATATAAAATATCTTAGAATTATTAGTAGAATTTTTAGGTGTTTTAATTAATTGTATAAGGGCAGTATTAAGGGGGGCTCCAAATTTTGGGGCCCTATAACTCGGGAAGTATACAGGCGATTGGATTCAAACTACGAACGGATTCAAATGGGATACCAAATAATATGTGTAGCTAATTTGGTGTAAATCGCTCCGGTACCTTCAGAGGAATAGAGGGCACAAATTTGGTCTTACGAGTGACGACTAACAATATTATAATATTTAATATTTTTTATAGCCTTTGGGTTAACAATATGAAAAAATCTTGTAGACATAAAATATCTTAGAATTTTGAGTACAATTTTTAGATGTTTTAATTATTTGTATAAGGGCAGTATTAAGGGGGGCTCCAAATTTTGGGGCCTTATAACTCGGGAAATATACGGCCGATTGTATTTAAACTACGAACGGATGCAAATGGGATACCAAATAATATGTGTAGCAAATTTGGTGTAAATCGCTCCGGTACCTTCAGAGGAATGGAGGGCACAAATTTGGTCTTACGAGTGACGACTAACAATATTATAATATTTAATATTTTTTATGGCCTTTGGGTTAACAATATGAAAAAATTTTGTAGATATAAAATATCTTAGAATTTTGAGCACAATTTTTAGATGTTTTAATTATTTGTATAAGGGCAGTATTAAGGGGGGCTCCACATTTTGGGGGCTTATAACTCGGGAAGTATACGGGCGATTGGATTTAAACTACAAACGGATGCAAATGGGATGTTAAATAATATATGTAGCTAATTTGGTGTTAATCGGTCCGGTACCTTCAGAGGAGGGCACAAATTTGGTCGAGCGAGCGACAACTAACATCCAAGTATATAAGTTATATATATATTTTTGGATTCAGGGCGACGAGACATTTTTTCTTCCGAGAATGTTACAGACACACGATTTATATAAAGCTTAATATGTAAAAAAATAACAGATATTTACTGTTAAACAGAGATCGAGATATAAAGATTGTAGAACATAATAATACCGTAAATATGATCAGAATGGAGCGGTTTACTCATGTGCCGCTCTGTACGCATCACTTACCTTGAGTAGTGCATTCGTCTTCGGATCCAAACAGTGGCACACACCCTGTATCAACTTTGATGCCGGGAATAATTCCACGCTGTTTCAGTAACTCTACGAACGGTGTGCCATCTTCAGCCGATTGGTACAATGTCTCGTGGAACAGGATGACTCCAGAGATGCTATCGCCAATTAACTTATCGCATGTGAACAGCAATTCGCGGTATTTGCGACGATTCTCCTCGGTGTTTTCGAGGCCGATGTTCGCTAGACGTTTGCCCATTGTGCCAACGGACTCGTCCGCGGCGAGGATACCTTTGCCCGGCGCGACGATGGCGTTGGCAATCTTGCGGAGCTCATCTTGCAGCGCTGGCTCGGGGTAGGTGAAATAAGTGGTCATGTTGCAGTAGCTGAAAGAACTAAAAAAAAAAAAAAGATTGTAAAATCTCGACGATAAAGGAAAAAATATATTGCGAATATAAAAACAAATAAGTGAAACTATTTTATTGCATATTTTAAGTTTGAAAAATAATTGTATATATATATATATATATATATATATATTAATAAATTAATAATAATGTGTCGAGCTTCTCCAAAATTAATTAATTTTGAACCCAATACCTTAACTAATGTTTATATTTTAATAATAATAATAATAATTTAGCAAGAATGTGAATTAACACGGAAATACAACTAAATATAATACTTCTAATAACCTTGAATTTTAAGTAAACTGTTAGAAAGTGATAACTTGTCTGTGTAAGATCAGATTTATAACTAAATATTCATAAGGTGAAAAATCGAAATATATAGCTACAGTTTAGAGGCAAACAAACTATTTAAACATGTAAATAAATTTCATACTCCATTGCCAATTGTGCTAAATGGCATAAAATTATGTACAAATATAGCAAAATAATTTAACGCATGAAATATAATCTAAAAATAAAACAAAATTGTGCCCTTTACGCAACATTCTTAATACTTTAATTTTAAATTAATTCTACCATTGCCATGAAACTACATAAACATGTGTGGTAACTAAAGAAACTTAAATGTAATATGACTATTTTCAGTAAAATTTACATTTTGTTTAAACAAAAGTTGATAGAATTTTTAATTGGTATAACATTTATATGATTCACTCGTATCGTTTTCGAGATACTTAAAAAGGACACGAATAAACAATCAAATTTTGAAACCCCCCTTAATACTGCCCTTAGAAAAATAATTAAAACACCCAAAAATCCTACTAATAATTCTAAAATATTTTATATCTACAAGATTTTTTCATATTGTTAACCCAAAGTCCATAAAAAATTATTTTGTATTTTAAAATATGCTCTATTTTTTTTTTAATCAAAATAATCTACAAAAATTCTAAGACTTTTTATATCTATAATATTTTTTCAAATTATTAACCTAATTAAAAACCGTTGCTTGTATCGCATATATTACTTATAAGGCGAGCTGGACGCATAGTTACATTGTACCTAAGCTTGTTTTATATCAAAATAATCTATAAGAAATTGTTAAACTTTTTATATCTATAACAATTTTTCAAATTGTTAACCTAAAGGCCATAATAATTAAAAACCGCTGCTCGCATCGCATATATTACTTATAAGGCGAGCTGGACGCATAGGTGCGTTAGACCTAATCTTGTTTTTTATCAAAATAATCCACAAATAATTGTAAGACATTTTATATCTATAACATTTGTTCAAATTATTAACCAAAAGGCCATAATAATTAAAAAGCGCTGCTTGCATCGCATATATTACTTATAAGGCGAGCTGGACGCATAGGTGTGTTGGACCTAAGCTTGTTTTACATCAAAATAAACTACAAGAAATTGTAAAACTTTTTATATCTATAACATTAATTTCAAATTGATAACGAAAAGGCTATAATAATTAAAACTGCTCGCATCGCATATATTACTTATAAGGCGAGCTGGACGCATAGGTGCGTTGTACCTAAGCTTGTTTTATATCAAAATAATCTATAAGAAATTGTAAAACTTTTTATATCTATAACAATTTTCCAAATTGTTAACTAAAAGGCCATAATAATTAAAAAGCGCTGGTCGCATTGCATATATTACTTATAAGGCGAGCTGGACGCATTGGTGCGTTGTACCTAAGCTTATTTCAATACGATATATTATTTCCGAAATATACAAATGGTGTAGGCTATTCACACACACAGACAGGCAGACGTCTTGAGAAAATACCTAAATGCATTCAGGGACCCTCAAAACGTATATATCCTTTAAAATGTCTTTTTGTGTGTGATTACAATACTTTCTTTTATATATATATATATTACGTATAAGAACGTAAAAAGGTTACTTAAATAAAAACAAAACGATATACTTGATAATGGTTCAATTTCTTGTCCGGGATGTATCGGATAAGCTGTCTTAATATTTAAATATATTGCGTAGCACAATTAACCGCAACGTAGTTAAAATTTACACGTAAAATAATTTACTTTAATACTAAATATAGAAAGGATGCATTGGGGTTTGAAATACCCCAAAGAACTACTATTAAAAATACACGTTTAAAATAAGTGTGAAAACGGTTCTTATTATTATGGATATTTGAGAACGGATCAAATTATTTAATAAATAAATAATATTTATAAAAAATAAGAACCTAACCGTTATTTTTCAATAATCTTATCGGGTTTTCAAAGGTCAGAAGTTGACCTCTACGCAACCTTGTAGTAGGCTCGCCTCAATTCAGCCAATCAGAGCACAGTATTTAAAAATGATTTATTTTTTTATTTTTCAAAATTACTATTAAATTAATTATAATATTTTTAAGATGACTTTGGCATTATCGTCCGTCAGAAAAATAAATACAAAAAGTATGAAATGATTAGAACAATTTAATTTTTGTTTAAACAATAATTAGAATATGTCACGATTTGATAAATAATTAAATTATATAATAAAAAGTATATTTTAAGCTAATATTGTAAATTATTCAAGTATTATACTTTAAATATAAATTATTTTTATTAAAAAGTAATTATTAAAAAAATATTGTATGCAATATTTCTAATCTTAAATTAAAAAAATTTACACCTAAAAGTGGCCAAAACAAACATTTACGCCGTAAAAAAAATCACTTTAACTATAAAACAAAATAACTATCCCTAAAAACTCAGTATATAAATAGCGAAATATAAAATAAACATGCACAATCATAAATATAATATAAAAATCAAATTAATCTTCGTATTAAAGTTACATAGATCAAGTTGTATGAAATATATAAAAATAACAAAATAAAACAATTGCACCACTTTTAATAATATTTAAAGATTGCAACTTAATTAAATCTAAGGGCAAAATAACTCAAAATTCTTACATTTAACACCAAAATTGCGAAAATGCACTTGCTTCGTAAGCAAACGGCTGTAAACTGACTGAAGGTTACGCAAAGGTTGTTATAATATGTCCAAATTACATGATGAAAACAGGGGTATACAAAACTAAACATATACATTTGTAACCCATATACCTTGTATTTACGATTTCAATGTGAAATAAATAACATAAATCACTATTACATTCATGTAAATTATCCTAAAGGATTTTTCACAGCTAAAGAATTAGTAATTAAGCTTAGAAATAATAAGTAATAATTCCAGTTTGTTGTATGACATACAAGATTAACGTTCACAGCAACAATGTTAATAACTAGATTATTATTTGTAATTTTCTAAGTTTAATTACTAATTGTTTCGCTGTGAATAATCCTTACGGGTTAAAACTACATCAAACAAATTAATTTCTTAACATTAGATAACCGTTCGACTAGATTATGGACATCCCTGTTTTGAACCAGAACTGGTTTCAAGCGACATCTATACATGGTTCAATGAGCTACTTTCAATAGTTTATACTGGAATAACTGCTTATTTCAGTATAATAAACGATGTTAATGTTCCTTTTGTTTAATTTTTAATTTGAAACCATGTAATTTAATTAAAATATGTTTATGTTTGAACAATAGGGTCAAATGTATGATAATAAAAGTATAAGTTATCGGAGAAAAATGATTCGTTTTTTTAGTAATTCAAACTTAAGCTCTACGTAGTATTTAATTTCATATTTGTTGCGCAAAATCACGCATTTGTATTATGAAAATTAAATATATAATTAGTCAAAATCAAAATTAAACTACATTAATTTAATTTTTAATAAGCAAAAGATATTAAACCAAGAACTAAATTTGTTTATTTTGGGAACAAATTTTTAATATCCATTTATTATGTTAAGAAACCCATATAAATGAAATCGAACTTATCGAATTTATGGTCCATTCGCAGCCAATTAATAATTAAGATTAAAAATAAACAATGCAACAAAATTAACGCGTTAATTATACATTTTGTAGCTGTGAACGCATTTATTTGTCATACATTCCAACTGTATTATTATTAGTAATTTCTAATCTTAATTACTAATTGGATCGCTGTGAATGGATCTTAAATCTAGATAAACGATTGCTTTAACGTTAATTACTAATGATTCGCTACTATATTTAGAACTAGGGTAAGAAAAATCGAAGAAAATCGTAATAATTTGTTCATTTGTCCTGCATTTCTTGCTCAATCATAATCTATCCTGCTTCTTTATTATAAGTGCAAGAGAGACAAACCATGAACTCAACAGTGTAGGGCAAACGAACAAAGCTAATAGTTCACAGTACTACTAGCGCCATCTGTTGTATAAACAGGTAACCTCAACAGGTACACTTTTCACCTGTTAGCTATAATCTATCCTTCTTCTTTATTATAAGAGGAAGAGAGACAAAGGCTTGTTCACAGCACCAGATAGTAATTAAGATTAAAAAATTACAAATAATAATCTAGTTTATTATAAGGCAAGCAATGCTAACATTCCAAGCAACAAAATTAACACAATGTATGATACATTTTGTTGCTGTGAACGTTAATTTTGTATGTCATATAAACAAAATTAGTGATTGTTTCGCTGTGAACAGTCCTTAACAGTACTACTAGCGCCATCTGTGGTATGAACGCTGAAACACAACAGGTAAGTTATAATCTATCTTTTTTCTTTATTATAAGAGGAAGAGAGACACATAATGCACTGATAACAGTACTACTAGCGTCATCTGTGTTATGAACGGTGAAACTCAACAGGTAAGTCATAATCTATCCTTCATCTTTATTATAAGAGGAAGAGAGACACATAATGCACTGATAACAGTACTACTAGCGTCATCTGTGTTATTAACGGTGAAATTCAATAGGTAAGTCATAATCTATCCTTCTTTATTATAAGAGGAAGAGAGATAAATCAGTATAGAACAAATGAACAATGCTAATAATGCACACCTAGAAATATGTGTAACAGTACTAGTAGCGCTATCTGTGGTTTGAACGGGTAACCTTAACAGGTAAGTATTCTTTTCACCTGTAAGTCACCAAAGAGTGGGGCGCCATATGTGAATAGTAGCTTATAGAATTTTTTACCTTTACAAACAGTTATGATACAACATATATCGTAGTATATCGTGTTGTTTTAACTGTTATAAAAATTATTGATATTGTGTTACAAAATGACTTAACGTCGGAATTAAATATACAATGGTTATTTATTATTCAAATCTTAAACGATAAGGTAATTAATACAATATTAATTAATTTTAGTTTAAGGGCCGGTATTATAAACCATTTAATTTGCTATTAAAATTAAATTCTACGTTAAAATAAACAATATTTTGATTTAGTTGAAACGTAAATGTTAACCAAAGATGAAATTATTTATAATCTGGTTTTTAATTAATTATTAAATTATATTTAACAACTAAACCATAACGTAAACATATATTTCCATAAGAAATGTTATTTTGATTCGATATTGTTTATTTTAACGAAGGAATTAATTTTAATGGTACATAAAAATGTTTATAAATTTACTAAATATAATTTTAAATCGATTAATCAAAATTTAATAATATTTTTATATAATTGCCATTAATATTTGTAACACAAGTCATGTCGAGGATGTTTTTAACTAGCTGCCCTAATATATAATTAACATAGCTGTATTTAAACGAAAAAAATTAAAAATTAATTAAATTTCGTAGATAATAATTAATTATACTTTAGTTTCTTGTTGGGGATGCTTACACTAAGCTGTCTTAATAATATTTAAACAAATTTTCATTCTAACACAATTATGTATTTTTATTTAATACAGTTTAAACATTTCTTGTCAAGGATTTATCTGTTAAGCTGCCTTAGTAATATAGATATACTACTAAGGCAGCTTAACAGATAAATCCTTGACAAGAAATGTTTAAACTGTACCATTCTTGTCGAGGATGTTTCTAACTAGCTGCCCTAATATTTAATTTAGTTATATTTATACGAAAAAAATTAAAAATAAATTAAATTTCGAAGATAATAATTAATTATACTTTAGTTTCTTGTTGGGGATCCATACACTAAGCTGTCTTAATAATATTTAAACAATTATTCATTATACCGCTAAATTATTTCACAATTATTTATTTTTATTTAAAACAGTTTAAACATTTCTTGTCAAGGATTTTTCTGTTAAGCTGCCTTAGTAATATACCTACAATTCTTGTCGAGGATGTTTCTAACTAGCTGCCCTAGTATATAATATACATAGCTACAATATTTAACAAAAAAAAAAAAAAAATAAATAAATTTCGTAGTTTTATAATTAATTATACTTTAGTTTCTTGTTGGGGATGAATAAACTAAGCTGTTTTAATAATATCTAAACAAATTCGCATCATAACACAAATAAAATTTAAATTAAATATTTTACAATATAATTCTTGTCAGGGATGCATCAGTTAAGCTATCCTAGTAATATATACACAATTCTTGTCGAGGATACACCTGACTAGCTGTCCTAATTTTTTATTAACATAGCTATATGAATTAAATTTAATAATTTAGTTTCTTGTTGGGGATACATATAACTAAGCTGTCAGAATAATACTTTTAAAACAATTTTAAATCGTTATTGAACAGTAAGATATATTAGGTAAAACAATTCTTGTCAGGGATGCATCTACTAAGCTGTCTATGTAATAATTTACTACAGTTCTTGTTGGGGATGCATCTACTAATCTGTCCTAATTTATATATATATAAACGTTATTTATTTAATATTGAACAGTAAAATTAATTAGGTAAAACAATTCTTGTCCGGGATGCATCTACTAAGCTGTCTAAGTAATAAATATATTTACTACAGTTCTTGTTGGGGATGCATCTACCAATCTGTCCTAATTTATATATCTAAACGTTATTTATTTAATATTGAACAGTAAAATAAATTAGATAAAACAATTCTTGTCAGGGATGCATCTACTAAGCTGTTTAAGTAATAAATATATTTACTACTGTTCTTGTTGGGGATGCATCTACCAATCTGTCCTAATTTATATATATAAACGTAATTTATTTAATATTGAACAGTAAAATATATTAGGTAAAACAATTCTTGTCCGGGATGCATCTACTAAGCTGTTTAAGTAATAAATATATTTACTACAGTTCTTGTTGGGGATGTATCTACGAATCTGTCCTAATTTATATATATAAACGTTATTTATTTAATATTGAACAGTAAAATATATTAGGTAAAACAATTCTTGTCAGGGATGCATCTACTAAGCTGTCTAAGTAATAAATATATTTACAACAGTTCTTGTTGGGGATGCATCTACCAATCTGTCCTAATTTATATATATATAAACGTTATTTATTTAATATAGAACAGTAAAATATATTAGGTAAAACAATTCTTGTCCGGGATGCATCTACTAAGCTGTCTAAGTAATAAATATATTTACAACAGTTCTTGTTGGGGATGTATCTACGAATCTGTCCTAATTTATATATATAAACGTTATTTATTTAATATTGAACAGTAAAATATATTAGGTAAAACAATTCTTGTCAGGGATGCATCTACTAAGCTGTCTATGTAATAAATATATTTATTACAGTTCTTGTTGGGGATGTATCTACCAATCTGTCCTAATTTATATATATAAACCTAATTTATTTAATATTGAACAGTAAAATAAATTAGGTAAAACAATTCTTGTCAGGGATGCATCTACTAAGCTGTCTAAGTAATAAATATATTTACTACAGTTCTTGTTGGGGATGCATCCACCAATCTGTCCTAATTTATATATATATAAACGTTATTTTAAATATATATTATTAAATATTGGTAATTCTTGTCCAGGATACATTTAACAATCTGCTACAAGATTGTGTCAATTAGTAATATGGTTAAATCTACCAGTAAATATTATATAAATTTAAGTGCTTATCGTTTTATAATGACGGGAAATTTTTAGAGAATTTACGTGGAATTAAATAATGAAATTGAACCCTTGTTGTGCTCAGAAAACCCTATTAATTTAATTACTAATAATATCTTGATGTCCAGTCGGGCTAATCCGGCTCTGGATGTTAATTGTATACACATTATTAAGTAGAACAATATTTATGAAGCAAAAACTATAAACAAATTGTTTATGAATTGATTTTAATGTGCTTACAAACACTTAACTTCCTTTCGGAGTTAAAATATTTAATATTATTCCACGTGTTATTTATTTTATTATAATACATCTAAAGATTACATATTTTCTTATACTTTATGTATATAAAAGTAAAGATTGTGACCTTAAAAACAAATCGGGCCCGAAATTTTAATAAAAATCGAACTTAATAACCCGTGTGAAAAATATTAGGTTAGAATCTAAGATTTGTATATCTGTGGAGTGCAACCGGAAGTGCTTGTTTACTCGCCCACGGCACGAGTTACAGAAAAAGTGTATCTTATAAAAGCTAAAGATATTTAAATTTCTAGTAACTTTTGTTTGAAATGTTTTTTTATAAAATCTATTATACACTAAAAAAAATCGCTTTAAAATGTAGCTTAGTTACATTTACGTCTAGATACCTTAAACGTTAATAAAATGACACTTTTGTAATACAATTTACAATAACCTATTTAAAAATAGCTTTAGATTAACTTATCTGTTATACATAACACGTAGTTAGATATGAATAATTATTTTTACTAATAAAAACTTACCATCCTAATCGAGCTTGAGTGAATATGCTTTTTCTCTCTTTTTTAATCACTCTGTCCACCAAACTTAATTCTTGTAGCGACATTTTTAATTAATTATGAAGTTAGAAGTATTCAAAAATGTTTATTTAATTATTAAAAAAAATTACTCTATATTAATACGTATTTAAATATATGTATGTAACAAATAGACTTTGACACCGTCAAAAATAATATCAATTGTTTTAAATTGTAAATAAGTTACATAAATAAATATCTGTTGTGGCCAACACTGGACTTTCTATTAAAAACTGATTTAAATGCAAGTAGAAATATTTAGATACGTAAATCTATGAAACTAATAAGAAAACAAGCATGGGTACAACGCACTTATGCGTTTAGTTCGCCTTATTAGTAATATATGCGATATGCGAGCAGAGGATTTTAATAATTTGTAAAAATGTTATAGATATAAAAAGTCTTACAATTTTTTGTAGATTATTTTGACTGCATATTTAAAAATTCAAAATTATAATATTTAATTTAATTTTTTATGGCCTTTGGGTTAACAATATGAAAAATTCTTGTAGACATAATATATCTTAGAATTATTATTAGAATTTTTAAGTGTTTAAATTATTTTTATAAGTGCAGTATTAAGGGGGGCTCCAAATTTTGGGGCCCTATAACTCAGGAAGTATGCGAGCGATTGGATTTAAACTGCGAGCGGATTCAAATAGGATACCAAATAGTATGTGTAGCAAATTTGGTTCAAATCGCTTCGATACCTTCAAAGAAGTTAAATGGCAAAATTATAATATTTAATAGATTTTTATACACTTTGGGCTAACAATATGAAAAATTCTTGTAGAAATAAAACACCTTAAAATTATTATTAGAATTTTTGAGTTCTTAAATGATTTTTATAAGTGCAGTATTAAGGGGGGCTCCAAATTTTGGGGCCCTATAACTCGGGAAGTATACGGGCGATTGGATTTGGTTCAAATCGCTTCGATACCTTCAAAGAAGTTAAATGGCAAAATTATATATATATATATATATATATATATATATATATATATATATATATATATATATATATATATATATATATATATATAATATTTAATAATTTTTTATGCCCTTTGGGCTAACAATATGAAAAAATATTGTAAATGCAAAACACCTTAGAATTATTATTAGAATTTTTGAGTGTTTAAATTATTTTTATAAGGGCAGTATTAAGGGGGGCTCCAAATTTTGGGTACATAATATTTTATTTGCATTACAACAGGATTAATATCTGAAATTTTACAATTTATTGCAATTGTTACGTAAAATAAGTTTGGAGTTTAGACGGAAATGTAAAAATTAATTTAAAAAATAGTTTAATGAAACCGGTATGTTAAATAACTAAATATGAAGAAATTGCTACTTTCATTTTAAGGAACTAATAAATCAATGTTTTTGTTAAAAATACAACTACACACCTTGGATTATGTAAAAAATGTATATATATATTGGAAATGATTTATGTGTATGACTAATAAAATAAAATAATCTTTGTTGACAGAGAAAATTATATGTTCGATGTTATATTTATTAAACGGAAGTGAAAAATAACGAACTAGTAGCTTTGACGGATATACACGTTACAATACATATTAATATTGTTTTATAGTAATCCTAGAATTAATTTAAAAAAAAAATTAAAGCAATATTATATTAAACAAATAATAAAAATATAAGAAAATCGTGTGCAGGCCACTTCAGATTTTATAAAGAAACACATATATTTCTTGTTAGAATTTTTAAAACTAGATTCTACAAAGTTATAATTATTTATTCGAATTCTTCAGTAACTCAATTCACACATAAATATTTTCAAATAAAATTACATTTAAAAATTCCATTCTTCAATGTTTATTAGATTTGAAATTCCGAACATTTCGTTTTCAAGACCAACTTGATCCTAAGAATATATATATATATATATATATATATATATATATATATATATATATATATATATATATAAATGTATGAATCATGTATATTTTTACTTTCTTATACGAATGTATATGGAAGTAATCACAAAAAAATATCTAATTCAATATTTACAATAAAATTATAAAACATTAAACTACCCGGAAAAACCTCCTACTTTAAAAAATAATTTTTCAATATCTCGAAAACCCTTTGTCACAAAAAAAAAGTTTTAACTAACTTTTGTACGAAAAGTTTTATTTTTATGTAATATTTATAATGAACAGTAGGCATAAGACAGTCGAGTCAAGGCCACTCCACATTTTTAAAACAAAGGCTTGATGAGAAATTTTAAAAAGGATTAATTATATTTTAAAAAGTATAAGTAATTCTTTTTAGGGAAAACCTATATTGTTAATTAATAAAAACATTCCAATAGAAAATTCGTTTTGATTTTAATTCAGATTTAATTAGTATTTTGTTTATATTTGAAAATCAATGTTTTTAAATCAAACTACACTAGTTGTAGAATGATGAAATAATTTTATATTCAGTTATATAAATCAAGCAAGTCATGACATTTATAAATAATAACAAAATTATAGAGAACATCTATGAATAACAAATCTGCAGTGTTCTATACTGGACGTTTTTGTAGATATAATTAAAAATAAGTGCTATATAGTTAAGATACGGAGGCAACGCACTTACGTCATAGACACTAAATTGATGCCGTCATGAGTAAACACATACTACTAAAATCAAACGTTTTATTTATTACAAGAAACTGTACTGTTTTTGATTCGATTTTGTTGTACGTAATTTTTATTATAAATAGAAATTAAAATATCTTTATAATTTATAATATTCCCTTTTCTAACTCGTGCGGTTTTCGGATTATGCACAAAGTAGCAAGAGTAAGTCATTTTACTGTACAGTTACGAATATGTTAAAATATAAATTGTTTTTTACTAAATAATTTTTTTATTATTACTTTCGGTGAGAATATTGTTTATTTTAATACAAAATAAATCAATAGATACCGGAAGTATAAGAAACTCGAGTGAAGGCCACATCAGTTTTTATTTACTTTTAAGAGTAATTTTGTTTACTCAAATGTTCTGGAATTACCTGTCTTTAAGTAATTCTGAGTAGGCACAAAGTTATTTGTTAAGTTAATATTTGTTTAAGATTTACTGAGTTTTCTGTTTTTGTTACTTGACAAAAGTACGTAATTGTACTCAGTAAAACATATAATAAAAGATAATTTTTTTAAGGTAAGACAAACAGACCAAAGGTAACACACACACACACATATATATATATATATATATATATATATATATATATATATATATATATGTATGTGTGTGTGTGTGTAAAAACAAACAAAGTTTAAAGTAAAACTTGTTAAGAATTTTTAACATAATTATAATTAATAAAATCTTGGTAGAAAAATTGCTGAAAAGACGTAACATTTTTCCAGTCATTGCATTTAGAATTATAAAGTTCCAAGTATTTCAAAAATCACATAATTAATTAAAATATTTCTCATCCATTTCTTCTTAATTATCTAACATCCAAGAAAACAAATTTAAGTCACATAACAAAGAAACAAAACAAATTTAAAATCGGTATCAAATTAAGTGGTGACTTACAAAACGCAACCGTGGTTAACACGCGTGCGAACATGGTCAACTAATTACGTACAAAAAATTCGTAAATTCCCGGTAATACTATAATTTGTACAGAACATTTATTATGTTCAATAATTGTGATTCTGTGTTAAAAAATAACGAATAAAAAAAAAAAACATAAACTTATTTTGTATTGTAAAAATACAGATTTAATGTGTTTACGAAAAGTAGACGTTCGTAAATGCAGTCAGATCGATCTCTACGCGTGCGTAAAGTGAATCAGTCGGGCCGAGGAACCCGACCAGTTCTTTTAGATCTGTCTGACAAGCAGTTTTATTTAGTTTTATAAAAATGTACATTATATTTATTTATTATTTATTTAAGCTCCAAACATTTACATGGTATAAATGTAGAATGGACTGTATATGAAATGGGCACATGGTACCCACGGGTTAATCTAGTATACATACATATATGTATATATATATCTTCAAATATGTCTTAAAATGATTTATTTACGCACAAACTTTTCAAATAAAAGTTGTTCCCCTATAAATTATCTACAGATTTTATTTGAGCGATTTTATTCTATCTCCATTCATTCTCGAAATAATCAACATTGACTTGCACTTCAGTTTTTGGCACTTCACAGGGAATTAGACTTGTCTTTGAATTGAAATATGTCTTAAAATAATTTATTTACGCGCAAACTTTTCAAATAAAAGTTGTTCCCCTATTAATTATTTACATATTTTATTTGAGCGATTTTATTCTATCTCCATTCATTCTCGAAATAATCAACATTGACTTGCACTTCAGTTTTTGGCACTTCACAGGGAATTAGACCTGTCTTCAAATTGAAATATGTCTTAAAATAATTTATTTACGCGCAAACTTTTCAAATAAAAGTTGTTCCCCTATTAATTATGTACAGATTTTATTTGAGCGATTTTATTCTATCTCCATTCATTCTCGAAATAATCAACATTTACTTGCACTTCAGTTTTTGGCACTTCACAGGGAATTAGACCTGTCTTTGAATTGAAATATGTGTTTAAATAATTTTTTACGCGCATACTTTTCAAAAAAAAAAAAAAAATATATATATATATATATATATATATATATATCCATTTAAGTAGTAATTAAATAATATATGAATTTTTATTATATGATTAGTTTAATTTACCAATAATATATCGATTAATAATATTTGTCACGAAGATTCTAGGGAAGGCACAAATAATTTGTTATTTTAAATCACTCGTGGGTTTCATTTGCCTGCATTTCTTGCTCAGTCGCAGTCTGTCCTTTTTCTTCATTATAAGTGTAAGAGAGACAAATCATGAGCTGAACACTCAAAGTAGAACAAAACAAAAAAAGCTATTGTTTAAATATTTTTCTAAAATTCACTGTAAACTGTGCAATTAAAATTCTTATATAACACAAATTTGGTTAAAAATGCTATTATAATTTGGCAAAAAACACTTTTTAATTCCTGTTATAAAAATAGTCACATTGTGACTATTTTCATTATCACAGCAAGTAAACTGATTATATTTTCACTAATTCAATTATAATAATGACAATAAATTATCAACATACATACATACGTAATATAGAGACTTACTCTGAGTCAAGGTCACAAAAACAAATTGTCCCCCGTATTTCCGCTACTGTGAAAGCGGATATAATCAAACTAACGTTAGGCTATTTTTCGTTTTTAGACAAATAATATGCAATTATTAATAAAAATTCACAGAATAACAGAAAAAACAACATAATTATTGTTCGAATCTCATCTCACTGTTAATTAAAAACTATGCAAAACATAAACAACAACCAATTAATATGAACGAAGTTAACTCGTGGGCACAGTGCCCCATATCATATACAGTCCCATCTCAATCGATTTAATAATATAAATTTAATAATTGTAGTAGACAGTTTCCTTGTTTAATAAATCGATGACTCCTCGGTGGGTCCAAGGTAGGCTACTTGCCTGTCATGCATGCAGTTTTGTTGCATACTACAATATTTCTTTTCTTTTACAGTTTTTAACCATTTTGACAATGCAAAAAGGCAATTAAAATTAATCATTTTGAAATTTTAAATATTTATACATAATTGTAATATCTATTCAAGATTGTAGGACAGTTCTTTTAATTAAAAAGCATAGGTGCAAGTAACAATGCCTATTCAGTATAGGTTATATATATTTTTAGCTCGCCGTACGTAGTACCGAAGAGGCTAAAGCATTCGGTCGTGTGTCTGTAGCATTCTCGGATCAAAAAATTTCATTAAGAAAAAGTGTTCGTCTCGTCGCCCTGATTCCGAAAATGTATATAACTTATATACTTGGATGTTAGTCGTCGCTCGCTCGCTCGCTCGCTCGGTCGCTCGTAAGACCAAATTTGTGCCCTCTACTCCTCTGAAGGTACCGGAGCGATTCACTCCAAATTTGGTACACATATTATTTGGCATCCCATTTGAATCCGTTCGCAGTTTAAATCCAATCGCCCGTATACTTCCCGAGTTATAGGGCCCCAAAATTTGGACCCCCCCTTAATACTGCCCTTATAAAAATAATTGAAACACTTAAAAATTCTACTAAAAATTCTAAGATATTTTTTATTTACAAGATTTTTTCATTTTGTTAACCCAAAGCCCAAAAAAAATTATTAAATATTATAATTTTGAATTTCAAAATTTGTTTTTTTTTTTTTTTTTTTAATATAATCTTAAATTAAATGTAAGACTTTTTATATCTATAACATTTTTTCAATTAGTTAACCAAAAGGCCAAAATTATTAAAAACTGCTCGCATCGCATATATTACTTATAAGGCGAGCTGGACGCATAGGTGCGTTGTACCTAAGCTTGTTATTTATATAAAATTATTTTTTTAAATTTATAACCACTGAATATTAAAAAAAATAACATTTAAAAGATAATAATGACGTAATTTTTAATTGATTGTAACAATAGCCAGTATATTATTATTTTTAATAATTTTTTCTTGCCTTTAAGTACACAATCTGATAAAACGTTATAAATATAAAAAATCTTATATTTTTTCAATGCAATTTTTGATTTAATAAAAAATAAAGTTATATTTTTAATTTCGAAATTATTATTTATAATAATTTTTCCTAGCTTTTAAATACACAATCTGAAAAAACATTATAAATATAAAAAGTCTTATAATTTTTCAATGAAATTTTTGATATAATAAAAATAAAGTAATTCATATTTTTAATTTCGAAATAATTAGTTATAATTTTTTCTAGCCTTTAGGTTCATAATTTGAAAAAAAATGGGTTGTGGCCAACGCGGGACTTTCTTTTACGTAGTTTTCATCAATATTTATTGATTATAAAAATATAATATTAGGAAATAATAATCCAACAGAAACAATATGAAAACCAAGCTTACCTTATATAAATGAATGGGTTGAAAATTATACCAATACCAATTTGTAATGGTTTTGAACTAACTAACTATCAAAACTAAACAATTCTCTACAGAAATATTCTGAAATGTCATTTATCTAATTCAGACCATTTTGTTTTCTTGTCGAAATATTGACAGGCGCAGATGATCCGATTTATTAAGCTACATTCGAATCCATGACAACGTAAACAAGATTCTCATAATTTTCGGTAGCAGTTTTCTCGTAACTGGTACATTTATTGAAGAAACTTTTCAAACAAAAGTTGTGCGAAATATTAATATCTTTCATTATGAACATAACTATTTTTGCCGTAAGTGCAGCCGTTCTAGTGATATTGGAGATAGAACAAAAAATGCATAGAGTAAACATGCACTGCCGGTTAGAATATTCTTTTCAAAAATAGGAGGTGCACAACTAGACCATATACAAGTCTTAAGTTTGAAGTCTCATAATTTTACGTTGGACAGTTTCGGCTCTAGAGCGTTCACATACACACACACGCACACACACACACACACACACACACACACACACACAGACGTCACTCCGAAAATAGTCACATTCGATTCAGGGAAGCTCAAAACGTGTATATCCGTTGAAATCTCGAGTTCGATTTTTTTGGTGATCCCTATACTTACTTATTACTTCGTAAAAGAAAGTAAAAAACGTTAAAGAAATAAAAATTATATAATTTTTTGATGCATTTTTACTTTCTTTTACGAAGTAATAAGTAAGTATAGGGATCACCAAAAAAATCGAACTCGAGATTTCAACGGATATACACGTTTTGAGCTTCCCTGAATCGAATGTGACTATTTTCGGAGTGACGTCTGTGTGTGTGTGTGTGTGTGTGTGTGTGTGTGCGTGTGTGTGTATGTGAACGCTCTAGAGCCGAAACTGTCCAACGTAATATTATGAGACTTCAAACTTAAGACTTGTATATAGTCTATTTGTGCACCTCCTATTTTTGAAAAGAATATTCAAACCGGCAGTGCATGTTTACTCTATGCATTTTTTGTTCTATCTCCAATATCACTAGAACGGCTGCACTTACGGCAAAAATAGTTATGTTCATAATGAAAGATATTAATATTTCGCACAACTTTTGTTTGAAAAGTTTCTTCAATAAATGTACCAGTTACGAGAAAACCGCTACCGAAAATTATGAGAATCTTGTTTACGTTGTCATGGATTCGAATGTAGCTTAATTAATCGGATCATCTGCGCCTGTCAATATTTCGACAAGAAAACAAAATGGTCTGAATTAGATAAATGACATTTCAGAATATTTCTGTAAGAATTGGTTAGTTTTGATAATTAGTACTTCAAAACCATTACAAATTGATATTGGAATAATTTTCAACCCATTCATTTATATAAGGTTAGCTTGGTTTTCATATTGTTTGGATTAATATTTCCTAATATTATATTTTTATAATCAATAAATGTTGATGAAAACTACGTAAAAGAAAGTCCCGCGTTGGCCACAACCCATTTTTTTTGATATAATAAAAAATAAAGTAATTAATATTTTTAATTCCAAAATTATTATTATTTATAATTTTTTCTAGCCTTTAGGTTCATAATATGAAAAAACGTTATAGAAATAATAAATCTTATAATTTTTTGATATAATAAAAAATAAAGTAATGCATATTTTTAATTTCAAAATTATTATTATTTATAATTTTTTTAATAGTTTTCTGGCCACAATTCGAAGAAATTCGATAGATATAAAATATCTTAGAATTCTATGTAGTATTTTTTACAATATTAAAATTCGTCCTAAGGGCAGTATTAAGGGGGGCTCCAAATTTTGGAGCCCTATTACTCTGGTTCTGTAAACACGATTAGATTTAAAATGCGACGGGAACTTTTTAGCTCTCCAAACTACATATATATGTATACTAAATATTATTAAAATCATCACTAACTCCGAGGTAGCCTGCTTGCTTGGCTCGCAGTTAATAGTTAAATCAATCCTATACCAATTCATATTTTATAAATATAGGGTTTTATATAAATACAGTGAAGTCCGGATATAACGAAAACCTATTTTGCATTCAATATGGTTCGATATATCCGACGACGCTATATCCGACGACGCTATATACGACGACGCTATAAACGACCTGATTGTATACAACGACTGGTATTAAAACATATATAAATACAGTGAAGTCCGGATATCACGAAAACCTATTTTGCATTCAATATGGTTCGCTATATCCGACGACGCTATAAACGACCGGATTATATACAACGACTGGTATTAAAAAAATCATTTGTATTTCCCTGAAAGGTTCGTTATAGCAATAACCGGGTTCGTTATAAGTAAAAACTACTATATATACACATACATATAAAAAAAAAATCAAAATTTGGTTAAATTCAACTAAGGTCTCTAATTCCAGGAGCCCCAAACTAATAATGACAACTTCAGTGGACCAATCAACGCAAGTCAGTTTTCCTGTCCTACTGCGATCGCAGCAAAAAGCGCTAAAACGTTATGCAACTTTGACCGATATTAAACCAATACCGCCCAGACATTTAACGCATAATTGGCCAGTGTTAACGCGGCCAAAATCGCTGAATTTTGCACTCGAGTCTGCACCGAGTAGATTACGGCTTCCTGGCGCAACGTCGATGAACACACTGGCCCCGAAGCAGTGGCACAATGATTCACCCAGCTCATACGCAGGAAGCGTTATTAGCCTTAGCCATAACGGCAGTTACGAAAGACCTTCACCTACGCCTAGCCTGATTTATAGTGGGCAGTATAAGGCAGTACATCAAAGTAAAGTAAGTAGTATTATTACTAGGTTAACGTGGGGTGGACTGCACTCGACTTTCTATTACATAATTTTCATTAAAACAAACTATCAAACAATACTCAGTAATACTCTAAAATCTATCTATGCAAAACATAAATAAGATTTTCCGTAACAGTTTTCTCGTAACTGGTACATTTTTTGGCAAAACTTTTCAAACAAAAACTGTGCGAAATATGAATATCTTTCATTATGTACATAACTATTTTTGCCATTAGTGCAGCCGTTTTAGTGATATTGGAGATCGAGCAAAAAATACATAGAGAATAAGAACATTTTAGATTTTCGGTAGCAGTTTTGTCGTAACTGGTACATTTTCTGAAGAAACTTTTTAAACAAAAGTTGTGCGAAATATTAATATCTTTCATTATGTACATAATTATTTTTGCCATAAGTTCAGCCGTTTTACTGTTATTGGAGATAGAATAAAATAATGCATTTCTCGTTTGAATATTCTTTTCAAAAATAAGTGGTTTTCTCGTAACTGGTACATTTTTTGAAGAAATTTTTCAAACAAAAACTGTGCGAAATATTCATATCTTTCATTATGTACGTAACTATTTTTGCTATAAGTGCAGCCGTTTTAGTGTTATTGGAGATAAAACAAAAAAATGCATGTCACGTTTGAATATTTTTTCAAAAATAAGTGGTTTTCCGTAGCAGATTTCTCGTAACTGGTACATATTTTAAAGAAACTTTTCAAACAAAAGTTGTGCAAAATATTCATATCTTTCATTATGTACATAACTATTTTTGCCATAAGTGCAGCCGTTTTAGTGTTATTGGAGATAGGACAAAAAATGCATTTCTCGTTTGAATATTCTTTCCAAAAATAAGTGGTACTTCGTAACTGGTACATTTTTTGAAGAAACTTTTTAAACAAAAAATGTGCGAAATATTTATACCTTTCATTATGTACATAACTATTTTAGCCATAAGTGCAGCCGTTCTAAGAAATATTGGAGATAGAACAAAAAATGCACTTTCTGTTTAAATATATTTCGATTTTAAAATACGCATTTTCAATTTTTATATACAATATATACTTTGAAAAATCACCTTGAATGAATTTAAAACACAACAAGCATAGGAACAGGCACCTATACCTTCAGCTCGCGATCAACATTGCCCGTTTAAAATACAGAATGCACCCATCCTCACTCCACGCATTTAAAAAGAATTTTCTTTAATTCTTACATACGAAAATGTTTAAGATTACAATATTTATTTATAAACTTCGTTTAAGAAAATAAAAATCCACTACATAGGATATACAGTGAGCTAAAGGCATTGGTGCACCTTTGTTATTTCATGACGAACCAAATAGTAATTAAGATAAGAAAATTACAAATAATAATTTAGCAATGTTCTATCAGTAACAAAATGAACACAATTAATTATAAATTGCTGTGAACGTTATCATTGTTTGTCATATAACAAACTAGAGATATATTTCGAATTTGGATCACAGTAACCGGTTACACATTTATTTCGTTTCTAATTGACTTTAAAGAGCTAAAATAATATTATTTTGATAGTATTAGCGATTTTACTGTTAATTTATCTTAAAAATGCTTTTCAAGTTCGAGAAATTCGATATTTTATTTGTTAGCGGTTACAGTGGCCCAATTTCGGAATATACAAATTTTTACTGCGCAAGATAAAGTTGACAATTTATCTAATCTGATCTACGAAATATTAAAGAAAAAAAAAACAAATTGTGCAAGAAATTACTTCATATTATAATTTTAACAGTGTTAAATATTTATTCTTAAGAAAATGGACGATGTAAGTTTTTATATATTGTCATAAACTTTAATACAATTGTTTGAATGAAGGTCAAATCTTTCCTATACATATTAATCCTCACGACTACTTAAAATAAAACAAACACTTTATTTAAAAGTATGATTTATCCAGTTGTGGTTTATGGGTTTTTTATACGACTTTATTGTTTTCAATATTAATGCATTATAATAAACATTTAACATGCAATAAACGAAACAAATTTCGTAGATTTACCATTAATAATAAATTCAAAAAATACTTGTAATAAAAACCCACGCATTTCCTTAATTACGTAATTGTTTCGCTTTTAAGTACAATTTATCTCGATGATAAGTACTATAACTTTTGTTTTTAGTGGAAAATAGGTGTGAACAACCCCCCAGGGAGCCTGACGCCTGAGCAACGGTTGCCCCCGGTGTGCAGTTGCCAGCAACAAGGCAACGCAATGATCAAAAACCTCTCAATTCACTCGTCAACGCCAGAGGGTTTGTCCTGGCGTCGATTGCACATGTCCCGCGCCAAGTTGAAAGCCACCGCAACCACCTCAGAGCTATTGAGTGGCTTTGCAATGGTTGCGATGGTTGAACTACAAATAAACGAACCCACCACGGTGCCTGAATGGTTATTTGTGTTATTCGCGGTTTGTACCACGATTTTAGTCGCTGTACACATTTTTGCGTTAATGATTTCCACATATATTTTACCGAATATTGACGCTATTTCCAAGCTGGATGTGTGTGAGCTGGTGAGTGAATCGCCTCATGAGCGGATGAGGGGGTTTATTGAGCTCGCCTGGGCGTTTTCCACGATTTTAGGTGAGTTGGGTTTATATTAATTTAATTGAATTATAAGATTAATAAGAACAAGCATAGGGTACTAGCACCTATACCTTCAGCTCGCCTTACAAAGATAGAGATAGCATTTGAAATTAATAATTTTTGATTATTTGGTTCACAATCTAAAAATAACCTGGAGTGGCCTACACTCGACTTCCTTGCATTTTCACAATCTATATTATATATATATACATAAATTTACATCACCCAAATGTGTGTTTTCTTTTTGTAAAAATGTAAACTGGCATAGGCAGCAATCGAACCCCAACTTTCACCGTGAAAGTCGAGAATCTTACCCTTACGCGACGGCAGTAATTGAATTTTTTTATTTAACCAAGAAAACTGTCCTATAAAGAACAATAGCTACGTTTTTAAACGTTAAAATAAATTTATTGTGTAAATTTTAAAATGCCGACAGTTTGTTGCATATCGAATTGTGTAAATAAGGTAGATTAAAATATAACTAGTATAAAAATTGGCGGTTATAAAAATTATTAATATTATATCGATAAAGAATGGTCTATATATGATATGGGCACAAGGTGCCCACGGGTTAACCTAGTTTATAATATTATATTTTGTTTTAAATTAAACTAGTATAAAAATTGGCGATTATAAAAATTATTGATGAATAATGGTCTATATGTGATATGGGCACATGGTGCCCACGGGTTAACCTAGTTTATAATAATATTATATTTTGATTTAAATTAAACTAGAATAAAATTTGGCGATTTAAAAAATTATTTTTATTATATCGATGAAATATGGCTTATATATGATATGGGCACACGGTGCCCACGGGTTAACCTAGTTTATAATAATGTTATATTTTGTTTTAAATTAAACTAGTATAAAATTTGGCGATTATAAAAATTATTGATGAAGAATGGTCTATATATGATATGGGCACACGGTGCCCACGAGTTAACCTAGTTTATAATAATGCTTTATTTGTTTTAAATTAAACTAGTATAAAAATTGGCGATTATAATAATTATTAATATTATATCGTTAAAGAATGGACTACATATGATATGGGCATATAGTGCCCACGGGTTAACCTATTTTATAATAAAGTTATATATATATATATATATATATATATATATATATATATATATATATATATTGTTTTAAATTGAACTAGTATAAAAATTGGCGATTATAAAAATTATTAATATATCGATGAAGAATGGTCTATATATGATATGGGCACATAGTGCCTACGGGTGCCCCTAGTTTATAATGCTATATTTTGTTTTAAATTAAACTAATATAAAAATTGGCGATTATAAACAATATTAATATTATATCGATGAAGAATGGACTATATATGATATGGGCACATGGTGCCCACGGGTTAACCTAGTTTATAATAATGCTTTATTTTGTCTTAAATTCACCTTACGATAGCTATAAAACAATGCTAATACGTATTGTAATTAGGGAAACGTAAATCTTAAAGCATTTTAAAAGTAAATGGTACAATTTTCAAATATTTTTTTAACGAAAGTTGCTAGAAATTTCAATTTATTTAACTTTTATAAGACTCACTTTTACTCTAACACGTGTTGTTTTCGAGATATCCAATTATCTTAAAACGGCCAGAATATACGGCGAGCTAAAGGCGTTGGTGTACCAATGTTTATTTTCGTTCTAAATGCCTTAACATAATGCAATATTTATTTTAAATATTCTTAAAATGTTATATAAATATTTAAACATTGACATTGACTAAATAATATTTATTTAAAGAAATCCCAAATAATCTCTCAAGTACTTTATATGAGTAAAGACAGTTTTATGGACGTTCAAGGTTAACACAATACGTTTTTTTTCTTTCTTTTTTTGTAATTCACAGGTTTATTTCTATTTCTGGTCGAAGTGGCGATCCTATGTTGGGTAAAGTTCTGGGATTACTCGTTTACAGCGGCGATTGCGGCCACCGTTATTGTAATACCAGTTTTAATAATGTTCGTTGCGTTCGCAGTACATTTCTACCATTCGTTAGTTGTTTATAAATGTGATACGTCGGTTAGTGATATTGAAAAACTCGAAAACATGAAAAAAGAGTTAGACCTTGTATCTAGTCCTGTATGACAAAAACTAAATTAAATACTATAGCACCCTTCGGTATGTTCCCAATTAGTAATCACAGTCTTAAAACCAGCGTTTTAAATCAAAATTAATTGTAAAAGGCACAACAGTGCCATCTATGAACATCTAAAGAACTCTACATAAAGTACGGTTAAATTTATTAAATTAGTAATAAAATTTAATATAAATATATTGCAAATTGCAAACAAAATACGTAGTTTCAATCAGACGGAACTTCGAGATATTTCACTAATTAATGCGTTAATTTTGTCGTGTACGTTAGTAAAGAATTGTTCACAGCGAATTATTTAGTAATTAAACTTAGATAATTACAAATAATAATCTAGTTTGTATTATGACAAACAATGTTAACATTCCGAGCAACACAATTTATGATAAATTTTGTTGCTGTGAACGTTAACCTTGTATGTCATACAACAAACTGGAATTATTACTTATAATTTCTAAGCTTAATTACTAATTCTGTAGCTGTGAACAATACTTAATGTTTGTTGATTATTATGTGTGATTACTAATTAGGTGTGACTCTAGGGAAATAATATTAAATTAACATAGAACAGATCTGTAAAATATTATTTATTAATAAATCTAGTAAATAAATAAATAGTAGTGCAATTCTCAGAGTACTAAGAATCGAATATGCAATAAAAATATATAATTTAATGTATATATTAAATATTCCAATAGATTATATGATTTTTTGTACATATATTTAATAAATTGTTCAAATATGTATTTAATAAAACCTAAACACAAAGGTTTAAAATAAATGAAAGCAATCCTAAAAGTTTATATTTTATTTGAATTATTACGTAATTTCACTTTTACTATTCCTAAATCTTATTACTTTGTTATTTAATACTTATACAAGTTTATATTTATTTATATGTACAATTACACAAGCATTACCTACAATTAGTATCAGTGCAATGGTAAATGACATTAAAATAAATAATAGGTCAATGTTAAACCTTCTCGCTAACAGATTTACAACAATTTCTATGCCCAATCATGTATGTAAAATGATTTCTTATTCAGAAATAATAGATTTTAGCCTAGAAATACTCTACACATTCTTGAATGTAGACTTCCCTGCAATACACCACTGTATACTAAGTTGCATAGATACCAATTTTAAAAATTGTTTTGCCCTAAATAATATTAAATTATATAGTTATTTAAAGACTAGGGACACCCGTGGGCACCATGTGCCCATATGGTATACAGTACATAGGTCTGATGCCGCATTTTCATGTAATTTAATAATAATTACACGGTTTTTCTTCACTTTGTATCGTTTGACTATAATAGTAATACAAATTGCCACATCGCAAATAATAATAATAAAGAAAAATCGAACGCTTATTTGTTTTCTCTAATAATCAGAATTATAAATGTACTTACTTGCAGTTATTATAATTTGACCAACTATAGAATCTTACCGCAACTCATATTTTCAAAAATCACAGCATTTTGGCCATTTTGAAGTGAAAATATTTACTATAAATTAAAATAAATGGACGGAATTTCACGTATTTGCTAAAAATATATGCAAAATTGGGCACTTACTTCATATTAAATACTTAAAAATTGAATAATAACAACGTGACTCCCCTTAAACTTAAGATTTACAATTCAATGTTTCCGTAACTCGTACGCCACTAATGCGCATTGAAATACTGTTTTTGACGCTCACGTGGTAGCACATTTTATTTATATTTGTTCTTTGATCGGCCATTTTAACATAAATGCTTAAAATAGCGACACTCACAAACTTCAAATTAGAATAAATCAAACTTAATTTTATTAACTAACAATTATTGATATTTCTCATAATATATAATATAATATAGCAGATGCCACTTTGTGTAAAGTACACAACACACTAAATACACTTCAAATCATCAAATTAATTGAAGATTTATCACAAATACTTTTTTACATTTCATTCTGACGTTTGATTCGTTTTTGTCTATTTCAAGCAGAGTGAACTTCAGAATAGTGATTGTTTTATTTCAGTATCGAAGCCCGAACGGAGTTAACAAAATTAAAGTAATAAAATAGTCAAATCTTGTAAATGTTTTAGGCATATAATTAAAATACATTTATTTCATATAAAACGTAAAAAATATAATTAGAAATAAACTTACCTCAAAACGTAACTTGAAATTTACACAATAAAATATGAATCAAAATAAATATTTCACGTCCACAGTAAATATGCCGAAGATTAGTTCTTCACCAGATAATTCTTCGATTATGTCTTTGTTGAGGATACTGTCTCCTCTGCATTTGTAACAACTCATGTTTCAATTTTTGTTCCTCTTTCCTTATATTCTCCAACTCCTCCAATTTCTTCCTTTCTTCAATCATTTTCTTCTCTTTCTCCATTAACCGTTTATCATATATTTGTTTATCCAACTCCAATTTCCTATCAATTTTCTTCTGAACTACTTCATCCTTAGCTGCACGCATCATTTTATTACTTTCTTCAATATTCACCAACATTTCTTCACGTTCTTGCAACACGGTCCGTTGCTCATTTAAATTCTTGCTCAATTTATCTTGCACCTGAGTCTTCAACCCAGACAAAACTTCACTAAACAATCTATCTCTAATTTCCTGTTCTTCACGCCACATACGTTCTTGTTTATCCCATAAATTCTTCGCTTCCGAATCGAAGATAAACGATATATATTTCTTCCTTTGTTCTTCTAATTCTCGTTGTTCTTGCACATAGTTTAAAAAAGATGATATGGATTGTTTGGTTTGATTACGTTTAGTTTCATCTTCGATTTCGTCAGCGGTCTTTGACGCCAAGATTTCTTCAATTATCATTTGTTCTTTCTTCAATTGTTGCTCTACATCTGAAGCTTTTTTACGAAGCTTCATTTTAGATTGGTTTATATTGAATAATTCTATTTCTTTATCACGTCTTAATTGAATGTCTTTGGCTTGTTGATGTAACAAGTCTTCAATTTCAAGTTTCTTCGAAATCGTATCATATTCTTCACGTTTTAAGCGTTCTGCCTCAGCGTCTTTAAGCTTAAAATGTCGCATTTGTAATTCAAGTTGCGATATTTGAGCTTGTTCCCGTTCACCTTGTTCTTCTAATTCAAGTCGATCTAACTCTTGGTCTTCTTTGATAAGTTTATTCCGTTCCTGGATTAACTTCCGGGTTTCCACTTCAGATTTCTCTTGCTCCATACGTTTCTCGATTTGCTGGTCTAACCACGCTAGTTTTAATCCAGCTCTTCCTTGATTTGCTTCGTAATCTTTAACGATTGGATTCTCTTGACGCCAGTGATGGTACAGTTTAAGTTCTGCTTCATGCCTCTGGCGGTCTTCTTCGAATCGTTTTATGCCAATGTTAACATCCTTCAAGACTTCTACTGGGGTCTGGTTGATCTTGGAATGCTTGATGTGTCTTGGGGATGATTGCATTTCTAGTTCGTTGTCTTTCTCTTCGTCGAAGTATAGTTTTCGTAGTTTCTCACGGCGTCTATCTAGGGATTCTTTCTTTTGTAATTGCTTTTTGTGGGTGTCGTATTGGCTGAGGCTGGTTGAGTAGTATTCTGGTGAAGTCCAGCTTTGGTATTGGTTGTTGTGGCGATTCCAGTTCTTGTAGTATTGGATTTGGTTGTTCCATTTGTGGTGTTCGTCGTAGTCTCGTTGCCGCTTTTTGGCTAAGGCGTCCATTGAGGCAGCGAGGCGAGATCGGGATGACATCTTTCTGGAAAATGAGGAGCTGTCAGTCTGGGCTGGGTTGGAAGCGTGCGTGTTCAACGTGCGAACTGATTAGTGTACACGATCTTCTAAGTGAGTGTAGAATAGGAATCGGTATTACAAAGTTTGGAAGAATTGGGGTCATTGAAGCTACTGTTTCTGCGTGTTTCTTCGCCAATTCAAGTAATCATTCGCAAGGGGGAGGGGACTGTTTTTGATTACAAAATGGAAGAGTAGAGATAACTTATAACGAATGAAGAAACTTGATTCTTATAATCATGATTACTTGATTAGTTAGATGGTGAGAGTTCGAAGAAACACGCCTTTTAGAGTTAATAGAACAGTTTTTCATGTTGTGACACGTTGCTCAACGTTCAAACCTGTGAATCAGAGTTCGAAGAAACACGCCCTTTAGAGTTAATAGAACAGTTTTTTTCATGTTGTGACTCGTTGCTCAACGTTCAAACCTGTTTAGAAAGAGGTAATGTGTTTGAGTGCGATATTTCTATAGGCTGAATTGTTTTTGTTGCTAATCGTTACTCAACGATTGTTTTATTTTTAAACTAGCTTATTAATGTTTGAATTTTTATTACTATATATATTTTTTTCTTGCTATTTTTAATAGATTAACGTAGTTATAATATGTATATATTTTTATATAGTGTTAATATATACTAAAGACGATTATCTAGGTAATAACTGTTCTAATAGCATATAAAATGTGAAAACCCCCTACATATATTAAAATATGACATTCTTGACACAAGGTAGCAGTCAATATGTACATTAACGACGAAATAGAATATATATATATTTACAAACAGTGGCGTCCTTGCCCATTTATTTTAAGGATCGGCAAATTAAATATGAAAATTTGTTTAAACTACGAAAAATTTAGTTTGAACATATTGAACTTTTAGTATTAAGAGATACATATATTCACTAAGGAAAAATCTTTTGATACCGCCGGGATTTGAACCCAGAACCTTCAATTATTGAACTTTTAGGAACCATATAACTGTAGTTAACAAATAGATATAATTATTCACATTTTATTAATATTATACGGCATTTAAATATATTGTTGCAATAAATATTATAAAACTAAAAACTTGTATTATTTAAACCTCGCATTATTATGTATACGTATACATAATATAAAAGAAAGTATTGTGATTAACGATATTTTAATGGAAATATACGTTTTGAGGGTTTTTAAATCCATTTCGACTATTTGTGTGAGTTTGTGTGTGTTAAAAGGTTAGTAAGAGTAAGAATAATTTATATATGATTACTCGTAAACTGTGAAGATATATTCGTGTCTTGTGCCGGGATTCGAACCCGCAACCTTTATGGTTTATGGTATACTAGCCTATACGTTGTAATATTATATTTATAATAAACTGAAGTGATTGATTTATTAATTTTAAACTGTTATCTGAAAATGTATAGATTATTGTCCATATTTGAAATGTAGATTTAAAAAAGTATATTACACGAATTCTTAGGAATAAAATTGAAATTATTTTTGTTATAATTCTTTATTTTGTTTTAAATTTAGGCTATGATTGCTATGAAACAAAATCAATATAAATTGTAATTAGGGAAACGTAAATATAAAATAATTATTTACAAATGCGTTTTTTCAACTGGGGTGGCCTTCACTCGACTTATCTATTCTCGGTATTATATATATATAACACTCAGATGTACGTGTTTATATGTTTGTTTATTGGTCAATATGTGAGTTTATATATGTAGAACGCTGGTTTTGTTTATAATTCTTTATTTTGTTTTTAATTCCCCCTACGATTGCTATTAAACAAAATCAATATATATATATATATATACACGAATTCTTAGGAATCAAATTAAAATTATTTTGTTGACAAAAAACGGGACAGTAATTATATATTACAAACGCCACTGTTTTCAATCAAATAAAAACCCCCTTACGACTTAATTATCTTTTAATGAGTAAACATTACCTTAGATAAAATTTTTATTAATACAAAAAAAAACTTGTATTTTCTATTTTTCTCATATTATTTGAAGGTTATCCTCTCAATAAGCCAATGAATGGGTTTAATTTATTCAGATAAAAGAGTGTATCATTTAAAAAGACATATGTTAACATTACCGCTAAATTTGCATAAATTAACGGTTGATTAAATAAAATAATAATATAGTCTAGAGAATATTTTTTAAATAATTATGATTGCAATTTAAATAATTGTACGAATATTAATTATTATTACGCGAATAGCTGTCAAAATACAATATAAAATGAAAAATAACGAACATAAAAGGTAAAGGCCATCCAAAACAAATTTTCTATGCATGGCTAACTACGATGTAACATATGAATACATTTTTTGTACAGTATGACACCTTATTTTTATTAAATATATTTTTTTCAAACGTAATTAATGTTTTTACGGCTTTTATGGTCGTTTTTTGCATTATTATACGACGGAAAAATAATTATAACAATGATTAGTTTATAATGATAGTAGAATTATAGAAAATATTTGGGGTTTTTTGGGGTCACGTTTGGGTTCAAAGATTTATTATATATACAATCTATATATATATATATAAATAAAAATTGGTAAGTCCCTATATCTATAAAATCTAGTTAAAAATAATACATAATTGTAGAAATGCGTATTCATAATATAAACTTCAATTATAATATTTATAATAACCCAAAGTGGCCTTCACTCGACTTTCTTATACTTAATTGTCACAATATATATATATATAATATTGCTTTATTGTGTTTCAAATTAATTCTACCATTACCATGACGCAATATCAATATATTTTACGTAATTAATATAATTTGGTCTACAAAACTGATAATTCCATTAAAGTCGATTTATTATTGTGATCAGAATAGTTTAATTTATACATAACGTATAAGAAATTAAATTTATAAGTAATTATTAATATAATTTATAATAAATTAGTATTAATTAAAATACTGTTTATGTTTTTATTTATTTATACATGTGTTTCTTATCGCAGTGATGTAAAGTTATTTAGTTATATGTTAGCAAAAAATTCAAAGAAGTTTCTGTATCATTATTATTATTATTTTTTTTATTTTGGCTAAGAAACCAATCTGGTTTTAATTTTGGTACAGACTTTTCCCCATGAGATCATATTAGTAAACAAAATATACATTTTACGTCAAAATAATTCGATGAATTTTACAATCCCGCAATAAAAATATATTTAGACATTTTTTTTTTAGATAATGTTTATCGTAATATGTTTAAGGTGAAGGTTTGGCAATGTAAAATGACCTTTATTACAAAATATATACATAGAAACATGAATTTAAAATTTTACTAAATTTATAATATTTAAATTATAAAAGAAAAAACATTTGTCAACCACAATTGCTTTGGTTTTTATTTATTAAAAACAAGCATAAGTGCACCAATGCCTTTAACTTCTCGTATTATCTATTTATTTGATTCAGAGGATGCTTTAATTATTTTATTTATATAGTAAAAAGTAATTAACTCTGGATGTTTAAATGAAGAAAACTGTGTTTTGAAAAGATTAAATTTGAAAGATAATGACATTGTTGTTAATTGATTGCAATAATGAAAATAAAAATAGTACCTATATATATATATATATTATTTTGAATATTTTTTCTGGCTTGTAGATTCAAAATTTGCAAAAGCGTTATAGGTATAAAAAGTCTTAGAATTTATTGTAGAATTATTTGATGTAATAAAAATAATTAAATGAATATATTGAATTTCACAATTATTATTTTTAATTTATTTTTTAATAGGTTTCAGGATCACAATTTGAAGAAATTTACAAGATATAAAATATCTTAGAATTTCTCGTAGAATTATTTGTTATTTTTAAATTTTTGCTAAGGGCAGTATTAAGGGGGCCTTCAATTTTTGGGGCTCTATTGCTCCGGACCTATAAGTACAATTGGATTGAAATTGCGACTGGAACTAATTGGGCATCTAAATTATATGTATACTAAATTTCGTTAAAATTGGTCCAGCACCTTCCGAGATGCGGTTACATTCAACCAAATAATGAAAATAAAAATAGTAGCTATATATATATATATATATATATATATATATTATTTATAATATTTTTTCTGGCTTTTAAGTTCACAATTTGAAAAACGTTAGTATAAAAAGTCTTATAATTCATTGAAGAATTATTTAATTTAATAAAAATAATGAAACGAATATATTGAATTTCACAATTATTATTTTTAATTTATTTTTTAATAGCTTTCAGGATCACAATTTGAAGAAATTTACAAGATATAAAATATCTTAGAATTTCTCGTAGAATTATTTGATTTTTTTAAAAAATTCTAAGGGTTGTATTAAGGGGGGTTCTAATTTTTGGGGCTCTATTACTCCGGACCTAAACGTACAATTGAATTTAAATTGCGACGGGAACTTATTGGGCATCTAAATTATATGTATACTAAATTTCGTTAAAATCGGTCGGGTACCTTCAGAGATACGGTTACTAAGGTTACATACAACCAAATATATGAGTTTTTCGTATTAAAATTATATACATATATATATATATATATATATATATATATATATATATATATATATATATATATATATATATATATATATATATATATATATATATTTTATTCATAACAAATTATATGTTACTTCATTTCATTGACACCGTTAACAGGTTATAGAATCAATAACGGAAAAATAGGTTTTTGTTCAAATCACTCGATGGCTAAAAGGATTCCCCTACATCTGAAATAAACTACGACATATTTCCTATAAATTTATCTCGTTCACACACTAATAATGATCCGTATCACGTACTTCGGTGCTTAGTTGTGGTAGAATTTACAAAAAAAAAAGAAACTATCGAAGTTGAGGGGCTTTACAGAATCTCAGTAGCGTTACAACAAACTTTCTTACTTTCTTTTAGGGGGGTTGGGTTCATTATGGACAATCTGGAGTGGCCTTCGCTCGACGTATACTTAGATTTGACTATATATATATATATATATTAAAAAAAAAAAAAAAACGTCAATTTTAATATCTGTATAGATAAATATTACAGCGTAAATTTTTATTTTTATCAAAAACTTAAGTAATTTACAATACTGTAAACAATTATTTATTAAAATTGAACTTTACAACTAAGCAATTTGTTTGAAGTTTTCCGATAAATATTTTTTGTTAATTAAAACGGGGATTTTTGATTCAAAAAAATGTAATTTGTACTTAATACTACGAACTATTATTTTATTTGTGGTTTTCTGTACTATACGATTAAATAACTGTCACCCCCATTTATAGGAAACGACTTATGATGTAATCGAAGTAAGATTTATTTAAAAAATGGGTTGTGGCCAACGCGGGACTTTCTTTTACGTAGTTTTCATCAATATTTATTGATTATAAAAATATAATATTAAGAAATAATAATCCAACAGAAACAATATAAAAAACTTAGCTTACCTTATATAAATGAATGGGTTGAAAATTATACCAATACCAATTTGTAATGGTTTTGAACTAACTAACTATCAAAACTAAACAATTCTCTACAGAAATATTCTGAAATGTCATTTATCTAATTCAGACCATTTTGTTTTCTTGTCGAAATATTGACAGGCGCAGATGATCCGATTTATTAAGCTACATTCGAATCCATGACAACGTAAACAAGATTCTCATAATTTTCGGTAGCGGTTTTCTCGTAACTGGTACATTTATTGAAGAAACTTTTCAAACAAAAGTTGTGCAAAATATTAATATCTTTCATTATGAACATAACTATTTTTGCCGTAAGTGCAGCCGTTCTAGTGATATTGGAGATAGAACAAAAAATGCATAGAGTAAACATGCACTGCCGGTAAGAATATTCTTTTCAAAAATAGGAGGTGCACAACTAGACCATATACAAGTCTTAAGTTTGAAGTCTCATAATTTTACGTTGGACAGTTTCGGCTCTAGAGCGTTCACATACACACACACACACGCACACACACACACACACACACACACACACACACACACACAGACGTCACTCTGAAAATAGTCACATTCGATTCAGGGAAGCTCAAAACGTGTATATCCGTTGAAATCTCGAGTTCGATTTTTTTGGTGATCCCTATACTTACTTATTACTTCGTAAAAGAAAGTAAAAACTATTAAATTATTGATAAAATAATAAAGATATTATTTTACCCAGACAACTAATTTCACGCGCGTTTATTTTAAGTACGTTATTATTTTCTTATACGAATGCATATAAGAAAGTATTGCAAAACTGTTTTTTTAAACATTGCGTATAAGTAAAAAAATATGTATGCATTGTAATTTTTCGCAAAACTGCTCCAATTTACTATCAATAAATAAACAAATTATATCTAATGATAAATAAACAATAGCAAATTTACAAAAAGAATTGAATTCGCGTGAAATATAAACTTTTCTAATCAAATATCAAAGGAACGAAATATATTAGTTTTTTTTTAATAAAAATGTCGTGGGAGGTCCGCGATATAAAACCTTAAATCAAGGCCTTAAGTTGGCAAAACTGAATATTTTACTTAGCAAAGGACACCATATATAAGCTCAAAACAACGTACGAATTATTATCATAGCTAACTTAACTTTCAATCAGGAAACATCTTATAAAAAAAAAATTGTGTTATTATATGCAGATAATTATTATATAAATATAAAATAATGTTGTTAGTATATGTGATTTGTTATTAATTAATTAATTAATAATAGTGAAGTGCTCAACAAATTGTGAATAAACTTGAATAATAACAAAATTGTGAACAAATTTGAAGAAAAATAATGATCAAAATGTGTATTTTGCTGTTTTTTATAGCATTTATCAATGCGCAACCTAGTAAGTAATTTATTATTTTACTAAAGTAATAAAATCTATCATTTTGTTGGTCCGCCAAAAAATACATTGCAGGCATTTTAAAAGTGTTGCCAACTGTAAAACAAATTCGTAGATACGTATTTCAAATGTTATACACAAATATTTGTATTCAATTTCCAGATAATATCAATATATAATTGGCAAATAGATAACTTCAAAATAATCTGATCAGATAAATGATTTTGTTTCACTACCAAAATATTTATTTTTGCCAATTAGTATCAAACATCCATTTTTAATTAATCTTAATAAGGGTCAAAAATAACCCCAATGGCTAAAAAGTAACTATAGTTTCATTTAGACTCCTAAAAAAATATTTATTCGTTAAAATAAATATTTTTTAGTATTTAGGGTCATTATTGACCTTAGCATATTTTAATAGTTTCATATTATGAAAGGTAGTAACAAAAAACACCTTCAAACTAAAAAAATAATCAAGAGTGACCTTCACTTGACCTTATATGTAGTTTTATTTTGTTTTAAATTTATTCTAGTGTAGTGACTAGGGAAATTAGGGTGGAAAAAAAAGTTTCAAATAAAAGTTGCTAGGAATTCAAATATCTTTAATTTATATATAATTCACTTTTTCTCTAACTCGTGTCGTTTTCGAGATATTCCAAAAATAACACAAAAAACCATGTAATTTAATTTTTTAAATTACGATTTTCGTTAAAATATAAAAATATTAAAAGCAAATCATTATATTTTTATGTATAAGTAAAAATAATAGTTTATTTTGAACAAGTAGTGATAAATCTTTGTAATTTTTGAATAACCAGTTTTTATATTTGCACAAACATAGAAAACTATGCAAATTATGTTTTTATTACAAAAGATATTTAAATTTCATACCATAAACATATAAAATTTTTATTATTTAAGTAATTCCCATGAATTTGCTGCATAATATGGAAATTAATATATATATATATATACACACACACATGTGTGAATTAATGTGTAGAACGCTTGATTATTGATTGAAATTGTGTTTGGTGCATGTGTATCGCAATTGGAAATAAATATAGCGCTCAAATTTAGAGTTTAAACGCTAAAAACATTATTTCTAAATGTATTGCACTTTAGTACAATTCCCAACTAGTTTGTAGACATATATAGCAAGTTTTAAACAGTATCTAGTCCAATCGAACGTTTTTATCATGAAAATTGTATGTATTAAGTTGTTACACCTACATTTGAATACCAAATGTATTGTTTTCCATCAAGAACATCGAACACAAATTCAGTGTAGCGAATTGCAGATTTTTGTGTATCATGCAACCAACAATACATCAATGTATAACCTATAGTTTCAAAGGCGAATGCTCCCTAAATTCGCTTATATGTACGCTACTGATTAAGCAAATAAAAAATGTACTTATTATTAAATATATCTTATCAAATAACCAATAAGAAAACTCCAAAATTTACATTTATTCTACAAAAAATCAGATAAAAAATCTGTAGTGTCATTCACTCGACTGTCTTATACTTTTTTTCACTATATGTATATATATATAATCATA
>OW121808.1:3041382-3078882 GCA_933228885.1 Leistus spinibarbis
TTCTAACTCTTGCCATTTCTGAGATAATAAAGAAGCAAGAGTATACTGTCACTTTTGGTCTATTGTTTTCAAATAAATAAAATAACTATTTTCGATTAGTCGATTTCTTAGTTAATGGTATGTTTTTTGAAAAAAACTTTTCAAATAAAAGTTACTGGACATTTTAATATCTTTAACTTTAATACGACTAATTTTTTTCTAACTCTTGCCATTTCTGAGATAATAAAGAAGCAAGAGTATACTGTCACTTTTGGTCAATTGTTTTCAAATAAATAAAATAACTATTTTCGATTAGTCGATTTCTTAGTTAATGGTATGTTTTTTGAAAAAAACTTTTCAAATAAAAGTTACTGGACATTTTAATATCTTTAACTTTAATACGACTAATTTTTTTCTAACTCTTGCCATTTCTGAGATAATAAAGAAGCAAGAGTATACTGTCACTTTTGGTCAATTGTTTTCAAATAAATAAAATAACTATTTTCGATTAGTCGATTTCTTAGTTAATGGTATGTTTTTTGAAAACACTTTTCAAATAATAGTTACTGGACATTTTAATATCTTTAACTTTAATACGACAATTTTTTTTTTAACTCTTACCATTTCTGAGATAATAAAGAAGCAAGAGTATATGTCACTTTTGGTCTGTTTTCAAATAGTCGTAAGTTTTTCAAATTTGTTTTTAATCGTTTTGGCTCTATAGCGTTCACAGTTAGCCAATTAGTAATTACAATTAGTGATTCAAATTAGTAAACTAGAAAAAAGTGGCATTTGTTACACTTGTTTTTGAAGTAATCTAAATATACATTCACGATACTGTGGACAGTAAAAATAATTTAAAATACATTAAAAAACAAAACAATTATTTGTTATTGATCTATTATTTGCTTAAAGTACGACTAAGTGCGGTTTAATAGCCACACGTGTCAGTACAAATTATAACTTTCTTGGAAAAAGAAGTCTATTTTACTTTCTTGGACGAAGTCAAAAAAGAAGTATTAACGTTTTGACCATCCCTAAATCGAATCTAACTATTTTTGGAATGACGTGTGTGTGTCTGTAAACGCTCTAGACACTCTAGACGCAAAACACAACCGGATATACAATATCTCGGAAATGGCATAAGTTAGAGAAAAATATTTCTTGTAAAAGTTGAAGATATTTAAATTTCTAGCAACTTTTGTTTAAAAAGTTTTTTCAGAAAATGTACAAATAATTAAAAAATGGCTTTTAAAAATAATTATTTTATATTTACAATATCTCGGAAATGGCATAAGTTAGAGAAAAATGTTTCTAGTAAAAGTTGAAGATATTTAAATTTCTAGCAACTTTTGTTTAAAAAGTTTTTTAAAAAAACGTACTAATAATTAAAAAATGGCCTTTAAAAATAATTATTTTATATTTACAATATCTCGGAAATGGCATAAGTTAGAGAAAAATGTTTCTAGTAAAAGTTGAAGATATTTAAATTTGTAGCAACATTTCTTTAAAAAGTTTTTTCAAAAAACGTACCAGTAATTAAAAAATCGCGTTTAAAAATAATTATTTAACTTATTAATGTTAATTTTTGCTTGTTTAAACTGTGTTTACAATTTAAATTAAATTTCTAGACGAGCTTCCCCCTAAGAAACAACTTGAAACCGTTCACAATCTAATAGAATATGGGGTCCAAATGGGGTATATTCAAACCGACTACAATCTGATTGGTCATCGCCAGGTCCGAGACACTGAATGTCCGGGTGACCGCCTCTACAACGAGATACAGACCTGGGATCACTACTGCCCTAACCCTGACCAGTGCTCTGAGAACGCGATACCAACGTAAGCAATTTAGCCTGGTGCACCTATGGAGATGCTCTCCAAATAAATAATTATAATTTAAATGCAAAATAGTTCCTTTTTTTTGGGGTGTTACCCAATATATATGCCTTAAGAACAAGTATTTTTATTAATATGTAAAGTATTGGATTAAAAGTTAGATTATTTTATCTAGGGTTCAATTCAGTTCAAATCTAAGCTCAAAAATGCAAAATTGGAGGATTCAGGATTACTTTATGTTATTATTCATTTTAAAACTGTTATTAATGTACTAAGCATTCCTTAAAATGTATTATTTTGTACTAGTCACATAGGTAATATTATATTTATAATAAATTATGAAAAAATATATTTTACAATTTATATATATATATATATCCAAATCCCGAAGTTCCCCGAAGCAACCCGAACACAAGAAATACAAAAAATGAGTATCATTTTCGATGCATTTCAACTACTATGAATCAAGGCAGTCGCTTAGTGACGTCACGACGTCGAAAATAACTCGCACATTACACGTCGGTCGCTATTACCCTGCCCGAAAACATTCGCTCCATAAATAACTTACTTGTATATATAAATAAAACAATGTATTCTTAGTTTTTCATCAATTTTTTGATTTAATTACGATTTTAATATTAAAATTTAATTAGATTATTGAGTCTATTTGATTTATTTTTTTGTGTATGTTTTTCGAATAGTTATTAGTGGATTTATTTCAACGCCTACTGTATAACTTAAGATTTTCAGTTGAGTTTCGTGCTTAGTAAGTTAACAGGCGAATTTTTAGTGGATTTCGGGTTAGTGCGATACTTTTAAGTTTAGTTTAGGTAAGTACTGTTTAGTGCGTATATATATATATATATATATATATATATATATATATATATATATATATATATATATATATATATATTTAAGTGTAAAAATACATATTAGCGTATTTTTATAATTTTATACGTAATCCACAATATAAATTGACCTCCAATTATTGGTTTTAAGGGTCCTTGAACTCATAACGACTATTTTTTTTTAATGTTGTGTGCGATTGTATAATTTAGTGTTAAAAGTGCGAGTGGTACGAATTAAATAAATTAAAACAATATCATATTAGAACTGCAGGGAATTAGCAACAATTTAGCAGCATTTTGTGAGAATTATAAGCAAATTATATTGCGCAATCAAAACATTTGTCAACGACTTTGTGTATTTAGAAATTTCTCATCTAGGTTTTTACGAAAATCGGCTAAAAATAAACCGAGTCGAATTTATAAATTAATATCAGTGATATTGTGAAATGCAGATGTTCTGATTCAATAATAATAAAAAATATAGTGATATTTTAATTGTTTTAACTTAAAAATCCCAATTATTAACTTTAACTGTCCAATTTTGATTATTTATAATTTTATTACGCTCGAAAAAAACACGTAATTAATGTTTTTAAACCACAACAAACGGATTCTTCTGCATAAAGGATTGTTCACAGCGAAACAATTAGTAATTCCGCTTAGAAAATTACAAATAATAATCTAGTTTGTATTACGACAAGAAATGCCAACAAAATTAACACAATGTATAATAAATTTTGTTGCTGTGAACGTTAACCTTGTTTGTCATACAACAAACTGGAATTATTACTTATAATTTCTAAGCTTAATTACTAATTATTTAGCTGTGAATAATCCTTAAGAGCGAATCTCAATTAGCGATTCGCAAAATAGGGAATCAAAAACAGCGATTCGCAAAATAGGGAATCCAAAACAGCGTAGAGCAAAATAGGGAATCCAAAACAGCGTAGAGCAAAATAGGGAAAAACAAAACATCGTAGAGCAAAACACCCAAAAGAGAGAATGGTAAAAACAGAGAATATGCATAAGAGAGAAGGTTTAAAACAGAGAATAACATAAACGGAAGTCTGAGCAAAACAGTGAATGCCTTAAACGGCGAACGACCAAAAGAGAGAATGAGAAAACCAAAACAGTGAATATTGTAAATAGAGAATGCTCAAAATAACAAATTGCCATAAATAGAGAATACTGAAAATGCGAAACAATAATAAAGAAAATATACAGAAAAGGGAATAGTTAAATCAACGATTAATCATTAGATTCTTTACGATAATTGACCCTAAATTAATTTAAAACAGCAGAAATTAATAAAAATGTTAAATTATTAGTCGTAAACAACTGATTTTTAGTTTAACCAGACCCTAACTTAACTTAGATCAACGGAAATTCTTTATTTTATTTATTAAATATACTAATCCTAAACTCTATTATCCAACCTAACCTAACCTCAAACCTGTGTATAAATAAAATAGAGAATTTCCGTTGATTTAGGTTAAGTTAGGTTCCGGTTAAACTAAAAATCAGCTGTTTAGGATTAATAATTTAACATTTATATTAATTTCTGCTGTTCAAAATTAATTTAGGGCCAATTATCATGTTTTATTATTCTGTAATTAGAAAAAAATAATGTAGAATATTAACAAAAGTCAAATTATTCAATTATTTCGAATAAAGAATTTCGTAGCGATAGCGATAATAGTGATAGAGATCGCTAGCAGATAGCTTCAAAATAATGTCGGATGATTCGTAAACAATGTAGTTAAGCAGGGGCAATGCGTATGAGTGATATTTTGGCATATGTGCGATGATATTCGTATACGTATATACGTATATATATATATTATATATTTGTATGTTTGAAGCCAACATCCCACTAAGTCGATTTTAAAATAAACCGAACATACAAATACAGCACACGATTATGTTTACATCGCAGCTAAGGTGAATTCGTCATCTAGTAAAATAGCCGAATCATATCGCTGTGAAATCACATTCATATCAATCGAGATCTCATCACTTAAGTGGGGAATAGCGCGCGTGTGCATATTTGCAAGGGTTTCATGACACATTTGTTTACTTGCCCAGAAACATTCTATTTATTTATCCCAATTTACTTATAGGTGGTCTGAACTTTGTTTTAAATCGAGATACTAATTTCCGGTTGCATACGTTAAGAAACATACCACTTCCGGTAATATAGCAAATCCAAACAACGCTATAAACATTTATTCCTAACTAATTTAATGCCATATATAGTTTTAAACAGTATCTAGTCCAATTGAACGTTTTCTATTAAGTTGTTATAAAATACTAAATGTAATTTTTTCGAACGCAATGGTGTATTTTTTTATAGGATATAACGCGGTAAATACGAGATGCCAGGTGGTGCCAGTGGCGGAGCAAGTGGGCCAAACGCAAATGGAGCCCGCACATTTAGGCCACCATGGGTCAAGGACGGGCCGAAAGCTATACCAATGCCCACGGCACCGTGGGCAGTAAAGCGACAGAAAGAAGTGCCTGAACCACAAATACCAGCAGAAGGTAATCACTAATCTTACTTCTGTCATAAGTTAGAGAAAATTAATCCTCGAATGAGATAAAAATACTTTAAATCAAATAATTTTTGAGTTACGTTCACATATAAAAATGTACGTTTTTATTTTGTACTGTATTAACACCTTTATTGACACTAAATTCTGTAATTCTTTTTCGCAATATTGGTAACTTGTTCGCATTTTCTCTTGTCAAGAATTGCAAATTTACTGAATGTTTTTCTTTTTGCAATTATTAGAAATATGTCCTACGCTTAAAGTAAACTATTTAAACCTATCCTTTATAACAGTAAAGCGTTCTACACATTCATTTACACAAACACATACATCAGGGTGTATATATATATATATATAATTATTAGGGTAAGAAATGCCATTTTAAAAAATCAAGTATTTCTTTCTCTTAATATGTAATATTTTATTAGTTATTTTTGTTTTATTCTAAAATTAATCTTCGATTTTATGATTTAAATCAAATAATTTTTGAGTTACGTTCGCATATAAAAATGTACGTTTTAATTTTGTACTGTTTTAACACTTTTATTGATACTAAATTCTGTAATTCATTTTTACTAAATGTTTTTCATTTTGCAATTAATAGAAATATGTCTTACGCTTAAAGTAATCTATTTAAACATACCCTGTACAATATACAGCGTTCTACACATTCATTCACACAAACACATTTGAGTGTTTATATATATATGTAAATTATTAGGGTAAAAAATACCATTTATTCAAAAATCAAGCATTTCTTTCCGTTAATATTAAATATTTTATTAGTTATTTTTATGTTTCATTCTAAAATATATCTTAGATTTTATGATTTAAATGAAATAATTTTTGAGTTACGTTTGCATATAAATATGTACGTTTTCATTGACACTAAATTCTGGAATTCTTTTTCGCAATATTTGTAACTTGTTCGCATTTTCTTCTTGTCGTAATTACAAATTTACTAAATATTTTTCTTTTTGCAATCAATAGAAATATGTCTTACGCTTAAAGTAAACTATTTAAACATACAGCGTTCTACACATTCATTCACACACACACATACATCTGATTGTTTATATATGCCATTTATCCAAAAATTATGTATTTCTCTCCCTAAATATATGATATTTTATTAGTTATTTTAATGTTTCATTCTGAAACAAGAAAATTGCAACAGATGTTAAAAATTTGGATGCCAAATATATAAAGCCACCTGCTTATCTTAGTCACGTTTGTTCGTCAACTATTTTTTGATTCACATAATCTGGCAATAGTTCGAAATCAATTATAAACCAATAAATAACACTACAACAATTAAAACTACAAATACATAGATTAAAATCCTACCTTATAATCCCAAAAGAACTCCTTCAAAACTTGTCACCTTGCAAATCTGTAAAAAAGAGAAAACCATTTATTAGGTTTTTATAACAACCACTAATAAGAGAAACTAATATTTGGGTAATTTAGGTCCCCCAGCTCGAAAAACTAGTTCGGTTAAAATCGTCCCCATGCAACCATCGGCTGAAAACGGTACTGCGAAGGACCCACACACGTTCGAACGACCCAAATTACGTGAAGTCCCCAAAGCGGAGACTGCAAAACCGCAGCCAAAGGAAGTTAAAGTTCCAGTGACATTAAATCGCAGACCGTCTGAATTACCGATGGCGGTTCATATTGAAACGAAAAGGACAGAATCGCAAATACCCAAAGTTGATTTAAAACCAGTAAGTCGTGAAACTGACACAACAGAACACAGTGAAAACGTCGAAAAGGTACGTTTAAACTAAGAGCACCAGAGCTGCTTGGAGCATGGCAAATCATCGGGTTTAAGCAAATTTATTCCTAGTTTTAATTTTAATGCATAATATAGCTAGATTAGTAACTTAAGTACAGTCAAACTTTTAGATATATGACCGTCTATTTATCTCTCCTCGACTGTTAGTGTAGCACGCTTTAAACAAGGAGTCTGGTCGATAACTATTTTTGAATACGCTAATATTACAGACAAACTATCGCATTTTATAGCTACGTACGACTTAGTAAAACCTAACTTAGTATCTTTATTTTACTTTCTAACTGCATTGTAGGGTTAATCCTATCCATAGAGCCAAGAATAACGTATTTATTACTTAATATAAATGTATTTTTAGTTTCATTAAATCACAATTATTTCTAACACATATCTCACATTTTATGCTTTCAGTTAAATTTAAAGAACTATTTAGCAATTTAATAGCGGTTTAAATACACAAATCTATGCCAAAAACCAGCAGTCGTTAAATTTTGAATAGTCCTGACACTGGTTTCCCGTCCGAACAACCAATATAATTTTTTAAACACATTGTGAATAATTTCTAGATGATACCCGCCCAAAGAAACGCAATTATCCGGCAAGAGAGCCTGAAGAAAGTAGGCCCTGCTCCGCCCCCAATGCCACCCTCATCAATGCCCCCGATGCCACCTCCACCACCGCCGCCAGAATTACCCTTCGTCAAAAGGGAACCGATATCCAAGGATCAATTAGAGAAAATTGAATCTTTAAGGTACGTGTTGCTGAAATCGTACCCCACAAAGAAATAATTAGATATGGTGTTTTTGGGTAGATCTCGACCCCGGAAACGACCCGATTGGGGCGCAATGATGAAAGCAATTGAATGCGGCAAAAAATTGAAGCATGTTGAGTGTAACGACAGGTCACAGCCGTTGTTGCCACAGACCCAGGCCAAAGGTCAGTTCATCTACGAATCAGAAACGGCCAATCTTCACAATCAACTCCTCAAACAGGTACACACACACATTCAAACGCAAAACAACCATAACAGTTCCAGACACTCTCGTCTTAGGACGGGCCAAATCTAGTAAACTTTCCGGATATTTTTAAATAACTTAATAATAAATTAAAGTTTTTTATTTACCACAAAATGGAATTTACGTACGACAGTTTTGGCTTTAGAGCGTTCACAGATATAAAGACACACTGTAGTAATTCCGAAAATAGTCATGGAGGGTAAAAACGTGTATATCCGTTCCTTATTACTGCGTATAAGCAACAAATTGTCCCATTTGGTTCTAACTGATAACCAACTCAGTTAAACAATTCAATTCAATTCCAATTCGTTATAATTCTAGATTCAAGTAGGACCAAAATTAAAACATGTCAAAACAAACGACCGCAGCAGACCAATCCTGGAAGGATTACGGAAATTCAGACGGCAAATGACGATAGAAGAACAAATAATGAAATCCCAATCAATGGCCAATATGCCAGAGGTATATCTTTAATTACATTTCGTAATATAATTCGAAGAAGCCGAAGTCTTTTACAAAATTGGTTTTTCTAGGCCGAAGTCGAGGAAGAGCCTGACGAAATGGACGACATAGACAAAATTCGGGACGACCTCCAAAGTACAAAGCAAATGCTGGCCCTGGAACTACGAAATAAGGAAGCCCAAATTCGCGAAAATAAACGGCTGTTGGCCAAACTGGCGAATCTTGAAGCAGAATTGGAAAAAGAACGCGTTAAGGAACCAACCAATTCGGGGGCACCTGCAACTTCAGGTATAATTTAAGGAAATGGTCAATGATCTACTAATAAATCATGTTTTATATATATGTAGGTGACAGCGATAAAATAGTGAAATCTTTAAAAGAAGAAGTGACAGAAGTGAAGAAAACTGCAGATGTGCTTGAGAAGAAATTCCATGAGACAGCAGACCAATTGGATACAGCAAAGACAGAATTGGATGAAGCAAAAAGGCAAAACCAGATATTGGAGAAGAAATTGCAACAAGCAATACAGGTGAGTTGTAAATGTAATCACTAGGGAGCAGTTTACTCATGTGCCGCTCTCTAAAGACACTTTCAAATTAATACATGGTTTAGTACAAGGAAAAACATATTGTTTCTAATGTTTTTCGGGTAATATCTAACAGTATATGTCTTTGAGGTTTTTGCTTACCTATTATTTTGGTAAGTAACGACATAATTAAATTTTTAGTACAAAATACACTATAATTATTAAAATTGCTCGTATTACATATATTACTTATAAGGCGAGCTGGACGCATAGGTGCGTACCTAAGCTTGTTTTACATTGATTACGAAATAAAATATCGGCTAATTTTAAAAATAAATTAGTTAATATATATATATTTTAACTGGACGACCTTTTACTAAAATATTTTAAACACACATTCACTATTTAGCTAATAAATTTGTTATATTTAGAAATAAATCATTTATTTATTCTAAACCATAAAATTTAATACTTTTTTAGTAAGTTTAACACAAAGTTGATAATGTACAAAGTATTTAGAAACTAGTACATTGTAATTCTTGTTGTGTATATCTTTGGTCGAGTCTAAATAAATCTCAAATTATTTTCTAGGGAACTGGCCCAAAACGGCAATCAATAGCAGAACGCCGAGAAAGTGTCCCAGTGGGCAAAGAACCAGCAGCCGAAGAAGAAAACTCGGAAGAAGAAGTCTACAGTGAATCCGAAAGCGAAGAGGACGAAGAAACAGCAGAAGAAAAACAGAAACGTCGCGCCGAACGCGAAATACGTATAATTAAAAACAAATTGAATAACTACAAGAACAAAGTCGAAGCCGCTAGACGAGAACGTAAAAATCTTCGGGATCAAATGAAGAAAAACCAACATTCAATGAAGCAAGAGAAGAAGAAATTCCTGGACTTGCAGAAAGAAGTGAATAAAATGGCTGCTCTTATGAAGGATGACGAAGAAGAGGAAGATGAAGAGAAAGAAGAAAGCGAGGAGGAAGAAACGGAGGAAAGTGAAACAGAGAGTGAGAGTGAATCTAGTGAAGAAGAGGAGTCTAGTGAGGAAGAAGATGAAACGATGCCGAGTGAAGAACAGAAGGAGAGTCTAAATTCGAGGACGAAACGGCATGAAAATTGTTTGAATGCGTTGAAGAAAGGTAATTATATGTTAAAGGCAAATGTCGATAGGCTTCAAGATGATTTAAACAAACAGAAAGAAATGGTTTTGAGTTTACAAGAAGATTTGGATTCGGTTCTAAATGAATTGGGTTAATTTGAAGAAATTCTAAGTTTTGTACAATTTGGGTAACAAACTCGAAATTTATATTGTTTTAAATTGCCCATTTTATGTATTTCCCTAAAAGCTTTCCATGAAGAATATCATTTTTTTTATATAAAAACATGTCTAAATTCCTAATAACGCCTCTGCCAAACTACAGAACTTAGAATGCCGGCTGCGCTGTATTTTGATTTTGAGTTTATGTAGCTTAATTTATGATAAACGAATTTTTATATATTATTTATTTTAACTGCATTGTACTATATAATTAATACAATAAAGTGTGATTGTAAAATAATATTTTTCACATAACCTCACCCAACATCTTTCACAACGAAGTAAATACATTAAAACTATTTAAAAGAACGATTTTCATATTAAAAGAATTGCAAAAACTTACATGTTTGATGTTCACTCACTTAAATAAATGCAATAAACGAAATTTGTATTTGTTTGTAATGAAACATGCACACAGTACACAGCCGGGTGAAGCTAGCAATAAACGTCGTCAGTGCAGTGCCAGTGACCAGTAAGTTTTCTCGTCGTAACCGGTTACTAATTTCTTACGTATTTCCTTAATTTTTAAGAACTCTTGCATGATTAATTCGATAATAATAACAAATATCGCTATTATCAAACAGTAACAATTTAGTTTTTAAGTTGTTGCTGTTTAACAACAACGATATTTATTGTTAATATCGAATTTAATCATGGAACGGTTCTTAAAAATCAAGGAAATTGGTAACCGGTTACCGCGATGTTTTTAAGTTAGCAAAGCAAAAGTGACGATATCCGTTGAATAATAAATAATACAATCATTTTAAATTGTGTTTTATATTTATGCATTTATATACATCTAAAAATAATAATTTATTATTATTACAAAACATACAATTTTAAACTTTTACTGCTTTAGCAGCTTTACGTTCATAGAATCGTTTCAACGCATCGTCAAAAACAGCTCCAACAGTCCGTTTCTTCCAAATATCAATTTTAGGTTTCTTCGGTTTAGGTTTTTCTTCAACTTTCTCTTCCTTAACTTTCTCCTCGCTAGGAACTTCCACTTTATCGAATTTCTTCACTTCAGTCGCCTTAGTTTCCCCATTTTTATCCCCTTTCGTTTCTTCTTTAACTTTATCAACTTTTTGCTTCTTCACATCCGTTTCTGAATCCGAATCAGAATCAATACTAAAATCAGAATCTGCGTCTAGATTCGATTGTAAATGCTCTAATTTCTTCTTTTCTCCAACATCTGAATCAGAAGTCGACGAGTCACGTTTCCTATACTTTCGTTTGTTCTTATCTGATTTTACTGGACTTTCTTCTTTCTTCTTCAGTTTTGAAGATTCTTCAATTTCGTCTTTTTTCTTCAATTTTGCTGAATCATCGCTTGAACTAGAAGAACTGGAACTTCGTAGAGATCTTCTATTCGGTTTGGACCGGTCATCAATTTTGTCTTTCTTCTTGTAATTTGAAGATGTAGCTTCGCTATCATCACTACTTGAACTAGTTATTTTTCTAATTCTCTTCGGTTTTGAAGATTTTTCTTCTTTTTTGGCTTTAGTATCTTCATCACTCCCAGTTTTCTTTAACGTCGTTGTTACTAGTTTTACTTCTGTTTTAGGTTCATTCTTCTTTGCTTCTTTTGTAGATTTGCCTTCTTTTTTTTTTTTATCTTCATCACTTGAATCGTCACGTTTCCCAGTTTTCTTCACTTTTGATGAAGTCGCCCCTTGTTCCTTTACTTCCTTTCTATCTTCAATCTTCTTTGCTTCTTCATCATAATTTACTTGTTGCGCGTATAAATGCCTGTAAAACCCACTTAAATCCTTTTGTTTTTTCACATCCCCGATTTCTTCTAAATATTCTTCCCGTTTTTCTTTATTTTCTAGCTCCTTTAATTCTTCTAATTTCGTTCTATAAGCGGATGTAACGAATGATTCCTTGTCCTTGTACATATCTCCTTCTGCTTCACGTTCTTTCTGAACTTGCTTCTCAATCCTTTTCTCATTCTCTCGTTTACGTCTGTCTGCGCTTTCCAGTAATTTGCTGATGTATTTCGGTTTTTTATCCAAATCTTTACGCGCCATTTTGGATTCGATACGTTTGGATTCCATGTCATCGTATAATTCATCGTATTGGTATATAGTTGGGTCTTCTTCCACTGCTTTTTCTTGTGCAGTACGCTCTTTCTTCTTTAAAGGTGTTATACCAGTTGGTTTAGCAGAAGCATTATCAGAATCGGTGTCTTCATTGAAGATAGACGGCCGGTTTATAGGTTTCTTAGCGTCTGGCTTTATAAGACCGTATCTTTAAAGAAGAAATAGTTAAATTATTATTTCATATAAATTTATTTTCTAATATAAAACACTGCCATAACGAAATTGATAGCATTAGTTTATGGATGTTTAAATTATGAACGAGATATAATTAAAAATAATACTTACTGCTTCGACATTTTAAAACACAATTTTCACAGTTTTAATCCACAATCATTCACTTTTCTACAGCGAGAAATATTAGGTTAAACTTGACATCGAAATAAACATATGCTTATCGCAGATTTACGATTAAAAAAATAGAATTCTATCAAAATATTTATTAATTCAAATTAATACCGTAATAAATATGTATAGTTGCCTGCATTAATGTAGATAAGTTAAGCTTCTCAACAACAGATGGCTCAATGTGTATCAGTTAGAGATGGAAATTAGTTTTGATAATTTACAATAACATTAGAATTTTATTTATGAAGCCTAATTTAAATTTACGTTTTCTAGAAATTTGTTGTACAATTGTAACAATAATTTAATGTAGTAAATTTATAAATAAATACAATTGTATAATTAGAGTTTACGAAATACTGATTTTTAAATTTTATATTTATAATTGCTTTACATTATTAAAAATTGTTCTACTTACACTGTAAAAATTGTATGTACATTTACATCAATTCTAATATAAAATTACACAATCTCATGTAATTTTACTGAATTTTATTAAAATTACGCTATAAATCCATTATTTTTCTAAAATTCAGTAAAATTACATGATTCTTAAGTGTAATACATTAAAAGTTACGTAAATTTACATATATGTATAGATTCTTTAATGTGGGAGATGTAACCTATGTGCTCTAATGAGTTGATTTATATTTTTATTATTAATTCAATAATACAATATTTTTACATTTGCTTTGAAAGATTTCCTACTAAGGAGGTGTTATTTTTCTGCTCTAAAAAGTCAAAACAAGCTTAGGTACAACGCACCTATGCGTCCAGTTCGCCTTATGCGTAATATATGCGATATGCGAGCAGCGGTTATTAATTATTATGGCCTTTAGGTTAACAATTTGATAAAAATATTATAGATATAAAAAAGTCTTTTATTAATACATAATTTAAAATACAAAATTATAATTAATTTAATTTAATTTTTTATGGCCTTTGAGTTAACAATATGGAAAATTCTTGTAGATATAAAATATCTTAGAATTATTAGTAGAATTTTTGTGTGTTTTTGTTATTTATATAAGGGCAGTATTAAGGGGGCTGCAACAAAAATAGTGCATACTTTAAAATTCAATATTAAATATTTAATAATTTTTTATGGCCTTTGGGTTAACAATATGAAAAAATCTTGTAGATATAAAATATTTTAGAATTATTAGTAGCATTTTTGGGTGTTTTAGTTATTTTTATAAGGGCAGTATTAAGGGGGACTGCAAAAAAATAGTACATATTTTAAAATTCAATATTAAATATTTAATATTTTTTTATGGTCTTTGGGTTAACAATATGGAAAAATCTTGTAGACATAAAATATCTTAGAATTATTAGTAGAATTTTTGGGTGTTTTAGTTATTTTTATAAGGGCAGTATTAAGGGGGGCTCTAAATTTTGGGGCCCTATAACTCGGGAAGTATACGGGCGATTGGATTTGAACTGCGAGTGGATACAAATGGGATGTTAAATAATATGTGTAATAAATTTGGTGTAAATCGCTTAGGTATCTTCAGAGGAGTTAAGGGCACAAATTTGGTTTTACGAGCGAGCGACGACTAACATCCAAGTATATAAGTTATATATATTTTTGGATTCAGGGCGACGAGACAAACACTTTTTGTTAAGGATATTTTTTGATCCGAGAATGCTACAGACACACAACTTAATTGGGATTTCGTACGGCGAGCTAAAAGTGAAAAATGTCATATTCCATTTAGAAATGAATGATTTCTTGTGGTCATGAACTTGATCCGTAAGGTTTAAATCAAACGTATTCCCATTAAAAAGAACACAATAAGCACATACATGATTGTACACGCAAAACCAATAAAAAATTTATAGCGAAATTTGAGCTGCAATCGCAAATATGAAAACGAACGTATAAATATATCACGTCGCCATCAAACATTCAAAAATGGTACTTACTAATATTTCTTGTTCGCATGGCGCGTGATTTTGTACGCTCACGCTCGGTTATAAGATTTCACGCGTCACGCACCAATATTGGGATAATTCTGGAACACATTCTTTTCTACAACATTTAACAAGTATTTCATTTCATTCGCTCGCATTTCAAATGCGTTTATATGGACATACACTCTACACAGACTCTACACAGACTCTACACAAGGGTCTCACTTATATTATGCTAAGCATTTTTCCCTTTAGGGGAAACCAAATCACCGTCTTTTGTTCCCCAAACTACCAGAACTTAATTACTGTGAAACTAAGATTAATTACACCTCCAAATGTTTGCATTTTTTTTTAGGGAATCATCAATTATTTTGTTTTTAATCTTTCTCGGACGAATCATGAAGAATTTCGAACATTTCCTACATTCAGTAAAATTAAATTGATTTTAGTTGATATTTTACTGTAAAGATAATGGCAACAGTACAGCAATTTTTACAGTGTAGTCCCGAAGAATACTTCCTTTCCTATTTTCTAACTCTCTCTCTTTTTCTATCTCTTTCTCTTTATTATAAGAGTAAAATTTTATTAAAATACAATTGAATTTCCTAAATTTGGTAAAATTAAATAAATTTTAGTTGCTATTCTTCTGTAAAGATAATGTATTAGCACAACAATTTTTTACAGTGTACCTTCTATTTTTGAAAACTAATTCCATATTTAAAATTACAATATTAATAATCCAGTTTGTTTTATAACAAATAGTGCTAACGTTCACACCAACAAAATTTATAATTGATGCTCTAAAACCTATGACTTAAATCTATGGAAAGATGGTTTATTGTTTTTGAAAAGGATATTACAACCGAAAGGACTTATTTGTGTAATTTTTAATATATCTTGAAAACGACACGAGTTAGAGAACAATTGTACTTATAAAAGTTGATGATATTAAAATGTCTAGTAACTTTTATTTGAAAAGTATTTTCAAAAAATGTACCATTTACTAAATAATTACATTTGAAAATTGTATATTTATGGAAGTCCATTGTTTTTGTGTAATTTTTAATATATCTCGAAAACAACAAGAGTTAGAGGAAAAATCGTACTTATATAAATTAAAGATATTAAAATCTCCGGCCACTTTTATTTGAAAAGTTTTTCCGAATAATGTACCATTTACTAAAAAAATCACATTTGAAATTTGTATTCCTATGAAAAGATAGTCTATTATTTTCGAAAGTACTAATTTGTTTGATTTTTAATATATCTCGAAAACTACACGAGTTATAGAAAAAAGTGTACTTATATAAATTAAAGATATTAAAATATCTTGCAACTTTTAATTGAAAAGTTATTTCTAAAAATGTACTATTTACCTAAAAATCACGTTTGAAAATTATCATGTTACAGTTACGTTTCTTTAGTTTAGTTCATATTGTTTCAAGGCAATAATAGAATAAATATAAAACACTATAAAGCTATATATATATATATATATATAAGTCAAGTGAAGGGCACTCCAGATTTATGTTTTACAACATTTTAAAAACATCTGTGCCCTGTGTTCTGTATTCCATTTCGGCTGATGTGCGGTATAAATATATATATATATATGTATATATATATATATATATACGATGTGATGCGAAAGACAGAGTGAGCAACTGGCAATAAGAGTGAGATAGTGCGCAGAACTGGTCGATATCTCATTTATAGCAAAATAATAGAATTTATGGAACTTGGAAGCAACTCAACTGTGCGGGGACATACCACCCCCTCCCTCCCTCCCTCTTTGCACCTTGCCGACAAGGGATGTTTTCAGGCAGGGAGGGGGGGAGGTGCGGGAGGTATTTTCAGAGACTGGTACCCTACGAGAAAACGTACAGGTTTTCTTTTGAAGAACACGAAATGAAATTTCAAATGTATTCGAAAGAAGCTCTTCAAGGACGATCAAAAAATAAACTTATTTTACGTATACAATAATGATGTAGCGATAAGTTTGTTAAAGAAAACATGCATAGGTGCAGGCACCAAAGTCTACAGCTAGCCGTGTAATTCATTTTACTGTCTTATATATTATATTTAAAAGAAGTATTGTCATTTTTACTTTCTAGCTCGATTGTGTGTCTGTAGCAATCTCGGATCAAAAATTTTTTTTAACAAAAAGTGTTTGTCTTGTCGCCCTGAATCCAAAAATATATATAACTTATATACTTGGATGTTAGTCGTCGCTCGCTAGTAACACCAAATTTATGCCCTTTACTCCTCTGAAGGTACCGCAACGATTTACACCAAATTAGCTACACATATTATTTAGCATTCTATTTGAATCTGTTCGCAGTTTAAATTTAATCGCCCGTGTACTTCCCGTGTTATAGGGCCCCAAAATTTGCAACCCCCCTTAATACTGCTTTTATAAAAATAATTAATACACCCAAAAATTTTACTAATAATTCTAAGGTATTTTATGTCTACAAGATTTTTCATATTGTTAACCCAAAGGCCATAAAAAAATATTAAAAACTATAATATCAAAATTGTAAGACTTTTTATATCTATAACATTTTGCCAAATTGTTAACCAAAAGGCCATAATAATACCTATAGGTTTATACGTAAATACACGTTTTGTCCGTCCCTGAATTTAATGTGGCTATTTTCTGAATGACGTCTGTGTGTCTGTACACTGAGAAAAATATATATTGGTGAAAATATATAAATATGTACTTCTAATATTTATATTTTCTTTTATGAAGTAATAAGTATAGTAATTATGAAAAATTTCGAACACTATATACATAAATAGTGTTAACTACGTAATAGAAAGTCGAGGGCAGGCCACTCAAGATATTTATAACAGGAAAGGAGGATAAATGAAAATATTTATTTTAATTTTGGCAAAACTATTTACGTTTATTATTTATTTTCATTTTAAATACATTTTTTCAAATATATAAACGATTTAAAGTCAAAATTGTCGAACGTATATCAAAATTTAATTTAAAATTACGTTAAACTTAATCCTAAGTCGGTATTGTAGAATTCTTGCTATAGGTAATACAATCTAAATTGTAATTCCCATTTGTTTACATTACAAGATGTATTTGAAATAATACTAATTTTCGGAAGTTAAAATAAGTATATAGTATCTAGAATGTCCCTATTATTGAGAAATGTCGGTAGCTAGTAAAGAAAACCATAACCTCAAAATAAAAATATCGTCAGTGAACGCGGGAAGTCGGTGCATTTGATGTATTTTTCCAGAAGGCAGTAATGCCAACCACAAGAATTTAAATACACTGCATAGTATTTTTTCTATACGTAATAATAATTCAACTTATTATTCAAGCAATATTTATGACCAATGTATGTGTGTGTGTGTGTGTGTGTGTGTGTCTGTTCATTTGTTCTTATATATATGTATATATATATATATATATATATATATATATATATATAGTAACTATAGATATTATAATACGGTAGCCAGGCAAGTGCGGCCATTGGAAGTTGGATACGTGAGCGATAGTGGTGCCACCGCTTAATAATAGCCTAGTACTAAAGGAAACTCTCAGTCGGTATCAGGGGGAATAGCACTGTATAATGGGTTCGTGTCTTGACACGCCCATTTTGTAATTATATTTTTGATCTATGCTGTTTCAAGAATCAAGACTGCAACTTTACCTTCCTAGGCAATTCAAAAGCCCCTACCTCTATAGTAAAGCCACTACATAGCCTAACTCATCTTTGTACTACCCTAACCTAAACCACAACGCACCGGTGCGTCCAGCTCGCCTTAACCACTAACAGCACTTTTTAATTATTATGCCCTTTTCGTTAGCTATTTATAATTAATGTTATAGATATAAAAATTCTTACAATTCTATGTAGATCATTGTAAAATAAGAAAATCAAAATTACAATATTCAATATTTTTTTATGGCCTTTAGTTTAACAATATGAAAAAATCTTGTAGATATAAAATATCTTAGAATTATTATTAGAATTTTTAGGTGTTTAAATTATTTTTATAAGAGTAGTATTAAGGAGGGCTCCAAATTTTGGGGCCCTATAACTCGGGAAGTATACAAGCAATTAGATTTATACTGCGAACGGATTCAAATAGGATACCAAAGAGTATGTGTAGCAAATTTGGTTCAAATCGCTTTGGTACCTTCAGAGGAGTAAACGGCATAAATTTGAAACACTTGATTATTTATATTTGTCATTTTCCACCGGTTAACACAGAACGTTGTTCAAGCGTAAAGCTTTTTGCATAGCTTAGGTACAATGCACCTATGCGTCCAGTTCGCCTTATGCGATATGCGAGCATTTGAAAGAATGTTATAGATATAAAAAGTCTTACAATTTCTTGTAGATTATTTAAATATAAAAACAATTTTTGACTACATATATTAAAATTTAAAAATATAATATTTAATTTAATTTTTTATGGCCTTTAGGTTAACAATATGCAAAAACCTTGTAGATATAAATTATCTTAGAATTATTAGTAGAATTTTTGGGTGTTTTAATTATTTTTATAAGGGCAGTATTAAGAGGGGTTTCAAATTTCGGGACAAAATTATAATATTTAATATTATTTTATGGCCATTGGGTTAACAATATGAATAAATCTTATAGATATAAAATATCTTAGAATTACTAGTAAAATATTTGGGTGTTTTAATTATTTTTATAAGGGCTGTATTAAGAGGGGCAACAAATTTTGGGGCCCTATAACTCAGGAAGTATACAGGCGATTGGATTTAAACTGCTAGTGGATTCAAATAGGATGTTAAATAATATGTGTAGCAAATTTGGCGTAAATCGCTCCGGTACCTTCAGAGGAGTAAAGGGCACAAATTTGGTGTTACGAGCGAGCGACGACTAACATCCAAGTATATAAGTTATATATATTTTTGTAATCAGGGCGACGAGACAAACACTTTTTGTTAAGGACATTGTTTAATCCGAGAATGCTACAGACACACAACCGATTGCTTTAGCTTCTTCGGTATACTAATTACAATTTTTCAGAACGTATAAATGTGAATTGAACTATATATAGGTATAAATAAAATGTTTTGCTTGAGAGAGCCCTTTCATAACATTTATGTTTAAGTATATATATCAGGAGGCAAGTTGGACTTTTTCTTTTAAAATAGGGGAGGATAGATTCTTACATTTGATACCAGATTTCATTCATAATTTTTACATTTTTGGCGCATATACATACATATATATATATATATATATATATATATATATATATATATATATATATATATATATATATATATATATATATATATATATAACGTATAAGAGGATGCATAACTTTTGTATTGATCTTACGATAAAAATAACTTATATAAGAACGTAAAAATACACTGAGAAAAGGATTTACTTGAATCAGCAATATATATATATATATATAACACAAGTTATTTTCTAACTAAATTTGTTTAAAAATGTTAATTTTATAAGATTCATTATTTAACTAATGCCGTTTTCGAGTAATTCGACATAAACAAGGTTTAAGTTTAAATATTCCTAATTTTGCCTTTAACGGGTTTGTCAGATATGATTCAAAGATGGTCAAAACGTGTATACCCGTTCGAAACAATAATATAATTAGGTGTAGAATATGTTTCCATTGTATAGATCGTGTCAGGAAAGTAAAAAATCGTAGCGTAAATGTAAAATATAACTCATTTAGCTTAGCAGGTGCAAACAGGTAAAGAGAGCGACGCAACAACAACAACAACAACAATCTTTGGTTTGGAAATCATTACATACATATTACCGGCATTCGTTTTACTATATTGTTTCACTGTAACAAACACACTTTTTGTTGGTCATGTACATACATATAACTCTGCGCTATGCTTACGTTCTGCCATGTTAACATGTGACATCATTTCATGCGTTTTATTATGAATTCGATGCGAAGAACAACAACTCGAAATATGCACAATTTCTATATATTATTGCGTTCGAACCGATGCATATCGGTTGCATCACTTGCAAATTATTACATATCATGCACATTTATCTTTTTAAATTACCTATAATAATAATCTAATTTGTTTTAATGGCAAACTATGCGCGCTAACGTTCACACTAGCAAAATTAATTTGTCGCTAATCTAAAGTATTTAAGTGTCTTTACGAAACAAAGGCATAAAATAAAGCGAGTTGTAATAGTTTTAAATCTGTGCAGGTGTTTAGGGATTTTGACGCGAGAGTCAGACGTGAATGTTAACATCCGGTTGACAACGTTTTGATGGAATAAGGGGATGTCCCGGCAGGGTGCATTTATACAACCAACTTATTTATTCATTTTTATTGAATTTGTAGCTCATTGTGTTCACACTGTACATTGAAAATCGATATTATACTGATAATTATACTAATATATTAATTTTAACTTCTTTGGGCCAAAAGCACGATTATTTTTACATTATGCCTTCAAAACGCTTTTGTAATAATCCGTTAGGATAAAGGATTGTTCACAGCGAAATAATTAGTAATTAAACTTAGATAATTACAAATAATAATCTAGTTTGTTGTATGACAAGCAATGTTAACATTCCAAGCAACACAATTAATGATACATTTTGTTGCTGTGAACGTTAACCTTGTATGCCATACAACAAACTGGAATTATTACTTATAATTACTAATTCTTTAGCTGTGTGAACAATCATTGACTGAATATATGTAAGAAGCAAACTACTAAAGTTATCCAGTATATATTTAAGTGTAAATCTTTAATCGCGTTTACTTTTTTCAACATGGCCCATTTTCTCAAGAACTACTCGACCGATTTCTTAATTTTTTATATTAAATGGAAAGTAAATACACCTATTACCAACAATATACATACATTTGTATAAATAACTATTATTTATAGTGCCCTAAAGTGGCAAGAAAACTAAATGAAAAATACATGTTTTTTACACGGCCGCCATTTTGTTAAATATAAACTTTTTACACCAAATATTTATGTAAGCTCTAGAGGATTTTATAACCTTTTAGAATCTAGTATTAAAATTGGATTTAGTTCATCCGTTGATGAGATACGAGTACGCCCGTTTAGTAGTGACCTAGACATACTTTCCGCGTTATCTAGGAAAGTTTCATATATTTTTGTACGAAAAAATACGTTTAATGTAGACAATAAGACGAGTAATAAAGTGTTCAAGGCCCAAATTGATACCTTGATCCTAATCTGAGAAAAAAATTAATGAAAATTATACTGTTTTTGGGCTAAAGATTTTAAAGTAGTCCGTTAACGTTGTGATACTTAAAGCTGTATAAGTGATGGGCACACCAGATTTTAATACTTAATGAGCCTTAAAAGAATGTACAAAGATTGTCGCTAATCGACGATAGTGGTTGAGAACCTCTTGGAAAACAATGGCTTCAAAAATAGTAGCATATTGTATGTGATTTTTTGCTGGGTATAAAGAGCCCCTTGGAGACTGCACATATACATTCTTTTGTTTTACAAGTACAACAAAAACACTATTATACACAGATGCAGCCTCAATTGACCATGATATGAATGCGTGTGTGTGTGTGTACACATGTATGTATGTATGTATCGCACCCGCAGGGGCTCTAATACTCACCCTCAATAAAAATTCACGACGGACATGATTTCACTGGACGACTATTTTTCTATTCGTATATATATATGTATATATATATATATGTATATATATATATATATGTATATAGTCGGGCACAAGGGTACCATCACTGTGTGTTGTATATACACTGTTATCACCACATGTCAGGTCTTTGAGTTGAATTATATTTTATAATCGTTATGAGGGGGGTGAAGCCCTGCAGGGCCCCACTCTGCTCTACGTTTGGGATAAGGGTGTTAACGTGTAGCGATGCAGAAGATACTGAATCATGGATCTTATTATTAATAGCAATTCGATTCAAACGAAACAGTACATTCTATACTAAAATGCAAGCAATAACTGCACACGTAAGATATCCGTGATGAAAAGGTGTCCTCCATTTAAATATACTAACTAAAACTTACTATATATGCCAAACTTCATCGTATATTTCTTATACGTATTTTCGGACGGATATACACGTTTTTACCCTCCCTAAATGGTTTAGGGAGGGTTATAACGTGAAGGTTGGGGTTTAGGCTAAACCCCAACCTTCACCTTAAGCAATGGTGACAATATAAATTCGATATTTAACCAATGTAGGTATTCCAAACATTTGCAAATATTTTTTATTTTTAAATGATTATTCTTAATGGCTTTTAACATATAGCCGTACAACGCACCAATGCGTCCAGCTCTCCTTATGGATTAATTATTATTGCCTTTTGGTTAACAATTTGAAACTAATGTTATAGATATAAAAAGTCTTACAATTTTTTGTAGATTATTTTGATATAATTTGACTGCATATTTAGAAATTCAAATTTATAATATTTAATATTTTTTTATAGGCTTTAGGTTAATAATATGAAAAATCTTGTAGACATAAAATATCTTAGAATTATTAGTAAAATTTTTGGGTGTTTTAATTATTTTTATAAGGGCAGTATTAAGATGGGCTCCAAATTTCGGGGAAAAATTATAATATTTAATAATTTTCTATGGCCTTTGGGTTAACAATATGAAAAAATCTTGTAGATATAAAATATCTTAGAATTAATAGTAGAATTTTTGGATGTTTTAATTATTTTTATAAGGGCAGTATTAAGCCGGGCTCCAAATTTCGTTGCAAAATTAAAATATTTTTTATGGCCTTTGGGTTAACAATATAAAAAAATCTTGTAGATATAAAATACCTTAGAATTATTAGTAGAATTTTTGGCTGTTTTAATTATTTTTATAAGGGCAGTATTAAGAAAGGTTCCAAATTTCGAGGCAAAATTATAATATTTAATAATTTTTTATGGCCTTAGGGTCAACAAAATTAAAAAATCTTGTGGACATAAAATATCTTAGAATTATTAGTAGAATTTTTGAGATTTTCAATTATTTTTATAAGGGTAGTATTAAGGGGGGCTCCAAATTTTGGGGCCCTATAACTCGGGAAGTATACAAGCAATTAGATTTATACTGCGAACGGATACAAATGGGATGCTAAATAATATGTGTAGTATATTTGGTGTGAATCGGTCCGGTACCTTCAGAGGAGTAGAGGGCACAAATTTGGTGTTACGAGCGAGCGACGACTAACATCCAAGTATATAAGTTATATATATTTTTGGAATCAGGGCGACGACATAAACACTTTTTGTGATTCGAGAATGCTACAGACACACAACCTTTAGCTTTAGCTTCTTCGGTACAGTTACTGGAAAATATTTGAACTATCTCAATATTCGATATATATATCGCAACCGGAAGCATGTATAAATATATGATTCTTTCTACATATATGCAAGTGATAGTGCTGTGGCAATGCATATAGCGCTGTATGTATCGTGTATATTCGTTGGTAGCTAGTAATAAAATCGCACTTTATCTCGTGGGGTGCGCACGCGGTCTCAGATGATAACAGATGTGGCCCCAATAGCAGAGCACAGCGTTGGGGGTGGCGTATGGGGTGGGTGGGTGGTGGGGGTTTTGCAGAGCGTCCCTGGGGCACAGTTGACCCCACACACATAGACGTATTCCGACCAACATCGCATCGGTACGTTCCCTGCACACGACACTGACTGATAGTGCCCCTCTAGGGACTTGCAACACCCTTTACTATTACAAGATATCTAGTGTATACACGTACATACATACATAGATACATGTATATAGAAAATAGGATACATCTTATAAAAGAATATTCCTACTTTTAAAAGCAATTATTGTAAACTTGCGATCTAGCTGGAGAATAAGTCAAACACAGTCCACCATGTGCATTCCCCTTTTTACCCCAATTTAAATAACGATATGAACATGTTAAGAAATGTGCACATCTATAATAACATAATACACATACTCGCGTCAACAAACTTCAATTGCTAGTGCCATTGGCACTAACAATAATTCCCGATTCCGAATACAATATAATAAAAATATTCTTACCTTAAATTCAGAAGATTACTCTTGTAGGATGAAGTTGTGTGTCTGTAACAAATATAATATATTGTAAGACATTTTTAGTTAATTTATACAATTTTGCAAGTATTCTAGGATATATATTAAAAAAACTGGAGTAGTCTACACTTCCACAATCAATTTAATATAATATTGCTTTATTTTACTTTTAATTCATGCTACCATTGCCATGTAACAATATTAATATGTGTGGTAACTAGGGAAACGCTTATTACAAAGGAAATTTTGCAATAAACTATAGTTTTTGAAAAATTAAACCATTTTAAATAAACATTACTAGAACTTTTATAAAAACAATTAAATATTTCTGTAACTCAAACCATTTTCTAGATATTGAAATAGTAGTAAAAGCAAACTGTTACTTCCGGTTAACGTAATGTTTTGGTTGTAGTGCGATTACAGACACACAGATGTAATCCCGGAAATAATCGAATTCGATAGTCAAAACGTGTACACAAAAAAAAAAGAATATTTATCTAAAAAGCTAACTGTTACTTCCGGTTAAGATATTGTTTTGGTTGTAGAGCGTTCACCGACACACAGATGTAATCCCGAAAATATTCGAATTCGTTGATTAAAATGTGTACACAAAAATATGAATGCTTGTCTAAATATATTTAAGGATTGTTCATAGCGAAACAATTAGTAATTAAGCTTAGAAAATTACAAATAACAATCTAGTTTGTATTATGACAAACAATGCTAGCATTCCAAGCAACAAAATTAACACAATTTATAATAATTTTGTTGCTGTGAACGTTAACCTTGTATGTCATACAACAAACTGGAATTATTACTTATAATTTCTAAGCTTAATTACTAATTCTTTAGCTGTGTGAACAATCCTTTAAGCTGAATAAATATATAATTATACTTAATACATAAGTATGTATGTCAAAAATATAAAATAAATTAACTTTAAATAGTCCTCTTTTCTAATATAAAAATTATAGAAGTAAATATTTGGATATTTATGCCCTAAATTTATTTTTCTTAGTTTAATTCGTTAAAAACTCAAATTCGAAATTTCAAATAATTACAATATTTTATTTAAGAGTTTATTCAAGAAAGTAAAATATACTAAAAAAAATTCTAATTAAGTTATAGTAGTAATATTTAGTTCGTAGATTAAGCCTATCATATTGTTAAGAAACAGATATCTACTAAGTATAATCCCTTTTAGTTTTGACAAACGAATCGTTAATCATAATCTAATCAATATTCATTTTGTAAACTTAATAATAATAATAATAATAATACGGTGTATTTCACATACGTTTTTCTAATGGTTTTTAAGACATCATCACACACACACACACACACACACTGGCTAAGCATCCACATTCGGTTTCGGAACGTGTTCGTAAAAAAGATAGGACGAACATATATATATATATATATATATACCAAAATCCAATTAGTTCTGTTATGCTAATGACAGGTAAAACAAAGGTGCCGATAATCATTCTTCTTCGTCTTCTTCTTCTTCTTCTGGTTGTGTTGTATAGTGAGTGGTGGTACCAACACCACAACAACAAAACAAAAACAAGGGCGGACAAAGAATAAAAAAGCAAAAAGAAGCACGACACACAACGAACGAGAATATAAAGAAGACAATCGGTAGTGCCAAACACAAACCGATCTACACTTGTCTTGCGCACAGGGATGCACTACACACATATTCAACAGACCGTACTTCAATTAATTGTATAAGGGCAGTATTAAATTTTGGGGCCCTATAACTCGGGAAGTATACGTGCGATTGGATTTAAACTGCGACTGGATTCAAATGGGGCATTAAATAATATGTGTAGCAAATTTGGTGTAAATCGCTCCGGTACCTTCAGAGGAGTAGAGGGCACAAATTTGATGTTACGAGCGAGCGACGATTAACATCCAAGTATATAAGATATATATACTTTTGGATTCAGGGCGACGAGACAAACACTTTTTGTTCCAAGAATGCTACAGACACACTACTAAATACATTAGTTTCTTCAGTACTCGTGCGGGGCGGGTTAAAAAAGCCAAGAAACAATAGCGAAAGTCTGTCGTGGTGCACTTCGGGTGTTTCCGTGTCGTCTTATCCTGTGTCCTGGCAGCGCGATGCTTGTGGTCGGCGGCGTTCGTCCCGTCTCGTCCATCGTCCTGTCCCGTCGCGTCGCCGATCCTTTGTCCTCGGTAACCGTGAACGGCAGCGGCAGCAGCACCATCGCCACACACACACACACACATATATATATAGTGAATAGCGGGCGCATCGCATCGCCTCCCTCGATCCAGAAAACGTCATGCATTTAAATAGGCTCATTAATTGTCTATATGGCAGAGGCAAAGGCAGCAGCAGAGGCAGAGGCAGCGGCAGCCGCGAGAGAAGCGACTATCTGACCCTCACCTGTTCTCCACATCAAGTGTGCTGGATCCACAGCCACCACCGTACCATGGGAGACACACTAACTATTCGTTCTTTTTACCAACACGAATGGCTAAAACAATACGTGATATTGACGGCAGGACCGGATTAAGCATTACACACTGCTTACATACACTTATAGGACCAATATTTGCAGTAAAGGTCGACGAATTTTGGGTACTTATTATATTCTAAGGGCAGTAAACAGAAAATCTTAAACTTAAACCAAAACTGGAGTTTAAGCCAAGATTATAATACATCCAAATCAGAGCTTGGGATATCTTAGTTATAGGAGAAAGTGTCTCAGTCACAGACACACATTGGCAAAAGATTTGTCATTTATAATAAATAGGGCTCAATCCAATTATTTAACTTACGCGAATTTACGTATATATATATATATATATATATATATATATATATATATATATATATATATAAATATATATATATATATATATATATATATATATATATATATATATATATACATATATATATATATATATATATATATATATATATATATATATATATATATGTATATATATATATATATATATACAGAGCTGGACAGGAATTCAATTCAATAGGAATTAAAAACAGTTTTAATCAATTTATTTGAAGCCCTATTGATAATGAGGATTTTAAGCTGAATTGAATTCATTTAAAAAAGATGTATGTATAATTTATGAATTAAACAAAGGTTTAAAGCCCTCAAAAAGGCTACATAACATCAATATGTATAATTGTAAAAATGGTTGAAGGGTTTCAAAGCACATTTCAAGTAAAAAGTCCCATAAAAGATTTCCAATTCATAAATATAAAAAAAGACTTGAATTCCTTTTGATTGAAAAACAAAATCAAATAAACAACTTGTAATTGTCAAAAACAATTATAAAATATTTGTAAATTCATAAACAGGTTTCAATTCCTTTTAATTTATAATACAAAATCACATATAAGGTTTGTAATTGTCCAAAAGGTTTCAATTCCTTTAGTATTATAAAAGATTTGTAAATTTATAAACAAATCTTAATTGCTATTAATTTATAATATAAAAAATCAAACAAGATTTGTAATTGTCCAAATGTTTTCAATTCCTTTAGAATTATAAAAGATTTGTACATTTATGAACAAATCTTAATTCTTATTAATTTATAATACAAAATATCAAACAAGGTCTGTGTAATTGTCCTAAAGGTTTCAATTCCTTGTGAATTATAACCAATTTGTAATTCCATTTGATTAATGATAAAAGTAAATTGTCTAAAAAGGTTCAATTCGATTGTAATTGTGGTTTGAACTCAATTGTAAATGATTTAAGCTTATGAATTACCGTAATAATTATTAAGTTGAATTGTACATTATTCAATTCCACTAAGGAATTGATTTTGTCCAGTTCTGTTTATAAATATATATTTGTACACTTACAATATTGTTGCTAAACATAATTGAATCGTCATCAATAAAATTTGGGTAAATTATTTGGTTGTCCCTGATTGTAGGTCCTTAAAATAAGGGCACTTATTTGTGTGTGTATGTGTGTGTACAGTGTCCCGTTAAAATATACGGCTAATTCTGTTATTACTGTGACTTTCGACCGCTAATCAACTTATGATACGGAAGAAAAAACACAAAAGGAGCCACAAGGGTGACTTACCCCCCTAGGCACTGGTGCCAATAGCCGCCACCCTTCAAATTGTAGTTACGTAACCCTCCTCACTCTGCGGACCAGTTACCATGAAATTGCGCCAAAACGACGCTGCCTCAAATGACTCATCATACATACACAACTATGTTGCACACACACACACACACACACACGTAAACTACTCCCTACTCTTTACACAACTCAAAACTCGTTTAATTCTTTCATTTTGGGTACGGATGGCGAGCTGGAGCCACACTGCCTATGCTTGTTAACCGATTTTTTAATTATTTTGAAAGTGAAACATATATATATATATATATATAAATGTATAATCTTAAACCAGTGTAGTTTCTTGAATGCGGTGGGGTAGGTGCGGGCGCTTAAGGGTGTTCCGGAGTCGTTTACCCGGAACTAGAGGGAGGGTGAGGGAAGAGGGCGGCGGAAGGTGGCATGCAACCGATGCAGCAGGCCTGCGTAGCGGAGATAAGCCAACGTATAACGTTTATGGGCAGAGAATTCTTTAATCCTAGTAATGTATGTGCCATGATACAGAAAATAGGCAAAGAAGAACGTTGTCTTATGTAAAGAGAAATATATTAAAAAAGAAAAAGAAAAAACGAATCTAAAGAGTTTCTTGTTAGTTTTTAAGTTTGGTTTAAAGAATTTTGCAAGGGCTGCACTTCTATAGGCGAAATTATAACTGATTGTAATTATATATATATACATATATATATATATATATATATATATATATATATATATATATATATATATATATATATATATATATATATATATATATACTATTTTTCCCATAAGTGTAGCCATTTTAGTGATATTAGAGATAGAACAAAATGGTATTTGGTTAATGGCATTTGGTAAACATGCATTTGTCGTTTGAATATTCTTTTCAAAAATAAGTGTTTTTTCGTAGCAGTTTTCTCGTAACTAGTACCTTTTTTGAAAAAACTTTTCAAACAAAAGTTGTGCGAAATATTAATATCTTTCATTATGTACATAACTATTTTTGCCATAAATGCAGCCGTTCTAGTGATATAAGAGAAAGGACAAAAATACATAAAGTAAACACTTGCCGGTTTGAATATTCTTTTTAAAAATACAAGGTGCACATCTAGACCATATACAAGTCTTAAGTTTGAAGTTTCACCATTTTACGTTCGACAGTTTTGGCTCTAGAGTGTTCACAGACACAGTCATCATTCCAAAAATAGTTACATTCGATTCAAGGAGATTTAAAACGTGAATATCCGTAGTTTACTTGAGTTGAAAATTATTCATGATTACAAGACTACTGCGTATAAGAAAGTATTATTATATATATAGTTATGACACTAGTTCAATATATATATATATATATATATATATAAGAGAACAATCAAAATTACAAGCTAATAATAGCACCCTTCACGATTTGTCTATTGCAGTGTTGGGTGCCCCATTGTGTCTCGGGTGGGTGCTACGCCCCCTCTCTTTGCTTCTCATAACATCCGTCAAGTAAGTGGCGTCGTTATAGCATATTTTTGCCTATTACACTCGAACACTGCCGTCACCAAACAACAATACCACCCGCTTTATTATACTAAACTAATTTTATTTGTGTAGGAATATTAAATTAACTCCCTCATACGATTTATTCAACATTCTACTACAGTCAAAATTCGTTGTGGCCAGCACAAGAATTTCCTAAATACATTAGGTGTACTTTAAATTGTTAAATAAACAAGACTTACTTATTACTTCGTAAATGAAAGTAAAAACCGGTTCTACCGATGTCAATGGTCAAATATCAAATTATCTGAGTAATTTTGTATCCCTGTGAACATGTTTTCAGGCATAGTTCATACGATATATTAAATATAATCCACATACATGTGTATTTATGCAATATATGAATAAGAACATTTACGATTTTCTATAGCAGTTTTCTCGTAACTGGTACAGTTTCTTTAAAAATGTTTCAAACAAAAGTTGTGCAAAATACTAATATCTTTCATTATGCACTTAACTATTTTTGCAATAAGTGCAGCCGTTTTAGTGATATTGGAGATAGAACAAAAATGCATTTCTCATTTGCATATTCCTTTAAAAAAAAAAGTGATTTTTCGTAGAACTTTTCTCGTAACTGGTATATATTTTGGCAAAACTTTTCAATAAAAAGTTGTGCAAAATACTAATATCATTCATTATGTACATAACAATTTTTGCCATAAGTGCAGCCGTATTAGTGTTATTGGAGTTAGAACAAAAAATGTATATCTCATTTGAATATTATTTTCAAAAATAAGAGGTTTTTCGTAACAAATTTCCCGTAACTAGTACATTTTTTGAAGAAACTTTTCAAACAAAAGTTGTGCAAAATACTAATATCTTTCATTATGTACATATTTATTTTTGCCATAAGTGCAGCCGTTTTAGTGTTATTGGAGATAGAACAAATGCGTAGAGAATAAAAACATTTATGATTTCTCGTAACAGTTTTCTCGTAATTGGTATATTTTTGAAAAAAACTTTTCAAACAAAAGTTGTGCGAAATATTTATATCTTTCATTATGTACCTAACTATTTTTGCTATAAGTGCAGCCGTTTTAGTGTTATTGGAGAAAGAACAAAAATGCATAAAGTAAACATGCACTTCTAGTATGAATATTCTTTTCAAATATAAAAGGTGCGCATTTTTCATAATTACAAGACAGTATAAATTCAATTGGATTTTTCATGGATTCCCCAGTACTATATATATATAAGTACTTGCGATGTTTGAGTACATATTCGTACAGAGAGAGATATATATATATACATTTGTTTTTAGTTCACGAATTCGTTCGCTAGGTGGCCACGGAGATAGAGCCGTCAGATTTGGTGGTGTGTGCATATATGTGTGTACACACACACACAGACACACAAACAAAATGAACCCCATAGGCGGGGTAGCTGGGGCTGGAACACGGGGCACAATTGCCCCAGAGGTAGCTATGCATATATATTAGCCTATTTCAGACCCATCAGACACACACATGTACACATATACAGTACGATTGTAACGCAGTGCGTGCGTGTGTCTGTGTGTGTGTGTGTGTGTGATGCATATATTATAAGGGTGTGTGAAAAATTCAACAAGCAATGCCGTGAAATATGATTTGCAATCCTGTGATTTGATGCGCATTGAATTGACGAAGGTTCAAAAATGCTATTTTCTACCAAATTTCGTCTGATATTTCATATAAATAAATTGTTCTTCATTCGACGAGATAAACGATATAATATTTCAAAGTATATATATATATACATATAGAGTGGCCTGTACTCGACTTTCCCACTCGTTAGCTTATTATAACAAATAACAAATTATTTGAGTTTATTTTGTTTCCCTGTAAAAATGTTTTTAGGCATTTTTTGGCAAAACTTTTCAAACCAAAGTTGTCCTAAATATGAATATCTTTCATTATGTACATAACTATTATTGCCATAAGTGCAGCCGTTCTAGTGATATTGGAGATAGAACAAAAAATGCATAGAGAATAAGAACATTTCAAATTTTCTGTAGCAGTTCTCTGGTAATTGGTACATTTTATGGCAAAACTTTTCTAATAAAAATTGTGCAAAATATTCATATATTTCATTATGTACATAACTATTATTGCCATAAGTGCAGCCGTTTTAGTGATATTGGAGTTAGAACAAAAATTGCATGGATAATAAGAACATTTTGTATTTTCCGTAGCAGTTTTCTCGTAACTGGTACATTTTTTTGCAAAACATTTCAAACAAAAGTTGTGCAAAATACTAATATCTTTCATTATGCACATAACTATTTTTTCTATAAGTGCAGCCGTTTTAGTGATATTGGAGATCAAACAAAAAATGCATAGAGAATAAGAACATTTTATATTTTCCGTAGCAGTTTTCTCGTAACTGGTGCATATTTTGGCAAAATTTATCAAACAAAAGTTGTGCGAAATATTCATATCTTTCATTATGTACTTAACTATTTTTGCTATAAGTGCAGCCGTTTTAGTGATATTGGCGATAGAACAAAATATGCATTAAGTAAACATGCACTTCTGGTTTGAATATTCTTTTCAAAAATAAAAAGGGCACATTTAAACTATATACAAGTTTTAAATTTGAAGTTTCACAAGTTTACGTTCGACAGTTTCGGCTCTAGAACGTTCACAGGCACACAGACATACAGACGGCTATTCGAAAATAGCCACAATCGATTCAAGGAGGGTTAAAACGTGTATATTCGTTCAAATCTTTAATGATTATAAAAGTTATACATTATTTAGTAAAAAATGCTATTTTTAAATTAATTTATCTGTAACATATTTTGTACCTGTAGTTTAAAATTATTTATATAATCGAATTTAATATTATTTGGTATATTATTATTATTGCGTATAAGGAAGTAAAATTCTGCTAATGGAAGAAAGTTTTCACTAAATGGGCATGTGTATTTTTACAATTATGTTTTCAAAAATGCAATTATAAATTATTAATTTTTTATTTCATATCTGCGCAAATATTTAAGATTAACACGTGTGTATTCATGTATAATATTTCATATTATATAATATTTTGGTCTGAATTTTGCTACATTTTATCAACACGCACAGACACACAGACACGCACACACACATGCATTCAATATATTGCAAAAGCATTGTTGATAGCCGTATATAGCAACGGTGTTAACCCAACCATCGTGTAACCATAGTTACGGAGATTAAATGGGAGCAAGTGAGACAAGCATTCAAACGCACACACAGCCACACAGACACACAGACATACAGACGCACACGTCCCTGCAGTATACACAAACACATATAGCTGAAGCTCGGTGTTCGAAAGGCGATTCCTATTTTGTACAGTCCCTGGCAGCACGGCAATGTAATCAAAGTACAGTCAGCCGCAGAAACCACCTCCACTCTGCGTATAGCTTCTGCATTTCAACACACACACAGACACACAGATTGCTAGGCCCTGGCATTCTGAAATACTATCGGAGTTGCTCCATTTTTTTAATATTTCAATACGGAATTGTTCATATTTAAAGTTTACAAAAATCTTAAATGACTGAAAAACATTGGTATGGGTGCAAAAGTTGTTATCCGACGCGCTTAATCCGATCTGTAGAGTGCCACGTGGCACTCGTATTGTCACTGATTGACAATTACTGTGCAAACAAGGCGACGCGACGTCGACGTCTGAAATTTGTAGCGGTGAAACCGTACACGACGCCGACGACAAAAAATAAATATTTAAACGCAGCCGAAAGAAACCTATGGAGAATTGGTGTATTGTTGTTGTTGATGCATGAGCGCAATGGCTTGTGTTTGCTCACTCACTCACTGCCAAGCACTACACACGTGTGCATCAAATCAGGACTTATTTGTTGACTAAGCAAGCGGACACTCTTGTTTGCTGGCAAACACATTCAGACAGAGAGCAACTTTAAATTACGTTGAATTAACAACAAAACAAGCTTAGGTACAACGCACCTATGCGTCCAGCTCGCCTTATAAGTTACATAAAGATATTTCTTACAATTCAATATTTTTTTACGGCTTTTGGGTTAACAATATGCAAAAATCTTGTAGACATAAAATATCTTAGAATCAATAGTAGAATTTTTAGGTGTTTTAATTAATTGTATAAGAGCAGTATTAAGGGGGGTTCCAAATTTTGTGGCCCTATAACTTGGGAAGTATACGGGCGAATGGATTTAAACTTTGAGCGGATTCAAATGGGATACCAAATAATATATGTAGCAAATTTGGTGTAAATCGCTCCGGTACCTTCAGAGGAGTAAAGGACACAAATTTGGTCTTACGAGCGAACGACGACTAACGTCCAAGTATATAAGTTATATATATTTTTGTAATCAGGGCGACGAAACAAACACTTTTTGTTAAGAACATTTATTGATCCGAGAATGCTACAGACACACGACCGATTGCTTTAGCTTCTTCGGTATACGTCGCGAGTTAATATATATATATATATATATATATATATATATATATATATATATATATATATATATATATATGTATCCCTACGTACTAGTCCTCTGTAGTCCTTAGGGACAAGACAAGGACAATTCCCTGACATGCAGAATTACAGAGACATCTGGGACTTCAGAATTAGATAGATTTAAGTATGGTATATTTGAATGTATCAATGTAATTATAATAATTAATTTACTGCCTTTTCGTTTTCCTATAACCTAATTTTAAGTTAGTTATCCTTAAACCGGGCCTGTATTAGAATTACATTGCTTATTTTCAAGTTATTTTAGAACCACAGGTACACAAAAGATTTTCAACAATAACACAAAAGGTGCAAACTATTACAAGATTACAACTTTATAACACAAAGAAAAAATACCACACAACGTATACTCTTATACTTTAGCTTCTGAAATATATTACCAAAAATTTTAGAGCCATTTTAATGTATTACTGTCTTTGGGGAAGCCTAAAAGAAAATATTGTAATCTTGAACATATTTAAACGCGTGATTTTAACAGAAATACACGTTTTGGCCATCCCTGAATTGAATCTGACTATTTTCAAGATGACATTTATGAGTGTGAACGCTCTAAAGCCAAAACAATTGAAGGAAAAAGTATTGAACATTAAACTAATAATATCTTAACCGGATGTAAATAGGTTTACTTTGGTTATTTTGTGCATATCTCGAAAACTACACGAGTTCGAGAAAAAGTGATACCTATAAAAGTTGAAGATATTAAAATTTCTAGCAACTTTTGTTTGAAAGGTTCTTTTGTAAAATGTACCACTTGCTGTAAAATCGCCTTTGAAAATGGTTATAATATCGTAGCGTGAATTTAAAACTAAATTAAACGTGATTAAAAATACAGATAATGAAAGGACAAGACAGTCAAGTAAAGGCTACTTCAGATTTTTCTTATTATTTAAAAAATGTTCAAGATTTATTATATCTATAACATATTTTCAGATAACGAACACAGTCAGTAAAAAATGATTTAAACGAATAATATTGAAATTTATAATATTCCACAGGGCACATGCGTTGAGTATTCGCATGATTGCAACAATTAGTTTTGTTTTTCAACAATTGCTCCCATTTTCGTTATTGTTTTTATCATTATATATCTCATCAGAAAGAACTGGTTATAAATTAACTTTTTATTAAAAGATATCTAGATTAAATAAATATAATATAGGGCGAGTTGAGGCATAGGTGCCTGTACCTATGCTTGTTTAACGTTGGTTAGTTTGAAACTGACGAAAAAGTTGTAATATAATGAATGTTTTATTCACTTGTTTGAAAATGCCACCGTTTCTGTGGCACAGTATAAGTGTTCGTGATTCACATGAAACGTAAAAATGATTGACAGTTGTGGGCAAACATGTCCACATGGCCGACTTTGCACTGATCGTGAGCATAAAGTAATGTGATATGCGGATTTAATGCTCTTATGCTTTTTTACAAAAACTTCTGCCTCTAGCTTAGGGTTTCCCCATATATCCATACCCCTGTACACCCCACACACCCCCCCTTAAACCAACTTAGAAGAAAGACTTATTTTCTATGAACATTTTTCGCAACAAACGTGTCGAAAATCCACAAAAATAACAACAATTATTATATAAACGGCAATTATTTTGATTTCTCAATTTTGGAAATTTTTATCTCCGAAACTAAACATTTAAAAATAGTGGTATTTTTACCAGGCATTCCTAATACAAATACGCATCGACTAATATCATTTTTAGAAAAATTCCTAACATACATTTTTAATTTTCTTGGACGAAGTCTAAAAGGAAGTTTATTGTAATTATACGAGTTTTCAAACGCAGATTTTAACGGAAATACACGTTTTGACCTATTCTGAATTGAACCTAATTGCTTTTCAAAATAACATCTCTGTGCGCGTGTCTGTGTGTCGGTGTGAACGCTCTAGACACAAAACTGTTAAAAATAAAATTATAAAACATTAAACTTAAGACTTGTGTGGCTTAAATATGCACTTCCAATTATTAAAAATAATATCTTAAACCCCTAGTAACGATTTACTGTTGCTATTTTTTCAGTATCTCAAAAACGGCATGAGTTAAAAATAAACTTATTCTAATAAAAGTAAAAACAAATCTAGCAATTTTTGTTTATAATTTCTAATTTATATATAAAACAATTTTTTAACCACAATCAGAAGAAAATCTATTTAAAACCACTGAATTTTGGAAAAACAAAATGAAAATGAATTGATTTCAACAATAACAAAAACTCCAACGACTAGAATTTTTAAATATTACTGATTAAAAAAATTATAAGACCTTTTTCCCCGCCCCGTTCGAGCTGTAAGGGCTTAACCCTTCGTATGCCATGCGTTCTAGTGTTAAATCTGCCGAATTCATTTCCCCTCTGGTTCAAACAGCGGTTTACCATCGGTTTTGTAATCTAATACCTCCAAACTGTTAAGTCGAGCTTTAGATAGTGATAGGTCTATGTTGTTTGTCTTTTTTCTTTTTTTGAATTTACCGCCTTGTCAAACAAAATAGGCAGGTGTAAAGAAGGGATCTGGAAATCCTGCATTTCTATGGACGCATTTGACTG
>OW121808.1:3083882-3181382 GCA_933228885.1 Leistus spinibarbis
AATTGTACGCGGAATAATAATTGTGAGCGTGTGAAGTGATGTGAAGTGAACGTATACGTAGGCAAACATATGTTGTTGTGGCAGCAGCAGCAGCAGCAGCAGCACGTTCGACAACGCATAGCTAGCCAGATAGGCAGTAGTAGGTTGGCTCGCACAGGTAAACACCTTTTACATCGCCAAGGTAACCAATAAGAGAGGTCGACTCTACTGCTGAGAACACTCACTCACTCACTCACTCACTCACTTGCCTGCGCTAATCATATTTATTACTTACACATTCCTTACGTTATGTTATGTTATGCCACTGCTATAATATGCTACACACTATTTCGGAAACAGGGAGACATGAAACGGTGCTCTAATTAAATATATATACATATATATTTGAATATCGTTTGAGAATTTCACACAAATATACTTTCTTCACTCTGTTTGTGTGTGTGTGTGTGTGATTGAGATATAGAGGAAAGTATAGAGAAAGAGAAAAAGGAAGTGTGTGTGTGTGTGTATGTATGTGAACGCTCTAAAGCCAAATTGGTTTAAGGATCTAATATGAAACTTTAAATTAAAGACTTATAGCCCCATTTTTACTTTCCTATACGAAGTAATGTTATATATATATATATATATATATATATATATATATATATATATATATATATATATATATATATATATATATAATATTTAGAGCACTAAGGTGATATAATATTGGAAGATTGTCTATACTCTTGCAGTTTTTAATTAATATATGTGCATAACGTATTTGGTTCGTAAAGCACAAAGGTGACATATCCTTAATATATTAATGATTATAGAACACTAAAATGGCCCTAAATGTTTCGATAAATTGTTATTAAATATTTAAACAAGATTCGGTACGTACAACGCACCGATGCGTCCAGCTCGCCTTAGGTAAGATATGTAATGCGAGCTTTAAACGCTTGGTATTAAAATAGAGAAATAATTGTTTTTAATTATTATGGCCTATCGGTTTTTAATTTGAATATGTTTTTAATAAGTCATAATAATATAGGGAACTGTAATGCCAACCATTGATGGCTAAATTAGTTAATCTATCCAACAATAGATGTCAATTTATATTATTATCTTTTATCGTTTTTTAGGGTTATTGTGCATAAAAACAGAAAATATGAAAAAAAAAATTCAAATTTATAATATTTTATAATTTTCTATGACGATTGGATTAATAATATGAAAAATCTTGTAGATATAAAATATCTTAGAATTATTAGTAGAATTCTTGGGTGTTTTATTTATTTTTATAAGGACAGTATTAAGAGGGGTTGTAAATTTTGGGGCCCTATAACTCGGAAAGTATACAGGCGATTGGATTTAAACTACGAGCGGATTCAAATGGGATGCCTGATAATATATGAAGCAAATTTGTTGTGAATCGGTCTGGTACCTTCAGAGGAGTAGAGGACACAACATCCAAGTATATGAATTATATATATTTTTGGATTCAGGGTGACGAGACAATGCTACAGACACACGACCGATTGCTTTAGCTTCTTCGGTACTTAGTACGGCGAGCTATAAGTATTGTCACAAATGTGTGACCAAAAATTTGTGCAATCACGAAATATTTTGGATTTTATCGGAAATATATGATTTAATCCACCCTTGCTTCTTTTTAAAAACAATATCTTAAAAAATTAAATCGGTTTATTTTTATACATTTTATAATATATCTTGAAAAGTGTTTTTTTAGAAAAAGAAACATTTCAAAATTTCTTGCAATTTTTCTTTAAAAAGTTGTTGTAAAATGTATCACTAAAATATTATTTTTGTATATAATACATATTTGTTAATTACTTGCTTTTTAATTCATATTGTTTCATGGCAAACGTAGAATAGATTTAAAACAATAAACATGAATTCAGTTTCTTGGACGAGGTCTAAAATAAATTATTGGCCCAATTATTAATTATGTCATAATTTATATTATTAATATTGATTATAATTGTGATCTATTTATTATATATTTATATACAGAGAAAAGAATAAGAAAGTGGAGTGAAGTCTACGCCAATTTATTAATTTAAAAAATGTTACAGACACACTAGTTCGAAGAGCTATAAATGTGTGTCCCTTATCAACTACATATATATATATATAGTTTCTTTCTGACAATATATATATGTACCAGTCGTTATCAAACTGTGCAATCACCCCTTCATCTGTTCGACTGATGCACGTTTTATCCGCATGCCATTTCTTCCTGCACATTAACTTATCCTCCTTTGGTCCTTTAGATCTGTCACTCGCACATATCTACTCCGGATTACCTCCCCCCCCCCCCTCCCACCCCCCTGACATGTGACAACCCCTCCTGCCCAGCAGAATGCACCCCTGTGATATCAAAATATTTACATGAATGAACGTGTAAAAACGCGCGATCGCCAAATGCAGCGACCGGCCGTCCGTCCGTCCGATCAGCGGAAGAACAAGGGTGCTCCGCTCCTCTGCTCATGTGTTCTAAACACTGGTTGTATTTACAATGCAGGGTCGCGTAGTGCTTAACGGGGTGGCGGGTGGTACGGGGTGAAACGACGCGTGGTTAAGATTAGTAACACAATGCACCGGTATCTAGATGGCTGCACCGCCCCCCCTCTGCCCCTGCCCCCAGGGGACAACTGGGGTGACATTGGTTATAGAAGAACATGTACATACGTACACCAAGTTAGATTAAATGTGTGATTCTTTTTAGACGAACTAAGCGCGGATTTGTTGTAAAGGATATTTCCTATCTTTTCGGATAGACAGTTAGATACATACACAGAATAATCTTATATGAATCTTCTATGAAATGCGGTACGTGTAACGCACCGATGCGTTCAGCTCGCCTAATGAGTAATATATGCGATGCGAGCAACGGATTTTAATTATTATGCCCTTTTCGTTATCAATTTGAAATTAATGTTATAGATATAAAAAGTCTTACAATTATTGGACTATTTATTTTAAAATTCAAAATTAAAATATTTAATTTAATTTTCTATGGCCTTTAAGTTAACAATATGAGAAAATCTTGTAGATATAAAATATCTTAGAATTATTAGTAGAATTTTTGGGTATTTTAATTATTTTGATAAGGGCAGTATTAAGGTGGGCTCCAAATTTTGGGGCCCTATAACTCGGGAAGTATACAGACGATTGGATTTAAACTGCGAATGGATTCAAATAGGATGTTAAATAACATGTGTAGTAAATTTGGTTCAAATCGCTTGGGTACCTTCAGAGGAGTCGAGTTCACAAATTTGGTCTTACGAGTGAACGACGATTAACATTCAGTTATATATATTTTTGGATTCAGGGCGATGAAACAAACACTTTTTGGTCCAAGAATGCTACAGACACACGACTGATTGCTTTAGCTTTTTTGATACTTCGTACGTCAAGTTATATTATAAAATTCAAAATTATAATATTTAATAATTTTTTATGGCCTTTGGGTTAACAATATGAAAACATCTTGTAGGGATAAAATATCTTAGAATTATATGTAGAATTTTTGGGTATTTTAATTATTTTGATAAGGACAGTATTAAGGCAAGCTTTAAATTTTGGGGCCCTATAACTCGGGAAGTATTCTGACGATTGAATTTAAACTGCGAGCGGATTCAAATAGTATGCTAAACAGCATGTATAGCAAATTTGGTTCAAATCGCATTGGTACCTTCAGTGGAATAGAAGGAACAAATTTTGTCTTACGAGCGAGCGACAACTAACATCCAAGTATATTCTCCTTATAGACCTATAGACTGACGCAGAATTGCACCATAAAGTGTAATAATATGTGTAAAATAGTTTGATTTGCCTAAAGTATATATAAAATATACATTAAAGGATTGTTCACATCGAAACAATTAGTAATTAAGCTTAGAAAATTACATATAATAATCTAGTTTGTTGTATGACATACAAGGGTAATGTTCACAGCAACAAAATGTATCATAAATTGTGTTGTTTGGAATGTTAACATTGCTTGTCATAATATAAACTAGATTATTATTTGTAATTTTCTAAGTTTAACTACTAATTGTTTCTATGAACAATCCTTAATATTTAACTTTTCGTTTGTGTCATACAAGAAACAAACACACATGTGTGTGTGTGTGTATGTGAGGGGTGGTGCGTAGCGTCGGTCGGCGTCTGTCTCGGACAGATAGGCGCTGGCTGAGCCGTGAGTCCGTGAGCCGAGGAAGTGGCTTGCGATCAGGCACACACGCGTGCGTTCCCATCACGCACACACGCTCACACGTCGCCCGCCACATGTGCCACTGACAGCTACCACGGACACGTATGTCCATGTCTATGAACACAACGCTGTCTCACACACATGAGCTTTTGAATCGAACCTTATACTTACTTACTTACACCAACCAAACCACCACAAATATACGTATAGCTAAATCTAAAAATTGCGTTCAACAAAAATACTATTTGCTGATATAACTTTGATTATACTTGGTTCTACAAGCACCAGCACCGCCTAGCGCTGATTTCCTAAACTACTTTTTGTTTGACATACATCGTTAAATAGATAACATACCATATATATATATATATATAGCGTGCTTCACCCTCATTTTACAATGCACTTAAATTTCTATACCCGTTTTATTGCTTACTGGGTTTTTATACACCATTGCTATTTCGTATTGAATTTATACACCAAATACCTACACATCGATGTTTAAACAAACAACGCATACACCAGTAGCTCCAGCATGGACACACACACAAATTCAAAGATAGTTATAAAAGAATAGTTTTTAGCTCGCCAAAGTACCGAAGAAGCTAAACCATTCAGTCGTATGTCTGTAGCATTCTCGGATTAAGAAATATTCTTAACAAAAAGTGTTTGTCTCGTCGCCCTGAATCCCTAAATATATATAACTTATATACTTGGATGTTAGTCGACGCTCGCTCGTAACACCAAATTTATCCCCTCTAGTACTATGAAGGTACAGGACCGATTTACACCAAATTTGCTACACATATTATTTAGCATCCTATTTGAATTCGTTCGCAGTTTAAATCCAATCGCCCGTATGCTTCCCGAGTTATAGGGCCCTAAAATTTAAGCCCCCCTTAATACTGCCCTTATAAAAATAATTAAAACACCCAAAAATTCTACTAATAATTCTAAGATATTTTATGTCTACAAGATTTTTCATATTGTTAACCCAAAGGGCATAAAAAATTATTAAATATTATAATTTTGCTTTTAAAAAAGCACTAAATTATTTTTTATCAAAAAATTGTACGACTTTCTATATCTATAATTTCCTTTCAAATTGTTAACCAAAAGGCCATAATAATTAAAAACTGCTGCTTGCATCACATATATTACTTATAATGCGAGCTGGACGCATGCGTTGTACCTAAGCTTGTTATTTCTGAAGATAATATTAAGTTTAAATTAAACAAAAAAATAAGGCTAATATTACGAATAAATCTAGAAAGTAAAGATAATTGTTAGATGTATAAATTAGTGAAGGGGTACGATTTGAGCAACTCGGCCCAACGTGTCTCTTCTCTCTTTGAATTACAAAGAAATGCAAAATGGTAACAAAACGGACGGCTGATTCCAGGCATCCGTTCCGGAAGTGACAACAAGATAACACATGGGCGTGCAGCGGGGGTGGATAATTGGTAGGTTGTTCACATAATATCATGACATGACAAGCATATTTGCTGTTGATTTCGTGAAATCACAATATCTCTCTGCGTTCTAGCAATAGCTATGTGCCACAGCTACGTGTGTATAACGAGAAGTTTTGTGGGTAGTCAGTAGCGTGCGTCACGTAGGGGCGCGTGATCACGTCAATCACACGGCGGCGCTAGGTACACTGAGAAAAATACTTGTCTTTATAGTTAATAAGTCTTTATTTGAGCATTTCTTTGAAAAATTTACTAATGCCAAGAAAATTTTCTTTGAAATTAATAAATTTCTTAATTATTAATGAACCAGTCTATTTATTAAAAATACAACATTTATTTGAAGTTTCTTTCTTTATTATAAAGTTAATTTATTTAATAGTAATAGATTTGTGTATTAATTTATTTTTTAAATATTGCATTTATATGTAATACATGTATAATAAACTAAAATCGAATCTATTAATATTAAATAGATATTTATTTTATGCACAGTTCACATTAATGCCTGTGTGTCTCCTTAAGTATGGCTAATTCCACATGGCACGTTGTCGCCGAAAAAACGTTCGTCATTATCGGCGTTATACATGTCTTGATAGACTGTGTATTGCTCGAAAAATTATTGTTTCACAGAACAAGCTTACAATTAATTTGTAATTTTGATTGGCTGTTCTTTGTTCGAATCTTGAACGATTTTACGGAAATGAGGTACCATGTGGAATTAGCTTAAGTTATTTCTTTTGTGTGGCTGTCATTGCGATTTCTTGTTTGTGTAAGTGCACAGTACACAGAAATTATAGCAATGGCGGAGATTGTAACACAGCTGTTTTTGTTGTTGTTGTTGTTGTCCAAGGCGGATTTAGAAGATTTATCGCCAATATTTACAGGTAAACTATATTTTGTGTCATTTCATTGCGTGTGATCGTCATCATATTTAATTATTATTTACAGAGCACGAAATTACTTATGATTTGCTACAATCGCTATTATTGGACAGCAAATCAAATTATTAGTGTGACAGTGTGAGGGCAGATATAGTCGATGTAAGTATGAATCTTTGTTAAACATACCGTAACTAGTTCTATATCCGTGTAATTTAACCGGTTGGATCTGTTTTTACGTGCGCATATACAAAAAATCGTGTTAGAACAACATAACCCCATTTATTGTTGTATTTCGTTTACAAACATTATAAATTTAAGTATTCAAGATCACATGGATGATAATCAGTGTTGCCAATTTGTTAATGTTACGGATGTTCGAATCTGAATCGATATTTTAAAAGATCGATCTATTTAAAAGTTGATCTTCGATTTTCGAATCTATCTGCGAAACAGGAATCGAGTCGTAGATCGATTTCGTATTTTGAATATTGAATCGAATTCAAATTTAGAAAAGAAATAATACACGCATTGTTTTCATTTGAGTCAATCTATAATTCTCGATATCTGACGTTGTGGCTTTTGTGGTTAATTTCAGATCGAAAGAACGCACAAGTGAAGTGCGTTTGTTTGCCATGCATTAGAAATAATAAACTAATGTATGCAGTTCAAATTAACTGACCAATAATTGACCTTGAAATTGACAGGGGCTAAATGAGTCAAATTAAGGGGGCATTCACCTTTTGCGGATTCAAAAAATCGATTTTTTTTTGCAGAATCGGACACTTTGAAGTGTTGACTATGGGTTTCTGAAGCCGTTTTACGAAATTCGAGTTGGAAATATGTGAAATTGCGATTTAAACAAAACAATGTTTTTGCTCAAACACGGCGTTTTCGCGCGCGTCCAGTCTGAAGTTGAAACTTTAAACGCGTTTATCTCGAAACCATATTTTTTAAATCGCGCAGTAGAATATCTCGACAACGAATGAACCGATTTAACGCATCTTAAAGGTAATAAAATTCTCTAGGAGTTGATCGACGAGGTGTGTCCGACAATTATTAATATTTTTTAAGGCCCGTCAAAGAAGAATAAAAGTGGCAAAAAATGACACTTTTCGTACGATGGTCGCCATTTTGCTAATTATGGTCCAAATGGACCACCCGAGGATCAATTCCTAGACTAGAATTAATTTTCAATTTTTTTACAGGGCGTTGTATTGGATTTGGATGATACGAATATAGCTCAAATGGTAATGATGTGATTTACCTAGTCCCACAACTACACTTCTAGAGCAAAATGCATCTTCGGCTTCTAAACAAAATTCGTTTTTGCATGCGTTCCACAATATCAACAATAAGTAGAAAATTTAAATGCAAGAGATTTAATAAATCTCTTAAATTAAATGTTTCTACAATTAGAACAATCTATTACTGGGAAAGCTATTGTTTCAATTCATAATACAAGTGGAATACTGGATTCTATTAGTCAAAGCTATTTATGTGATATAATAATATTATATTATCTGAACATAGACCCAACTTTGTAAGTATTTTAAATATTGGCATCATAAATATTAGTAATGGCGGCGTTAAATTAATTAAAAGTTGTCTATTTTTGTGGTAATTAATGTGAAACTTCATTTATGTATATTGATTCATATACATTTACTACAATTAAATTAAAAAATTGTGTTACCCAAAATTATGTTATAATAATCAAAATTATACTGGAATGTTAACTATTATTACATCTTAAGTTATTTGTGAATTATAGGTCCATTCATTATTGTTTGGGAGTGTACCATATATTTATATTTTTTTGTATTTAGATTAAATTAAGTTATTTGTTAATTATAAGTGTCCATACGTTATTGTTATTATTTGGAAGTGTCCTATATTTTTTTGTATTTTTATTAAATATATGTTTATAACCTGAATTATATTTTATTGATTTCCTATAAATAAAACCTAAAATACCGCATATTTAAGACAAATATGATGTATTAATAGTAAATAGATAGTGCTTTAATACAGTGTATTTTACTATAGTAAGATGTATTAACAGTAAATACATGGTGCATTTATGTAGCTTATTCTACAGTAATACGATCTATTAATATTAAATAAACCTTATCTGGACATTGCAAATATAGCATCTATTTAATATTACTCTACATTGATTTCGCTGTATTCAAATATGGGATTTATTTAATAGTAGTTAGCCTAAATTGATTCAAGTAAATCCTTTTCTCAGTGTACCGCGTCGCTCCTGCTCTGTCTGCTCTTGCGTCAAATAGGGAATCATCACTGTTGGGGGGGGGGGGGGCGAGGGGGGAAAGCACGGGGATCCGTGTTCCCACAATAGACGTATTTTATGATCGAATTATTACGATTTTTTCAGTTTAGATATAACATTAAATATGTCTTGTATTTTAAAAGTTGTTATTCAAAATGTATTCCAAGACAAATGGCTTAATTCACCAATTCTACGAAGTATCTAAAAAAAACCCGCCTACACTAACGCTTCCAGATTTGAATCTAAGAACACGTGTCGTGTGTCAAACAATAACCTATTTTCAACAAAAAAATTATATATATATATATATATTCGAAATTATAACATTGCTACTGTATAAAACACTCCTATTCCAGTGGTCCAAGCAAATGTTTTGTGTGATGTTGTGGTGATGGGGATGTTGAGTGTGTATGGTGAGTGATTGTATTTATCATGTTTTGGGTGCGGATGACAACAATGCCCACTTAACCTCCTCCTGATCGGGTGGAACCTGCACCTGTGCTGCACCGGATTAGTTAAAAGACACCATACAGACAGACAGACAGACAGACATACATACATACATACGATGCCTTATGCATCACTGCAAGATAAGCCATCTACGATTGGTATCTGTTAACTGTTGAAGAAATATTGTGAGTGTTACAACTGTGGATCAGATGAATTTTCTTCAAATCATTCAATTACATTTATTTTGTAGCTTTTAGAAACAATTCTTAAATTTATTTGTTGCACACACAATTTTTTTAAACAGTGTATTTGGATTTATTTTTAAAAACAAAAACCTTTCAAAATAAAGTTATAAGAAATTGAAATTCCTTTTTGTATATTTTTTTATATTAAAAAAGATTGAAATCATTACAAATTTCGAACCCAAGACAACAGAATTATACATTTTGGCCATCCCTGAAACGAATTTGACTATTATTTGAATGTTTCAAAGTCCATAATATGAATAATTCTCGATGTGAAATTTAATAAATACAGCAATTAGTATATATGAACGAATACTATAGCCCATTTGTACATATATGTTGTGAGGCGAGTTAATTAAATAATATAATTTAACATGAGGTGAATTTCGAGCAATATATGTTATCAATAAATGTATTTTTAAATTTAATAAGTACAATTACTATACGATAAAATACTATAGCTCTTTTGTAAATATCCTAAGGTAAGCTAAAGAAGAAGATGGTAATATAAGGTGAGTTTCAGGTCATGTTATCAATAAATGTACATTTAAATTTAATTAGTACTAGAATTACTATATGCGATCGAATACTTTAGCTCTTTTATACATGTTCTAAGCCTTAGAATCCCTAGAAGCCCTAGAATCTAAGGCAAGCTAAAATAGAAGTTAACATGAGGTGAATTTAACATGAAGTGAATTTCAGGTCATGTTACCAATAAATGTATATTTAAATTTAATTAGTACTACAATTAGTATACGATCGAATACTATAGCTCATTTGTACATATGTTGCGAGGCGAGATAAAAAAATAAGAGAATTTAACATATGAGGTGATTCTCAGGCCGTTATCAAAAAATGTATATTTAAATTTAATAAGTATAATTAGTATATGATCAAATACTATAGCTCTTTTGTACATGTTATAAGGCAAGCTAAATAGGGGGAAAATAACATGAAGTGAAACTCAGGCCATGTTATCAATAAATGTAACTTTAAATTACTATACGATTAAATACTATAACTCCTTTGTACATATGTTGTAAGGCAAGTTAAAAATAATAACATGATGTTTAACATGATGTGAATCTCAGGTCATGATTTCAATAGATGTATAAATTAAATTTAATAAATACAATTAGTATACAACTGAATACTATAGCTCATTTGTACATATGTTGTGAGACAAGCTAAAAAAAAAAAAGAGATATTAACATGAGGTAAGTTTTAGGCCAAGGTATGAATAAATATATATATTTGAAATTAAATAAGTACAATTAGTATACAACTGAATACTATAGCTCTTTTGTACAAGTTGTGTGGCAAGCTTAAATAAAGAGAAATTAACATAAGGTGACTCGTAGTTCATTGTATCAATAAATGTTTGGTTACATTTATTAAAAACATAAATTTGTATAACACTGAATACTATAGCTCTTTCGTATATGTTTTGAGGCGAACTAAATATAAGTTAACATACAATATATATTTGAAATTAGTATACGATTGAATACTATAGCATGTACATGGCGAGCTAAAACAAAGGTAAAGTAACAAAAGGCGAAAAAATCTAATGAGTACATTTAGTATACGTGCGAATACTATAGCTCATTTGTACATATGTTGTGGGACGAGTTCAAGAAATGAATAAATGTATGTTAGAAGTATAACATAATTTGTAGTTGTATTTGGTAACGTATATCGTAGCGCGCGTAAGATACATATACATATACTCGTATGTATGTAATCAGTATGTGTGAATCTTGGGAATACGCCCCTGCACGCTCGTACAGGGCCCCCGTTGGGGCGTAGCCCTGTCAGACATCAATCATCAAACACATACGCGAGCATTTAGATTGAATCTGGAGTACAGCTTATAATATGGTACACAATCTGTGTGTCTGTCTGTCTGTCTGTCTTCTTGTTATTCTTTTGTTCAGAGATTTTGTTCCAAGAATCGATTATCAAACTTATATGCCAAGATTATTTGGTATAATACTATAGCCCAGGTAAACAAAATAATAATGTTAATGAAATCAATTTATTTCTGATGATCGTGAAAATTTCGTTTAGTAAAACATGGAGTTTAGTGTTCTGGGGGCTCGTTCATAATATGGACGACTGTGGCGCTGCACTCGCCCGGAAATGAGGTTTGCTCCAACAGGAGATTAAACCGGAAACCCACCTTCCTCCGTACCTCGCGACAACACCCCCACGCCCCTACCCCAATGACACTAAAACACCCCCCCCCCCTCATTTGATCATCGCTAAATATTATAAATGATTATATTTACATGGTTACCGAATCACTATTCACCGGTGCTCAACACGTATATTACCGTTAAATACATCTGCAGCACTATATACATACATATTATAATTAATTTTAAGTGCAAACTCAATGAGAAATAAAAACACAAATCTTTTACATAAACAGACAAAACATTTGTAAATAAAATGAAATTTGATTGGAAAATATACACACACACAGATGTGTGAGAATGGACACACGCACACATACACACACATAGTTTATTTATAAGAAATAGTAGAATTTATGACTTCCATCTCAGGGCTGAAGTGTGGAGAATCCAAGAGATTTATTTGAAATGACGTACGCACTTATCGGCCGTTGTTAGTTAACTTATGGGTTTTATTAGAAATTCGAGCTTCAAATGAACAATAACTCTTTATCGACTTTTATTCCATATTAAAGTCGTATTTTCTTGGAATCTCGTACGCGGTTCAAGCAATGAAAATTATTCCAACATCATTAACCGTTAATCAACTAATCATATAACTTAGAAGCAACATCTATTAAACGCATAAACTGTCTATCAAATATACTACAAATTTACTTGATTTGTTAAAATAGAATCGTTTTTAAAATTCAATATTATAACATTTAATATTTTTTTATGGCCTTTGGGTTAACAATATGAAAAAATCTTGCAGGCATAAAATATCTTAGAATTATCATTAGAATTTTTGTGAGTTTTAATTATATTTATAAGGGCAGTATTAAGGAAGGTTCCAAATTTTGAAGCCCTATAACTGAAGAAGTATACAAGCGATTAGATTCAAATTGCGAACGGATTCAAATGGGATAAAAAATAACATGTGTACCAAATTTGGTTCAAATCGCCTTGGTACCTTCAGAGGAGTATAGGGCACAAATTTGGTTTACGAGCGACAACTGACATATATATATATTCTTGGAATCAGGGCGACGAGACAAAGACACTTTTTGATCCGAGAATGCTACAGACACACGACCGAATGTTTTAGTTTTTTCTGTACTTCGTACAGCTAAACATTTATTTAGTGCATATTTTAAAATTCATAATTATAATATTTAATAATTTTTTTATGACGTTTGGGTTAACAATATGCAAAAATCTTGTAGATATAAAATACCTTAGAATTTTAAGTAAAATTTTTGGGTGTTTAAATTATTTTTATAAGGGCAGTTTTAAGGGGGCCTCCAAATTTTCGGGGCCCTATAACTCGGGAAGTATACGGGCGATTGAATTTAAACTCGGAACGGTTTGAAATAGGATGCCAAATAATATGTGTAGCAAATTTGGTGTAAATCAGTCTGATACCTTCAGAAGAGTAGAGGGCACAAATTTGGTGTTACGAACGAGCTACAATTAACATCCAAGTATATAAGTTATATATATTTTTGGATTCAGGGCGACGAGACAAACACTTTTTGTGATCCGAGAATGCTACAGACACACGACTGCATGCGGTATTACGTACAGATAAAGATTTTGAAGACATTTCACCAATTAATTATATATATATAATTTATTTTATTTGTAATTACTAATTGGATAGCTTAAAGGATTGTTCACAGCGAAGCAATTAGTAATTAAGATTAGAAAATTACAAATAATAATCTAGTTTGTATTATGACAAGCAATGCTAGCATTCCAAGCAACAATGTATGATAAATTTTGATGATGTGAACTTTGTATGTCATACAAAAAACTGCAATTATCACTTATAATTTCTAAGCTTAAGTTCTAATTGTTTCGCTGTGAACAAGAATTAAAAGGCGAAGAATGAGCAATTGTTGTAATAATAAGAATAATAATAATAAATAAGCAATTTGGTGCGTCACATTCTAAAGTACACACATGTATTGCAGTAATGTGTGTTATATTGTGTGTTTGTGTTGTTCGTTCAGGAGCCGTTATAGCCATAGATCAGTGTTTGGCAGGACAGGAGCTCGTTAAGTTACGGGCCCGACCGTGTGAATACAGAATATGCAATTGACAGAAGAAACCTTCGTATACAACATCACACAGCCTTGTGGTCAACACAGACACACACAGACACGCAGAATAGCACGCCAGCACGAGCCTTACACAAGCATAGGGGCAAACACCAATGTCTTTTATTAATGAATCTAAGGCATACACACAGAAATAAGAATTTGTATTATTATTATTATATTCACTGTTAAACAAATCCCGCAATATGTTTTGGTGGTGGTGAACCGATTAGCTTGGTCATTATGAGGCTTGTGCTCACGTGTTCATCACGCACGCACGCACGCATGCACGCACAAGATGAAGAATAAGAAGAATGTGTGTGTGTGTGTGTGTGAATAAACATTTGGGAGTGACGCGCGTGTTAAGCAACACAAATCACAAAATAGTGGCTGGCTGGCTGTCATCGCAACAATACACTGAGCTGGGCATGTGAACAGTTTGCGCCACATACAATAACTAATAAATACTATGCACCAGAAACATATTCACTTGACACAACAATACGTACTAAACCGCGCGCAATAAAAGCCGAGCCATTTTGACAGAAGCTTAACGATTTTTAAATGATGGTTATTACTTAATTTGCGCACGATAATATATCGACACTGTTACTGCGTCATATTTCAATGCTTTTCATTATTACTGTCTTATAAAGAATGTATAGCGAGATTCAAAAAGAAATCGTTTTGTGGGTTCTTCAAGTTTATTATTATAAAATATCTTAGAATCGTTTTGTGGGATTTTAATTTTATTTATTCTTCAAGTTTATTATTCTTATTATTTTTTTACAACCCCTGGGTTCTAAATTTGATAAAACTTTGTCGACACAAATTATCTTAGAATTGTTAGCAGAAAATTCTAATAATTTTAAAAATTGACTCAGAGCAGTATTTAGGAGGGCTCTAAATTTTGGGGCCCTATAACTCCAGACCTGTACGAGCAATTGAAAATGCGACGGGAACTTCACGGGTGTAAAAATTATATGTATATCAAATTTCAGTAAAATCGGCCCGGTACCTGTAGAAGCGTTAAAAAGAAATATATAATTTTATAGCCCCTAGACTCTAAATTTCAAAAAAATTTGTTGATATAAAATATCATAGAATTGTTAGTAAAAAATTTTAATTCTTTTAAAAATTGACTAAGGGCAATATTTAGAAGGGCCACAAAATTTGGGGCCCAATAAATCCGGACCTGTACAGACGATTGAATTCAAAATGCGACGAGAACTTCACGGGTATGGAAATTATATATATATATATATATATATATATATATATATATATATATATATATATATATATATATATATATATATATATATATATACACTGAGAAAAGGATTTACTTGAATCAATTTAGGCTAACTACTATTAAATAAATCCCATATTTGAATACAGCGAAATCAATGTAGAGTAATATTAAATAGATGCTATATTTGCAATGTCCAGATAAGGTTTATTTAATATTAATAGATCGTATTACTGTAGAATAAGCTACATAAATGCACCATGTATTTACTGTTAATACATCTTACTATAGTAAAATACACTGTATTAAAGCACTATCTATTTACTATTAATACATCATATTTGTCTTAAATATGCGGTATTTTAGGTTTTATTTATAGGAAATCAATAAAATATAATTCAGGTTATAAACATATATTTAATAAAAATACAAAAAAATATAGGACACTTCCAAATAATAACAATAACGTATGGACACTTATAATTAACAAATAACTTAATTTAATCTAAATACAAAAAAATATAAATATATGGTACACTCCCAAACAATAATGAATGGACCTATAATTAACAAATAACTTAAGATGTAATAATAGTTAACATTCCAGTATAATTTTGATTATTATAACATAATTTTGGGTAACACAATTTTTTTATTTAATTGTAGTAAATGTATATGAATCAATATACATAAATGAAGTTTCACATTAATTACCACAAAAATAGACAACTTTTAATTAATTTAACGCCGCCATTACTAATATTTATGATGCCAATATTTAAAATACTTACAAAGTTGGGTCTATGTTCAGATAATATAATATTATTATATCACATAAATAGCTTTGACTAGTAGAATCCAGGATTCCACTTGTATTAAATATTGAAACAATAGCTTTCCCAGTAATAGATTGTTCTAATTGTAGAAACATTTAATTTAAGAGATTTATTAAATCTCTTGCATTTAAATTTTCTACTTATTGTTGATATTGTGGAACGCATGCAAAAACGAATTTTGTTTAGAAGCCGAAGATGCATTTTGCTCTAGAAGTGTAGTTGTGGGATTAGGTAAATCACATCATTACCATTTGAGCTATATTCGTATCATCCAAATCCAATACAACGCCCTGTAAAAAAATTGAAAATTAATTCTAGTCTAGGAATTGATCCTCGGGTGGTCCATTTGGACAATAATTAGCAAAATGGCGACCATCGTACGAAAAGTGTCATTTTTTGCCACTTTTATTCTTCTTTGACGGGCCTTAAAAAATATTAATAATTGTCGGACACACCTCGTCGATCAACTCCTAGAGAATTTTATTACCTTTAAGATGCGTTAAATCGGTTCATTCGTTGTCGAGATATTCTACTGCGCGATTTAAAAAATATGGTTTCGAGATAAACGCGTTTAAAGTTTCAACTTCAGACTGGACGCGCGCGAAAACGCCGTGTTTGAGCAAAAACATTGTTTTGTTTAAATCGCAATTTCACATATTTCCAACTCGAATTTCGTAAAACGGCTTCAGAAACCCATAGTCAACACTTTAAAGTGTCCGATTCTGCAAAAAAAAATCGATTTTTTGAATCCGCAAAAGGTGAATGCCCCCTTAATTTGACTCATTTAGCCCCTGTCAATTTCAAGGTCAATTATTGGTCAGTTAATTTGAACTGCATACATTAGTTTATTATTTCTAATGCATGGCAAACAAACGCACTTCACTTGTGCGTTCTTTCGATCTGAAATTAACCACAAAAGCCACAACGTCAGATATCGAGAATTATAGAATGACTCAAATGAAAACAATGCGTGTATTATTTCTTTTCTAAATTTGAATTCGATTCAATATTCAAAATACGAAATCGATCTACGACTCGATTCCTGTTTCGCAGATAGATTCGAAAATCGAAGATCAACTTTTAAATAGATCGATCTTTTAAAATATCGATTCAGATTCGAACATCCCTAACATTAACAAATTGGCAACACTGATTATCATCCATGTGATCTTGAATACTTAAATTTATAATGTTTGTAAACGAAATACAACAATAAATGGGGTTATGTTGTTCTAACACGATTTTTTGTATATGCGCACGTAAAAACAGATTCAACCGGTTAAATTACACGGATATAGAACTAGTTACGGTATGTTTAACAAAGATTCATACTTACATCGACTATATCTGCCCTCACACTGTCACACTAATCATTTGATTTGCTGTCCAATAATAGCGATTGTAGCAAATCATAAGTAATTTCGTGCTCTGTAAATAATAATTAAATATGATGACGATCACACGCAATGAAATGACACAAAATATAGTTTACCTGTAAATATTGGCGATAAATCTTCTAAATCCGCCTTGGACAACAACAACAACAACAAAAACAGCTGTGTTACAATCTCCGCCATTGCTATACTGTGCCCTTACACAAGAAATCGCAATGACAGCCACACAAAAGAAATAACTTAAGCTAATTCCACATGGTACCTCATTTCCGTAAAATCGTTTGAAATTCGAACAAAGAACAGCCAATCAAAATTACAAATTAATTGTAAGCTTGTTCTGTGAAACAATAATTTTTCGAGCAATACACAGTCTATCAAGACATGTATAACGCCGATAATGACGAACGTTTTTTCGGCGACAACGTGCCATGTGGAATTAGCCATACTTAAGGAGACACACAGGCATTAATGTGAACTGTGCATAAAATAAATATCTATTTAATATTAATAGATTCGATTTTAGTTTATTATACATGTATTACATATAAATGCAATATTTAAAAAATAAATTAATACACAAATCTATTACTATTAAATAAATTAACTTTATAATAAAGAAAGAAACTTCAAATAAATGTTGTATTTTTAATAAATAGACTGGTTCATTAATAATTAAGAAATTTATTAATTTCAAAGAAAACTTTCTTGGCATTAGTAAATTTTTCAAAGAAATGCTCAAATAAAGACTTATTAACTATAAAGACAAGTATTTTTCTCAGTGTATATATATATATATCAAATTTCATTAAATCTTGAATTTCATTAAAATCGGCAGATCAAATATATGATTAATTTTTTTAGCCCTTAGGCTCTAAATATGAAAAAACTTTCTTGATATAAAATATCTTGTTAATTGTTAGTAGTAGAAAATTCTAATTTGTTTTAAAATTGACTTAGAGCAGTATTTAGTTAGGCTCCAAATTTTGGGGCCCTATAACTCCGTACCTGTACAGACGATTGGATTTATAATGCGACGGAAACTTTCCGGTTATATAAGTTATATGTATATCAAATTTCATTGAAATCGGTCCGGTACCTTCAGAGTAATTACGTCCACAAAATTGGTCTTACGAACGAGCGACATAATGCAATGATATAAGTGACAAACACTTTCTGTTAAAGATATTTATATATCTGCGAATGTTACAGACACATGCCCAAACACTATAGCTGTCTTGTACTATCGTACGAATTAATCATCAAAATAAAATATCAAAGTAAATAGTATTACAATTGTGAAAAATCTATTAATATATTAATTTGAACATTTGATGTGTAATTGTGTTCCAAAAATAGTTGTAATTGTTTAAGGGAAAACGTGTATTTTCGTAAATATATCTCGTTGGGTTTTCCCTTACCAAAATATTAATCTATTTCGTACAATATATTTTCTAAATATGCAGAGAATTTTCTTCAGAAAGAGAGTCGAACAAAAAAAGCGTAAAAAATTTCCATCAATTTTCTATCAAGCCGTGAACAGAGGAAAACGCGTATAGCGAGAAAAAAGAAGGAAGGGTGCTGGTGTTGGTGGTGGTTTATTTTCTCTTTTTGTGGTGGTGAAGCCATCTCAAGGATCCTTATGAACGTAGCTAGCTAGCTGTAGGTAGGTACGCGATTGGCTGAAGGGAATCTTAAAAGAAAATTGATTTTCCGTGACGTCACACGTTGTTGTCTAGTGCATCGGTTCACCGCAAGAGGCGCGCACACCGCCGCACCAACTCTCTTTACTTAACTGTCAACTACAGGCCCTTAACAGCCACCACGTACGTTGCAAGCGATTCGCGCCCTTATTGCCCACTGCAATAAAGCACGTGCGTGCCCAACTGTGTCAACGGAACATTACATTAATTAATTAACGTTTTTATGTATTAATAGAGGAGGCTTGTTTACGGGTCAAGTTCAAACAGATGGACTTGATATTGGTTGCTAGCATTTTTAAAGGGTTTCATTTCATTCCATCTCTACAAAATATTTAAAGATAAAAGCAGTATATACAAACTTAAATTAAAGGGTTAAATAATAAAACATCTATTGGTGTATAAGAATTAATAATTTAAACTGTAACCCATTAGAAATAAAAATGATTTTGAATATTCTTAAAGTATTTATAGGGAACGTAGTAAATATATATATATATATATATATATATATATATATATATATATATATATATATGTATATATAATAAAGGCGCAGTAATTTAGAATTGACCGTGGCAACGGTGGTGAGGTCGTGCTGTAACACCGGGTCCCGGCTTCGAATCCCTCTAAATCCCGGCTTACGGACACTGTCACCAGGCATTATGCAACACTCGACACATTACACAAACATACACAAGGTCACCTCCATAGTACACGCACTTCCTAATAAATACACACACACACAGAATTGATTGCAACAATATCCCTAAATTGTTCTTTATATAATATACATATAACCAATGATAATGTGAGATTTCACATTTGTGCTCTAAAAGTGTGTTCACAGCGAACTAAATAGTAATTAAGATTATATAATTACAAATAATAATCTAGTTTGTATTATGACAAGCAATGCTAGTATTCCCAGCAACAACATTAACACAATTACTGTGAACGTTAACATTGTATTCCATACAACAAACTGGAATTATTACTTATAATATCTAAGCTAAATTACTGTTTATTTCGCTGTAAACAATCCTTAAACGTTCATTTATACCTAATTTGTAATTAGGATTAGAAATAACACATAATATCCAGTTTGTTTTAAGACAATATATATAATTCGTTTTGTTTCTGTGAATGCTAGTATTATTATTTGTAATTTTTAATCGTGATTACTAATTGGTTAGCTGAGAATGAACCTTAAAGCTATATTCACAGCGAACCAAATAGTAATTTATTATACATTTTTAGCTCGCTAAAGTACCGAAGAAGCTAAAGCTAAAGATCGTGTGTCTGTAGCAATCTCGGATCAAAAAATGTCATTAACAAAAAGTGTTTGTCTCGTCGCCCTGTTTACAAAAATATATATAACTTATATACTTGGATGTTAATTGTAGCTCGTTCGTAAGACCAAATTTGTGCCCTCTACTCCTCTGAAGGTACCCAAGCGATTTGTACCAAATTTGCTTCACATGTTATTTGGTACCCCATTTGAATCCGTTCGCAGTTTAAATTTAATCGCTCGTATACTTCCCGAGTTATAGGGCCCCAAAATTTACAACCCCCCTTAACACTGCCCTAATTAAAATAACTAAAACACCTAAATATTCTACTAGCAATTCTAAGATATTTTATATCTACACGATTTTGTCATATTGTTAACCTAAAGGCCATAAAAAATTAATAAATATTATAATTTTCAAATACACTAAAATAATCTACAAAAAATTGTAAGACCTTTTGTATCTATAACATATTTTCAAATTGTTAACCAATTGGGCGTAATAATTAAAAACCACTGCTTATTTATTAGACGAGCTGGAGGCATAGGTGCGTTGTACCTAAGCTTGTTATTACTGTATACGTTAGCATTGTATATCATACAAACATACAACACACTAGAATTATAACTGGTATTTTCTTAATTAAATTATTAATTGTTTCGTTAAATAAACAAAATTCGAATTCAATTTTTGTTGCAACATTATAAAAATATGAATAATCCTACCTTACTGGTGCTTGTCTATGATGCCAAGGTCACTATTCTTGACAGCGATAAGTTCGGATTTTATATAGTTCAAATAACCAACGAAAAACACTTTTTTAGTGTAAAAACCACTTAAATCACAAACATTATTACTTTATTGTACTTTTAACACCTTTAAACATATTTAAATCGTAGTTTTTACCAAAGTTTTTAACTAGTTAACGTCAGAGCTGAATGTGTCTGTCTAACGTGTTAGGACAGTTGTGCGACTGCGTGAATTAGGGATAATCAGTTACATATATAGTTGATACTGATTTACGGATATAGACAAAATATTGAAATAATTTAAAACTACCTAAAATATTCAATACATGTTTGCAACAATACATCTTGTATAATATTTAGATAATTATTTAATAATAAAACCCTACAGTCTGTTATGTATTATTTTCGGTAGCAAGGCAGGGCTGCGTAATTGTCGTGGCCACCGACGCTCCACTCACCGTCAACATTACAATTCTAGCCTAAACATTTGCATCCTAAGGTATCAGCTCTGATTTATAATTTTCGAGGTAGTTTACGTATTCCTGTTTAGTCGTATGTACAAAAGCGCTATAGTATTCATTGGCACGTGTAACATTCACAGAATTAAAAAATAAGCATAGGGGCAGACAATGCCTTCAGCTCAAATGGTATCAAGAAACACTGATTCAAATCTTCGAGGTGGTTTACGTATGTTTGTTCAGCTCGCCGTATGTTCAAATGAGCTGTAGTATTCGTCGGTGTCTGTAACATTCTCTGAATTAATAAATAAGCATAGGTGTACACAATGCCTTCAGCTCAAATGTTATCATCAAACGCTGCATCACATTTTCAAGGTAGTGTACTAATTTTGTTTAGCCGTATGTTCGAAAGAGCTATAGTATTCATTGGTAACTGTAGCATTCTCAAAATAAAAAAATAAGCATAGGTACACACAATGCCTACAGCTCAATAGGTATCAACAAACGCTGATTCAAATTATCGAGTTAGTTTACGTATTTTTGTTTTGCTCGCCGTATGTACAACAGAACTACAGTATTATTGATGCCTGTAACATTATTTGAATTTAAAAAATAAGAATAGAGGCAGGCAATGCCTTCAGCTCAAATGGTATCAACAAGCACTGATTTAGATTTAGAGGTGAGGTAAGCACGCTGTATGTTCAAGTGAGCTATAGTATTCGTTAGTAACAGAAACATTCTCAGAATTAAAAAATAAGCATAGGGACAGGCAATGCCTTCAGCTTAAATGGTATTAACAAACGCTGATTCAAAATTTCGAGTTAGTTTACGTATTTTTGTTTAGCTCGCCGTTTGTTCAAGAGAGCTATAGTATTCGTTGGTAACTGTAACATTCTCAGAATTGATAAATAAGCATAGATGCACATAATGCCTTCAGCTCGCCACATATAATTAATGGAAATGCATTTAAACAGAAAACATTTTAAATGTTTGTTTTTACTTTCTTATACGTATTGTATATAAGATAGTATTGTGGCGAGGCCAGTCGTAAATTATCTAAAAAATAGTTGTAAATATTTATATATATATATGTGTAAGTGCATATTATGTATAATATATCACTGTTTGAAAAATGAAAAAACAAACAATGTTTGTGTGCGCGTCCCTTCCCTATAATTTCAGTTAGTGAATTCATTTAGCGGCCGTGTAAATTGCATGTTTTAGTTTTTGTATGTTGGTATGTCCACGCCCTAATAGCAGTGCTGCCAATCCATTGACACCTCCCATTCTTCCATATAATTATTGTGTTTTCTTTGCCTAATGTTGGTACAACTACTTCATTTTGCTTCCAAATTTTTAATACCACTGTTATTAACTAATCCTTATACTATTATACCATTACAACCCATAACTTTAAATTAATTAGATTACTAAAGTAACCATATCATTATTAATACACCTTACGTAGTACGAGCCATTCGGTTGTCTATCTGTAACATTCTCAGTTAAAAATTGAAAAATTGCTATTAATTTCGTATTCCAAATTTGATTATCTATAACTGTTTATTTCTTGAAAAATCAGTTGTTACATAAATTAAGTATGTATAAAATAGATAATACAGGGAGCTGAAGACATAGGTGCCTGTACCTATGCTTGCTTTCGCTATATTTAGTCAAAAACAAACAAAACCGGATGTTTGATGAATAAAAACAGTTTGTTCTGTTAAAATGAAAAACGAAATGATTAAAAATGTATGCGAAACGCAGTGTAGTGTGCTGAAAGCGTTTAAGGACTGCGTAATGAATAATAAATGTGAGTGGAGATTTTCAAAAGAAACAACGCAGATATTAAGACAAAAAGACATCTGGGAATGGCAAAACATTTGAATTTTAATTTGAACACAAATTATATCATCATTTATTCATTCCACTTGCGAATTTGATTCAACCATTTTTAACGGGACATTCTACGAATAATCGAACAATATATTTAAATAACTGATTATTTAGTTTAGTCTTAAAATATTGAAATATTTTAGAAAGTTTTCTCTCCAAGCATGTGGTTTAGGTCCGGGTGGTTCGCGTAAGCTGTGTGTCTCTGGTTCCGGGTGCTTGAGGACTCCGGGCCAATGGGGTTCGGCGTCGCGGGGGTGCCGACGTCGGCGACGGCAGCACATCGAAAATACTATTGCTATCCTTGTCACTAGTCGCTGTAGTCTATATACCGCCTGTAGGCTATATGCCCGGAGTGACGCGTGTTGCCTGGCAACGATAGAGGCGCGAATACGTTGCCATGGCCACCACGATTGGTTTTCACACGCACACACAGACACACACACACAGCATCAGATATATTTCGACTATACGCGATACACTAACACGAATATTCATATTATATTAGTATATTTAAACATACATTCGCATTTAAGATACATTAAAATAGTATTGTGCAGGCCACACTAGATATTTTAATAATTATATTTGTAACGTTTACGCAATGTTTGATATGAAAATAAATATATATATAATAATTTTTTAGAATATAAATAATTCTAGAAGACAATAGAAGAAACAAAAACTAGTTGTTGTTGAGAAAAAAGAGTGTAAAAAGTGCAACGAAACAACAGTTTACTGCGGCGGCTTTGGAAACACAAAACAAAACAAAAAACATATCAATCTATCATCGATGCTGTTGTAGTGCACTGCGAGGAGCCGACAAAATTTGTGTTATACCATTTTTAATGTCCATACACATACATTAACAAGTCACACACACACACGAAAACATTTGGTCGGCGCTACGATGGGCCTGCACCAGGGCCGTACCAAGGGGCACTACTCAAAAAGAATCCCAGTTTGCTTTTCACTATTCATAATACACATAAAAACCAGTGCATATTCGAAACAGGTTGCTTGAAAATGCTAGCACAATTTTTCAAAATATGTCTATAAAATGTATTTATTTGTAGATATTTCTGTTAATAAATGCAAGTTTAAAGTTCAATCTAGGCTTGTACAGCCGTTAATTGTGAAAATCGTTCTTCAATTCATAATAAATTGATTATGAAAATCATCAATTTTTATTGGAAAATGTTTCATTTATTTTTATACGTAAAATATATAAATTTTGTAAAATGTCGCCTGTACACTTGTGCAATAGGTCATACTTAAGCGACATGTATTATTATTGGAATAAATATATTTTAATTTAGGGACAAAATACGTCAAAAACGGAAGGATAATTTTGTTTTCACGTTATTGGGTTTTAAATAATCATTCTTAAAATATATAAAACACAGATGAATAAAAACTGGAGTGGCCTTGAGATGCATTTATGTGTAAAGTTATTTTTTGTCCCGTTAAATTAGCCAATTAGACAAGTGGATCGATGGGGAACGAACTGTATGCTGTATATGATATGGGCACATGTAGTTTATAAGTAAATTGTTTCATTTTCATGTTGAAATGTGTATTAGAATTAAGGTTTTCGCGGAATTGTCGCAAATAATTCGTTTAATAAATTTGAAAGAAGAGTGTGTGATTGTGGTTCTAAAAATGTGGTGCCACTAGTGTGGTGGTGGTGTTAAGAAGATGCCGGACCTGTGGCCGAGGCGCAGAGAAGGTCGTCTGCAGTGCCGACTGCATAGAGGTGCCCCCTGTCGTGCGACTTTGTTTCGGCGCCCAGTACCGGCCGAAGGGGGCTCGCCATTAGCCCCGCATGACGTCCGCACATAGAACACGTTGTCCAGCCCCGGCCTTAGGGGATGAACACCCACTATTGTGCTTTAAACACACATAATACTTAAACTAAATATTTATAAAAATATGCAATTTATTACTAATTACTGTGAATGCTAGCATTGCTTGTCGTAATACAAACTATTTATTATTTGTAATTTAACTGTGAATCCAGTTTGTAATAAGAAATAAGTCGAATCGGAATCAATTAGTGCGTTTCCCACACACGCACACGTAATAATTAGGTGAAGGTTGTGTGGGGCGGCGCCCCTAGAGCAGGTACCACTCATCGGGGGCTCGTCGCAGTGTGCCATGACAATACTATAACTATACGAAAACTACCGCTCTTGTGCTGGCATTGGCATTGGCATCGCCTTCTCTGATTAATAACTACACAATGACCAAGCGACTTTTCGTCGTCTTCTGTACGAACGAACGAACGGAACCTGATTTTAATTTCTAAATCTTTTTTATTCGTTTTCGTCGATTCTTCGTGGTCCTTTTCTTCTTCGCTGTACTTTAGTAGCCCGAGACCTGAGTTTTTAATTGCAAATGGCGGCCTACAACGGCACGCCGCGCGCTCTAGATATTGTTATTGTTTTTTTTTTTCTTTAGGTTTCAAATGTTTTTTTTTTAACCTCTCAAGATGTTTGGTGGCGTTGTTTTTTAGACCAAGGCTCTTTTGTTCAGGTGTGAAACATAGTGATTGTGTACCTACATACACACACATACATACATATATGTATATATATATATATATATATATATATATATATATATATATATATATATATATATATATATATAAGTGTGAAATATGTCTAAATCTGCCAGTTTTTTGGTCATAAATAAATATATATCCTATTTTTATTACTATCTTCTACGATATAAAGAAGCTTATATACAGAAATACACGTTTTGACCATCCCTGAATCGTATATAAGCGTTTTAGAAATTATATCTGTGTATATATTCACTCTACAATAAAAACAGTTGATGGTAAAAGTATAAAACTTTATACTTTAGACCTGTATAAGACCCAGACGAAATCCTCAAATATTTGAAAATAATATTATAACCATAAGTAATCGTTTAGTCTTGATACACTTGCATCAAAAACGTGATAGATTAGATAAAAAAATTAATATTAAAATTTCTAGCAGCTTTTGTTAAGATAGTTTTTCTAAAAATGTATAAGTTACTGAAAAATTGCTTTTTATATTCGTATAATTCTTGAAATTTTAACGGTATTAAACGTTTTAACTATACCAGAATGTTTGTAAACACGCTACAGCAATAACTGTTTAGAAATAAAATATTAGGTATACATAAAATGAAAACTGAGTATAAGAAAGTCGAGTGAAGGACACCCCCGATTTTTATAATAGACATATAACATTTATGCATTCATATATCGTAAAAAATAGGTGAAAAATTACAATAAAAAACATGCAATTAAACAGAATTATAATAAAATTACATAAAAACTTATTTATTTCGGTAAATTACCATTATTAAGTAAAAGTAATTTAAATTTATAGCCATTTTTTACAGTGTAGCTACAATTTATATTGACTTTGTTTCATAATAATCATAAATGTTCAATTTGTAACAAAATAAAACATAATAATAATATTTAATTGATTGTAGAAGTATACGAAAGTCGAGTGAAGGCCATTCCAGTTGATATTTAATGTATTATTTCCTACAATATTGGGTAAATAATTTGATTTAATAGCCATTTGCATCAGTCCCACTTAAGATCTTAAGCTAAACTATACTTATTATATACTTGACTGCAATTTTAAAGGTGTACTTATTACGAATCAATTAGTAATTAAGCTTATTAATTACAATTATTGAATCTAGTTTGTTTCATGTATACATGTAAATTTTGTTGCTGTAAATGCTAGCAATATTTGTCATACTACAAACTGGATTATTATTTGTAATTTCTAATCATAATTATACTAATTGGTTCACTATTAATACAGTTTAGTTCCTATTAAATATGCCATTGTTATTCTAAGGTTACCTTAAAATTTAAGGGACTTTAGTAAAATAAGAAATATAGTCCATAATCTATATTAAAATTGGAAAATATGTGTTTAGCTATAGAATTAATGATTTAGTTTGTTTTATGATAAACAATGCTAGCGTTCACATTCCCAAAATGTATAATTAATTGGGTACATAATTTATTGCTGTAAATGCTTTCTAATTTCTAATTATAATTATACTAATTGGCTTTACTGTTAATACAGTTTAGTTGTCATTAAATATGCCATTGTCCATTTTCCTAAGGTTACCTTAAAATATAAGGGACATTTATTCAAACGGCCATAACTTTAGTAAAATAAAAGACATAGTTATATATATTTCATATTTTATGTTTATAATAAATTGAAATAGTAATGTGTGTGTGTCTAGCTATAGAATTCGTATATAAAATCGGGAAGGGGGGGATAGGGGTGGGGTGTAGAGTTGGCAACCCTAAAATTCCGCAGTCGCAAACTATTTTAAATCCGGGATTAGGTTTTATCCCGGTTGGGTGTCAGAGGGTAGCGCAGCGCAGCGCCGCGGTGCACATCTCTGAATATGAAAACATTCGCCCCCGGAAATTGAATACATGCAAAAAATATCAACATCATTCCCTGCTACAACGTATACACACACACACACACACACACACACACACACACACAACGTATATTCAAATTGTTTTCACCTCTCCTCTGATACACGTTCTGTGAAAATAAAACGGCGAACCTTTCATATTTTTTAAATATTTCTTTATTATTAATGATTTTGTATTTGTTATATTCATAAATTGTCCTCTCTAGAAATTATCCCGTGTTAAACCTTACTTTAATTACAGTAAATATTTATTTTATTTCTCTACTTTTAGCAACAAAATTACAAAAGTAACACGCTTAGCCAAAACGCACTTATGCGTCCAACTCGCCTTATAAGTGATGCGAGCAGCTGTTTTAATTATTATGCTCTTTTGGTTAACAATTTATAAATATGTTATAGATATAAAAAGTCTTAAAATTTCTTATAGATTATTTTGATGTAAAAACAAGTTTAGGTACAACGCACCTGTGCGTCCAGCTCGCCTTATAAGTAATATATGCGATGCGAGCAACAGTTATAATTATTATAGCGTTTTGATTAACAATTTGTAAATATGTTATAGATATAAAAAGTTTTACAATTTCTTCTAGATTATTTTGATGTAAAAACAAGCTTAGGTATAACGCACCTGTGCGTTCGGCGCGTCTTATACCTGATGCGAGCAACAGTATTAATTATTATAGCCTTTTAGTTAACAATTAGAAATTAATGTTATAGATATAAAAAGTCTTACAATTTCTTGTAGTTTACTTTGATGTAAAAACAAGCTTAGGTACAACGCACCTATGCGTCCAGCTCGCCTTATATGTGTAATATATGCGATGCAAGCAGCGGTTATTAATTGTTATGGCCTTTGGGTTAAGTTATAAAAAGATTTGTAGATTATTTTGTTGTAAAATAATTTTTTTACTGCATATTTAAAAATTCAAATTTATAATATTTAATTTAATTTTTTATGGCCTTTAAGTTAACAATATGAAAAAATCTTGTAAACATAAAATATCTTAGAATTATTAGTAGAATTTTTTAGTGTTCTAATTATTTGTATAAGGACAGTATTAAGGGGGGTTGTAAATTTAGGGGGCCTATAACTAGAGAAGTATGCGGGGGATTGGATTTAAACTCCGAGAGGGTTCAAATGGGATGCCAAATAATATGTGTAGCAAATTTGGTTCAAATCGCTTGGGTACCTTCAGAGGAGTAGAGGGCACAAATTTGTACTAACGAGCGAGCGACGACTAACATCCAAGTATATAAGTTATATATATTTTTGGATTCAGGGCGACGAGATAAGCACTTTTTGTGACCCGAGAATGCTACAGACACACAACCGAATGCTTTAGCTTCTTCTGTACTTCGTACGGCTAACAAACGATTATTCTAATTAGCAAATATTAAATTATTAAATCGTTTCAAGACAGTCAAAACGAAATTTAAAATGAAATATATCGATAATTGGTTCATATTTAATTCAGAAATTCTTAAGTGTTTATAATTTTTTTTGTACTTAATTTTGATAAATTAAGTAGCAATAAGTATCTATATAACTAGAGTACGTGATGTAATGTAATTGAGAAAAGTAAAAGTAATTGTCATTGTAAAGAAATTAAACCCTGATTAACAGTGTCATAACATTATTGTTTTAAATGATTTTAATAATTGAGAGTATAAAAACGATATTAATTTATAATATACACATTTTTTTTATTTGTTCTAATTATGTTACAGACACCCGATTACTTAAGCTCTTTAGTAAGTTGGAAATATAGTAATTTTATATGTTCTGTATCCATCAACTTCTGGAACTTTAAGATAAAGTATAGTTTAACTGTATATATATAATTCTGGTTATTGATTCAAAATAGCTTTAAAATTTAGAAAACTACGCACACAATTCAAAGTCAAATTGTATTATCTTCGGAATTGCTAATGCCAACATACCTTTACAACAATAATCGTAAGGGATTTCGTTAAAAGCGACAGATTTGAAAAACACAGGATTAAAACAAATCCTTTTATAAAACCAAGATTAAGTAAACTACAGTTTATCGAATCTTTTCTTGTTAAAGACACCTAGATAATCGTTTTACAGAGTCCCTTGTAAATACATTATCTCTGTATTGTGTGTAGGCGAACGAAAAACTCCTGAACTCCAGTAACCAGGTTTGCGGTTATGGTCACCGCAGTATAACCAGGTAACGGATTAACCACGTGCTTCTTACATGGAAATAATTACGCTAATAGTTTTAACTTGTTGTTGCAAATTCCTATTAAAACTATTACACTTTAAATCTAATTCGCATAAGTTGATTAAACGAAATCTTATACTCAATTTTGACCAACAGGCGACAACAGGCAATTTACTACAAAACCCTACAGAGAGTCCTTAATAAAAAAAAGGGGGGAAAATAAAACAGTATTCCATTGTACAGGAGACAGGAGAAAAGTATAATATTCCCCCAAGCATCCAGAGCGTTATGAATAAATATAGGAACATCTCCGACATAATGGAACGAAAATATTTTACCAACGTATGTAAACATTTACTATCCGACCACCACATAGACGACGCCGCGCCGCATCCGTCGCAATTGCGCCACAACGTGCCGCATACTTAAAATCCTGCTACCAAAAAACGAACTAAAGTCGGACATTTGCACTTTGCTTATAAAAAGACCTAATTCGGCCGCAATGTGAAGCTGGTCCGTTGTCTTGTGTTTGTTTATTTTTCGATCATTCTTCGCCCCGAGGCAAAAGTCAGCTAAATATACTTTGATACAACCCTGGCCGAAGGCACACTGACAAAATATAGATTTTTGTTTGCCAGTCAGTTCAGTTTTCAAAATTAGGACCATTAAATTACGTAAATGTGCAATGTGCCCTGACAAATCCTCAATAAATAAATCAGTGTAGTTATTTTTTGTGGATTCTGTCGTGACAGCTTGCGACAGGATCCATGGATGAGTGCAAGTGTGAACATAACGATCTGTCGCACTGTTTCACGACAAAATACCCGACCACAAACATTCCCTAAATATTTCAACCCTTGTTACTACCCTTATAATTACTAATTTATCACCTATAGCACCATATCCGGTGCAGGGGTGCAGCCATACAGCTATTTCTAGTATTTCCGTTTTTATAAATCACTATAGATCCCTAGAAATTCCAAATATTCTGATTTTAATACAAACAGAGAAACTATTAATTCAAATAGTGTTTATAGGTCGTCCTACAGTTGTACGTTAGAGCTGTGTGTCTGTAACATAATCGAATTAATAACAATTCCAAAAATGTATTTAACTCCACACGTAAGGTTAATTTTATAATGAATGCATTTCTTTTGAAGGTATCGGGACGATTTATACTAAATTTGGTACACATACCGGAATGAATTATATAAAATAAGATCATTAAAATGTTTAATTATAGATAATAGTGTGATATTTATATATAAATTCAATTCGTTTTAACAGGTCGTCCTACAGTTGTACGTTATAGCTGTGTGTCTGTAACATTAACGAATTAACAATTAAACAATTATCTAATTTCTAATTCCAAAAATGTATTTAACTCATATATGTAGATGTAAGTCATTCGTAACCACGTTAGGTTAATTTTGTAATGATTGCATTTATTTTGAAGGTATCAGGCCGATTTAAGCAAAATTTGGTACATATATCTATGAATTATCTAAATATAAACCATTAAAATGTTTAATTATAGGTAATAGGTGTAATATTTATATATAGTTTTTATCGCCAACAGTTTTTACTTTCTTATATGTAATGTATACAGGAAATTGATTTTCTTGATGTCTGTGTGTGAACGCTCTACAGCTAATAGACATCAAATATGAGATTTATATATGTATGGGGAAGAAAACTTATTTTTAAAACTAAAAATGCTTGTTTAGTTGTATTATATGTTGCATATCTTGAAACGGACACGAATTTAATTAAAAGTCTCATATAAAGAAAAAACAAATATTAATATTTCTTGTAATTAAGTTGAAAGGTGACAAATTGAAAAAGAAAACCTGTTTTTAAAACCAAAAGTGCTTGTTTAGTCGTATTATTGGTTGCATATCTTGAAAATGACACGAATTCAGTCTCATAAGTCTCAAAAGAAAAACAAATATTAAAATTTCTAGTAACTAAGTTGAAAACTTAAGAATTTTGTTTGAAAATCTAGATATTGTTTAATTATTTATTTATTTATTAAATACACTGTCTAATTACAGTAGAATAAGAAAATAGAAAGCACAATAAAACTAAATTAATACATACATATATAAAGAAACCTAAGTGTAAAAAGTCGAGTCATGGCCACACTAAATTATTTTTACAATATTCACAGACACACACACACATAGATACCATTTATAAATTTGCCAAAGTGAATTCACAGAAGCTCAAAATGTGTATTTTTATGAATTTCTTGAATTCGAAATGTTTTATATTTACAAAAGAACGAATTTAAATTACGTTCAAGAAGAAAGAATTAAATGTACGTAGATTTGAAATTGATTTGTGTTTTGAATCCCTTAAAATAATTGGTAAAAAGGAGTCATAAGTTAATATGAAGGACATGCCTCAACCAAACAACACCTTTCTGTTCCTGCTCAACACCTAACACCACGCAACCATCCCGAAATCAGCAGCAGGACTGGCTGCAGGAGAAACAAGGACACATATATATATATATATATATATATATATATATATATATATATATATATATATATATGTATGTGCCCACGGGAACAGCAGTGGCAGACCAGGACAAAAGCAGTGGCTCGTGAAATTACATCGCAACAGGGTCCTAGCGCGCCTGTCCTTAAACAGAACCCGAACCCATCTCGCCATCTTTTTCCAGCGCAGCTTTGATCCAGTTTGCCACTTTGTCTAACAGGGATGTTTGGTAGGGATAGGGCGCAGAGTGTGTGTGAGGTATCTTGCTACGTTGATAACGGTTTTGGCGAGCAGGGATTTGAAGGCGCAGGCAGACCCGTTGGCCGCTGATGTCCTGTGGAATAACTGAACAAGAAGAAGAAGAAGAAGAACAAGAACGAACTAGTGCCCAATTGTAGCACCGGGGTCAGGGGGGACGGGGGGTCGACACTAAAAAGAAATGGAATACAACTTTTTATAGATTTTTACTTTTAAAAACAGTCAACTATCTGAATCTTTTTGTTCAAATGCCATTAATATATGTGGAATGTATTTTAATCGAGCGGCACACATGTGAACCGCTCCTTGCAAATCATATTTCCGATTCAGACAGTCATTGCTGTTGCGCCAGTCAATCAAACTGTTATAATTAATAATATTAAGTATTAATTATATGCAAGTAATGATGCTGGCACTTGTTGTGGATGGTTAGTGGAAGCTGTCACGCTTTATTTGTGCCCAAGCCACCAGCAAATACGGTTAGGGGTTAGTTAGAGGCACAGGGCACATTATTGTGCAGTTCCCAAGGGACATGCCCAAATATATACAAAACGAGCTTGCTTATATACTGTATATATATATGTTATGTATATGTTACATATATAGTGGCACGTGTCTGTCACGTGATCACAGGACTAAAAGTGTGCTGAATCATATTAGAATTAGAGCGAAGTGTGCCGCGGAAATTTGTTGCTCAATATTCAAATGTTATATTTAACAAACTTATACGTATACATATAACGAACATTTTTAGAAACTAATTATTGTTTAATTGAGTTTCATATATATATATATATATATATATATATATATATATATATATATATATATATATATATATATATATATATATATATATATATATATATATATTTATATATATATATATCTGGAGTGCCCTTTACTGGTCCGATACTTAGTTTTCACTATACATAAAAATAGCTTATTTATAATGTTTTAAATTAATTCTAATATTGCCATTAAACTGTAAACAAGCTTAGATCCAACGCACCTATGCGTCCAGCTCGCCTTATATGTAATATATGCGATGCGAGCAACAGTTTTAATTATTATGCCCTTTTGGTTCACAAATTGAAATTAATGTTATAGATATAAAAAGTCTTACAATTTCTTGTAGTTTATTTTGATGTAAAAACAAGCTTAGATCCAACGCACCTATGCGTCCAGCTCGCCTTTATGTAATATATGCGATGCGAGCAACAATTTTAATTATTATGCCCTTTTCGTTAACAATTTGAAATTAATGTTAGAGATATAAAATGTATTACAATTTTTTGTAGATTATTTAGTGCAAAATTAAAATTCAAAATAATCTTTAATTTAATTTTTTGGGTTAACAATATGCAAAAATCATGTAGACATAAAATATCTTAGAATTGTTAGTATAATTTTTGGTTATTTCTCGCCTTTATGTAATATATGCGATGCGAGCAACAATTTTAATTATTATGCCCTTTTCGTTAACAATTTGAAATTAATGTTAGAGATATAAAATGTATTACAATTTTTTGTAGATTATTTAGTGCAAAATTAAAATTCAAAATAATCTTTAATTTAATTTTTTGGGTTAACAATATGCAAAAATCATGTAGACATAAAATATCTTAGAATTGTTAGTATAATTTTTGGTTATTTTAATTATTTGTCTAAGGGCAGTATTAAGGGGGGTTCCAAATTTTGGGACCCTATAACTCGAGAAGTATACGGGTGATTAGATTTAAACTGCGACCGGATGCAAATGGGATGTTAAATAATATGTGTACCCAATTTGGTTCAAATCGCCTTGGTAGCTTCATCCAAATATATAAGTTACATATATATTTGGATTCAGGGCGACGAGACAAACACTTTTTGTTTTGTTCCAAGAATGCTACAGACACACGACCGATTGTTTTAGCTTCTTCGGTACTTTGTACCGAAAATAAATAATGTCAAACTAGAAAAGGTCTTTTTAGACGTCGAAGAATGTAATGAGAAATATATCAGGCAATATTCAGTAATACAAACACAACAATTAGTCAGTTAGTTAGTGTGTATATCCTTATAGTGGTGTCATGAGCAGTGTTTGAGTTGGACGAGCATAGCTAACAGGCAGCAGTGCCAAATATGCATACACGTGTCTTTGCTGCTACGCTTTACGCCATGACGAATCTACATTATTCCGTCAAGCCTCGCATATGAATGAAAGCTCTACTCTGCAACTAGATTGAAAAGGCGGGATTCGAACCCTGGTACCCCGTGCGCCAATATCATTTCTTGTGTATTTTATAAATATATCGTAAATGTGATTAGTAGGGAGCAGTTTACACATGTGCCGCTACATTAAAATACTTTTCCACACAGTACTACCTCGTACGTAGTTTTCATTAAAAATATATCGGTTTTATAAAATGAAAATATTGCTTTTTAATCGATGAACTACTTAGTGAATACTAAAAATAGAAGCATTCGTTGACAATATTTGACCAGATTTTTTCGTAATGCGATAAATTAGGAATGGGCAAACAAACACGCATTTGATTATGATACAATTAAATGGCGATCTGATGTGATTCCCTGTGGAGCATTGGGAAACTTTTGCGCGCAACAATATCAAACACATGTTAACATGCGAGTGGAACAGATAGTGCGCCGATAAATCGCATGTGTCTCAGCTGTTGGCTGAGCGTGGAGTGAGCGCTCCCCAGGGTGCTCCGGCGGGGGCCCCCACGAGAGGGCGTAGCACCCTTTTGCGCGCACATCGACCAAATGTTACACCAGCGCGCTCAAAACACCACCAAATAATCTAATCGTGTTTATATTGATGACACTGTGATAGACTTGTATCGAGTTAGCTGCCGGCTAAATGAAATGAGATTTTGCTATAGCTGGATGCTTACACTGCTGTCATTAAAAATATTATATATTTGAATATATTGATAAGGTGCATTTCAAAGAATCAATTTCATATTAAAGAATTCGATTGTTTACGATTTTATAAAAAAAAAAATCATTATTATAATATTTAATAATTTTTTTTGGCCTTTGGGTTAATAATATGAAAAAATCTTATAGACATAAAATATCTTAGAATTATTTATAGAATTTTTGGGTGTTTTAATTATTTTTGTAAGGGCAGTATTAAAGGAGACTCCAAATTTTGGGGCCCTATAACTCGGGAAGTATACAAGCGATTAAATTTAAACTGTGAGTGGATTCAAATAGGATACCAAATAATATGTGTACCAAATTTGGTGTAAATCGCTTTGGTACCTTTATAGATAATTTTTATTAAAACAAATATTTTAAAATGCAAAATTATAATATTTAATATTTTTTTATGGCCTTTGGGTTAACAATATGAAAAAATCATATAGGTATAAAATACATTAGAATTATTAGTAGAATATTTGGGTGTATTAATTATTTTTATAAGGGCAGTATGAAAGGGGGCTCTAAATTTTGAGGCCCTATAACTCGGAAAGTATACAAGCGATTGGATTTAAACTGCGAATGGATTCAAATGGAATGCCAAATAATATGTGTAGCAAATTTGGTTCAAATCGCTTGGGTACCTTCAGAGGCGTAGAGGGCACAAATTTAGTCTTACGACTGAGCGACGACTAACATCCAAGTATACAAGTTATATACATTTTTGGATTCAGGACAATCAGATAAACACTTTTTGTTAAGAAATGTTTTTGATCCAAGAATGCTACAGACACACAATCGATTGCTTTAACTTCTTCGGTACTTCAGCGAGCTAAAAACAATTAAACTTCTTTCTGAGTAATTCGAATCTTTCTTTCTGACAAAGAAGAGCAAAAATGTCCGAATACCGCAAAATTTTGGCAAAAGCGATCTTCAATAAATCATAAAAACAGGTCAGAAATAGTCTAGCATATTCTAAGCAAGAAAAAGAGCCGACACGACAGTAGACTGTGACGTGTCGGGCGCATCTGTTGTGGGAATGCCAGGTATAAGCAGTGTTTTGTGTGTTACATTCTAAGTAGTTCGCGGTAGTTTGAAAAACATAGGCGATGACAATTTGTAGCAGCAGGTGAACAACATTTTACAAGTGACCCGCTGTTTTATTTTCAAAAGGAACAGTCGCTAATGGGCCGGGGAGGGGGGCAGGGGGGGTGCATCGGACCGATTTTCGGGTCGGTAGAGTGTGCCGATAATTATTCTAGCAAAGCATTTTACGAGTACAACTTTTCAAATGGACATTATTATTTTCACGTTTACTTCCGATCATTTACATATTTTCTAATTATTTCGTAATTTATTACCATGACTATTTGCTGCTTAACAAACCCATGTTTAATTGATATACAATCAACGTGCAGCCAAACTTAAACCGGTCATTATTAATAATTCATTATTATCTTCGGTAAATGTAAGGAAAACTGTGAAAAATGCCATGCATATTTTGCACCCAGTTTTCCGCTAATTAAATTACGTTTAATTTGTTTTAAAACTGTAGAAAACAACGCACCTACGCGTCTAGCTCGCCTTATAAGTAATATATGCGAAGTGAGCAGCGGTTTTTAATTATTATGGCCCTTTGAAAATATGTTATAGATATAAAAAGTCATACAATTCCTTGTAAATTATTTAGTGCATATTTTAAAATGCAAAATTATAATATTTAATATTTTTTTACGGCCTTTAGGTTAACAATATGAAAAAATCTTGTAGATATAAAATATCTTAGAATTATTAGTAGAACTTTTAGGTGTTTTAATTATTTTTATTAGGGCAGTATTAAGGGGGGCTTCAAATTTTGGGGCCCTATAACTCCGGAAGTATAAAGACGATTGGTTTTAAACTGCGCACAGATTCAATCGAGATGCTAAATAATATGTGTAGCAACTTTGGTTTAAATCGCTCCGGTAGCTTCAGAAGAGTAGAGGGCACAAATTTGGTCGAGCGAGCAAGCGACGACTTACATTCAAGTATATAAGTTATATATATTTTTGGATTCAGGGCGACGAAACAAACAATTTTTTTTTATCCGAGAATGTTACAGACACACGACTGAATGCCTTAGCTTCTTCGGTACTTTGGCGAGCTAAGAATGTTTTTATTAAATGTACGAATTGGTACACAAGTTATTATTAATAATTACAGCTAAATATAATTATTACAGTTTATTATTTATATTTACTAATAGACGCGGATATTATTAATAATGGCCGGTTATTATTAATACAAACCGGATTTATTATATCAACGCATTCGCTTAATCAATTTTGGTTTACTCTATTAAATAAATCCCATATTTGAATACAGCCAAATAAATGTAGAGTTATATTAATCAATATATTTGCTAGCTCCAGATAAACTTCCATTAAAATCCATCCAATATCGATAATATCAATCAAAATATTAAATCACTAGAAATTTGAAGACTAATTTTATTAAATCACTTTAAAACGAATTTTCGAATTTTTATACATTTCTGATTAATATTCTAAGAAAATATGTAATTTAAAAAAACTGGAGTGGAGATTACTCGACTTTCTAATACGTATTTTTCATTATAAATAATATATTAATTTTGATTTAAATTCATGCTGTGTGAAACAATATCAATTTTAGTATATGTAAACATTTAAATAATTATTTTCTATAAACTATAACTCATGCAGTTTCTGAGATATAAATAAGTAGCTAGAATAAACCATATTATATCTGGTTAAAGTATTGTTTTACCAAAAATATAAGGATTTCTTTTGGTCCCTAGACAAAGTATCATCATTTGTCTTTCAAACAGACACACAGACAACACTTAGAAATGGGTCAGAAACGTTTGTGATATGGTCAAAACGTGTATTTCCGTTAAAACCTTGAGTCAAAATTAAAATACATACTTATAAAAGTGTATTTAGTAATTAAGCTTAGCAAATAAAAATAAAGGATTGTTCACAGCGAAACAATCAGTAGTTAAACTTAGAAATTATAAATAATAATTCTAATTTGTTGTATGATATACAATATTAACGTTCACAGCAACAAAATTTATAATTAATTGTGTTAATTTTATTGCTGTGAATGCTAACATTGCATAATACCAACTAGATTATTATTTGTAATTTTCTAATCTTAATTACTGATTAGATGAGAGTAAAAATACTTCGAAATATTAACAATGATATTATATATCAATATAAAAACCCCGAAATGTTTCACTTTTGTTAAAAAAATTGTCGAAACAAATGCAGATTCTGATAAAAAAGAAATGCTATACCCAACGTTAGATCTTAGTTTAGACGGTGTCCAATTTCTAGTATTTGTGGGGCATGCAGTAAAATTCTGGGGTTTGGTCGGCAATTTTTCTGGAAATCGCTCATTTTTCATTCTGTCGTTCCGTGAGTTTTGATGTATTACCGCACGAGGGCACTGGTGTCGGCACAGCCAAAAAGGGACCTGCACAGTAACGCCCTCCCTGCCATATCCTTCTTCAGACCGCAACAAAATATGCTTAGGCCTCGCGTTCCGAAATTGTCTGGCCTCAAGAAACTTATTCATAGTGAAATATTACTTAATGCATATATTTTAGATTTAAAATATTACGTTTTTATGCTATACTATAACGGGGTTGTGTGTCTGTAACATTATCAGACTAAAATAATGCTTTTCTGGAAATATACTTGCATTTACTTAGGTACTGAATTCAAAGGCTATTAAACATAAATTTGGTATGGCCCTAACTCGACTTTCTTATTTATTCACTGTCTGTATTTATAATAATGTTCTATTTTGTTTTAAATTCAACCTACGATTGATATGAAATAAACTAGGACAAAAAATAATGTACCTATAAAATAACAGTTTTCAAATGCGATTTATCAGTAAATTGTAAGTTTATTTAAAAAAATTATTTAATAAAAGTTGTTTGAAATTTTAATATCTTCAATTTTAATAAGTATTATTTTATCTCTAACTCATGCCCTTTCGGAGTTATTGACTAGTAAAAATGTATATATAAAATAACTATTTTCAAACGCGATTTATTAGTAAATGGTAAGTTTATTGGAAAAACTTTTTTAATAAAAGTTGTTTGAAATTTTAATAGCTTCAATGTTAATATGTATTACTTTTTCTCTAATTCATGCCGTTTCGGAGATATTGACGAATAAAAATGGATATATAAATTATTATTTTCAAAGACGATTTATTAGCAAATGGTACGTTTATTAAAACAACTTTTAATATTAAAGTTGTTTGGAATTTTAATATCTTCAACTTTGATAATAATCACTTTTTCTCTAATTCATGCCCTTTCGGAGATATTGACGAGCAAAAATGTATATATATAAAATATTTATTTTCAAATACGATTTATTAGTAAATTTTACGTTTATTGAAAAAACTTTTCTAATTAAAGTTGTTTGAAATTTTATTATCTTCAACTTTGATAAGTAATACTTTTTCTCTAACTCTCGCCGTTTTGAAGATATTGAAGAGATATTGACGAGTAAACTGTAACTATTCTAAATAAAATATCATTTAAATAAAATAGTTTTAAGTTTCATAATTTATCTTTCAACGGTGTTCACAGACAGACACACAGATGTCATTCCGAAATTAGTGAAATTCGATTCAGTGTCTTTCTTAGACTTCGTCCAAGAATAATTATTTGTTTTAATATTCAATAAATAAATTGTTTTATGACCACCAATAAAATGTGTACACATGTTTCGATTATATCGTAAATTATCAGTTTCCAATTTTACATCACTGATTATAAGCGAGCTAAACGCACTGGTGCTTTCACTTATATATGTCTTTTATAAACTATTCATATAGAATTATATATAAAATAATTAAAAAGAAATGTACATCTGAGTGAAGTGAACAAATTAGTTATATATTATTAAAAAAAAAAAATCTTATGGCGAGACAAGAAAAAATCCTTCCGCCATTTTTGTTCACGGCTCATCACCAGGAACATCCTGGATTGACTAATTAACACATAATTAGCTCATGGTTAAGTGTAGTACCACGTGTTCTAAACGACCAAACAAATATACGATATGAACTGTCTTTATTCGAACAAGAATTATTTAGCTGGTTGATTTTACAACATATGGTTTACATTAATCTTACGAAATTATGTTATTGTAAATTTGTTTTGGCATTCCTAGAATGTTGTCTTATTAAGAGGGAATCTATAAATCTGCGGTTCAAAATCTTAACTAAGGCCTATTGACTAAAGAAATTAAAAAAATCACATAATAAGTGCATTAAATGATTCTTAAGTAAACGTAAAATTGAACTAAATGCATTTAAAACGTATTTTTAATGGTAAATTCGTCGAAACTAGAGCTAAAACTGTTGTATATTCCATAAGATGTGTGTAGAGACATGTTCACAACAGCCGAAAAGCGAGTGCTCATCAATAAACAAAGGCGAGTTCACACCGCAACAGATAGCAGTGTTCGAAAACTGCCATACAAACAGACCGCGCGCCGTCCAGCGATCGGATTGGTTGGTCGCGCGCCTAAATAGGCCCAAATCCCCACTGCCACAAGGCTGAAACTGGCCTGTCGCCCCCCCTGCCCCCCCACCAACGCACCAGCCACTGTGCAAAGGTGAAACATCACGGGTACCAACACACAGCGCGAGAATAAAAAAAGGAACGAAGAGTCCCCAGAGCAGGAGAAACACTCTTATAGCGCGACAGCATAGGGGATTTTTTCCGCCGGTCCCCGTGCCCAGATAACGATCAAAACTCATGGCTACCAATTTGGGGCGTGCCACCAAAGGGGCGTGGCTTTCGCCATCCAGCGATTGGCCAGCAGGCAGCCGAGACAGGGGAGGGGATGCAATGATCAACTAGACTTACCCCTATGGTGAAGAAGTTTTCAGTTGTTGAAAGACTGTTGGCGCGCGCGACTGTTGACGAATTTTGCTTTTATTTTTCATAAATCGTATCTCGATTATTTAGTGATTTTCGCTGGAAAACCTAACGGATTAGTAAACTAGTGCTTTGGTTCATCCACCCTAATAGTGACCTTAGGATCTCTAATTTTTCGTTAGGGGATATTTAATGACAAACACATGTGACTCTACTGAAGTAGCACCATGTTCAATTTGGGCCTAGCCGTAATCAGAGCCTAGTAGCTACCATTTTAAGTGTCGCCTGGACTAGAAACAATATTACACCAAATTAGTGTGAAGTGTGTACATATAATATTTGTGTGTGTTTTAGTGCAATAATTAGTGCAAAAGTTGGAGCTTTTGTGGACTTGTGGCGATTGAAGCGGGGACTGTTTTTTTTTGTGGGGGCTTTTAGCGATTGTGTGTACTAGTTAGTGACTGAAAACTAGGGGCGCAAGCAGGCTGGCCAAGCAACAATTTTAGTTTAGGCCCCAGTTTCGGTGTGTTTTTAAGTCAGTGTACTTGGGGGGTGGTACGCTGGTTTCTTTCGAGCTGGCGACGTATTTGGACGGGGGCCCCGCCGCCTGCGCGTCCGTGGGGGGTCCCGGCGCCCTGCAACTCAGGGCCGGGCTGGCCCATGCGCCCCTCGGGCCCACGCACTTCAGCGTACATCATACGGCTCACAACATAGGTAAGTCTTTCCAAAATTCACACATAACAATCACATTTATACACAAATAAGAAAAAAATCATTTACGGTTTTCGGTTAATTCCAGAGGGAAAAAATATTTTCTGAGCTCAATTTTGTTTATTTTACAATAAATATTAAAATGCTTCTGGTTTAATGGGTTTTAAAGTTATTTCTTCAACATTTATAGTTATGGATTTAATAGAATATATCAAATAATCGATTATTATAATAGTTTTTCTTTTTACTGTTGTTGAATTTTTGATATAGTTAAGGGGACAATTTGTAAAATAATTACAGTTAAAAATATATTTGATTGCATAGATTATACACTGTAAAAAATGAATATAATTTTACACCAGTTCTGATATTAAATTACATATAATAATTATTATTTATTTATTTAGTTAGTATATAACTTAGTATATATACAGAAAATAATGTAATATTACTAAATTATAGTAAAATTACACTATAATAATTTTAAAAATCCACTAAAACGTTTTATAAATATAATATATATTTTACAATGTAAATTGTAATAAATCTGTAAAGTTTGCAAAACATGTGACTAAATGAACGATTTGTTTACCAGATTGTAAGCGTGGTTTACCCCTCGGATCAGTTTACTAAGAAATTGAAAGTGTCTTAAGGCGATTTAGTCGTATTAAATAATGACTATAATAATATATTTCAAGAAATAACTTTGGTATTATTACATTTTCTAGACAATGTCAACAGGATTAAGTTTAGAAGGTCTGGTTTAACTAAAAGTAACTGTTTTAATAAAATTAGCTAATTATGGCATTTAAGTCAAATATTAGTAAATTATAAGGGAAGCTTAAATATATAAACTGTAATAGATATGATGACGTAAATATTAATATATGATTATTGGTTTTAATACAGTTTTATAATATAATTTCGGGTAAAGAATTTAGTTTAATATTATTTATATTTATAATATTTAATATTTAAAATTATAAGTATCGAAAATTTACATTTCATTTGGAACATTTCGTTGAATTATATGAATTATATTTGCCGACGGGTTTGTGCGAATCAATGCAATTCTTGTTGTACCAATACTACACGTTAAGCTACACTTAAATTATTATTTACTAGACTTAATAATAACTAATTATTGTATGATTTCTATAATATTATTATTTTACTTCTATAAAAACTTTCTTTCCCTAGTGCAATATTTAAATATTGTTGTGTTTATATCGCAAATACGTTAAGCGCCACTTATAGATAAGTTGAACAATAATATTCACACTTTTGTTTTTAAATATTTATATTAACTAAACCAAAAATTAATAATTAGATATATTTGTTGTGGCCAGCACAAGATTTTTTACCCGTACTTCAAGTTAAGCTAGACTTAACTAACTATTATTTACTATATTTAATAATGATAACCAATTATTGCACGATTTATATTTATATTTTATTAATTTCTATTTATAAAACTTTTTTCTTCTAATACAATATACATATAAATATTGTCCCGTTTAATTGAAAATAAATTTAAGCGCCACTTAATAATTAGTTTTAATTGCACAACGTTTGCTTATAAATATTTAATTAAAATAAATCATTAATTCATAATTAAAAATATTTGTTGTGGCCAGCAAAAGACTTTCTTATACAAATTGGTACAAGTTGTTGAATATTCGGTACCAATTGAAACTAATTTGCAATTTTATAAGTTAGCATTAATCAATTACTAGTTCTGCCAACTGTGCCAAATTTATTTGTTGTATAGTTCATACGTATTAATAAAAAAAAATATCTTATACATGTACTTATCTATGGCAACATAAATATGATTTTCTTGTAACGAGTACATTTTTTGGCAAAACTTTTCAAACAAAAGTTGTGCAAAATATAAATATCATGCATTATGTACATAACTATTTTTACTATAAGTGCAGCCGTTTTAGTGATATTGGAGATAGAATAATAAAATGCATTTCTCATTTGAATATTCTTTTCAATAATAAGTGGTTTTCCGTAGCAGTTTTCTCGTAACTAGTACATTTTTTGGCAAAACTTTTCAAACAAAAGTTGTGCGAAATATTAATATCTTTCATTTTGTACATAATTATTTTTGCTATAAGTGCAGCCGTTTTAGTGTTATTGCAAATAGAAAAAAAAATGCATTGAGAATAAGAACATTTATGATTTTTCGTAGCAGTTTTCTCGTAACTGGTTCACGTTTTGGCAAAACTTTTAAAACAAATACTGTGCGAAATATTATTATGTGTCATTATGTACATAACTATTTTTGCGCTAAGTGCAGCCGTTTTAGTGATATTGGCGATTGAATAAAAAAAATGCATTTGTGGTTTAAATATTCTTTTCAAAAATAATAGGAGCACATCTAGACCATATACATGTCTTAAATTCAACAGTTTTGGCTCTAGAATGTTCACAGACGCACATCTTTCTGATAATATAATTACTAATTAATTCAGGGAGGGTTAGAACGTGATTTTGATTTCATATTTTTCTTTATGATTACAAGACTTATTTATTACTTTGTAAAAGATAGTAAAAACTATGTACCATGTATATATATATAATTTAATGTGGAACAAAAACAGCGTAAACTTGTATGTCTTACACATCGCATGTAATATGATTAAATGCATAGATATATATTATAAGAAGTTTTAATCGCGCGGTGATGTAGATTTCTTGTCAAATGTAAAACAGAGTAGAAAAATATATATATACAGTCTCAGCTATGATATTTAATCTTATGTAGGCATCTCTTAACTATATATAAATATAAATATACAAGAGAATATATATATTGTTCTATACTGTTATTATTATTATTATTATTAGTTTAACTATAGGTGTATGATTTTTATGCGATACAACAACCAGTGTATTATGCGTTGTATGTTTACATATAAACACACCTTAATCTTGTCATACAAAAAATTGATTCTATTGTGAAATCAGTGACATTTTGTATCGCATTGCATTCATGCATACATTCAAATAACCAATCGCGCAATTCTCTTTGTTTTCATACAAAACATACAATTCTTAGCGTCTTTGTTCATATATACGTATATATACTATACACTGACATGAAAATCTTGCCATTATATATAGTAAAAATCTTAAATTGAGCATTTCTTTGGTAAAATTACACATTTCTAGCAAATCTTTATACTTTATATAAAACTCAATTTATACATTATTAATAAACTAGGCCAATTATTACAACTACATTATTTATTATTAGGTAAATGTATATATTAGTAATAGATTTGCGACAAAGACAAGCTTAGGTATAACGCACCTATGCGTCCAGCTCGCCTTATAATAGTAATATATGCGATGCGAGCAGTTTTAATTATTATAGTTTTTTAGTTAACAATTGAAAATATGTTATAGATATAAAATGTATTACAATTATTTGTAGATTAAAAAAAAAACAAAATTATAATATTTAATATTTTTTACGGCCTTTGGGTTAACAAAATGATTTTTTTAGTATCATTTTTGGGTGTTTTAATTATTTTTATAAGGAGCTCTAAATTCGTAATTTTAGTTTTAAAATCTCGAGTTAAGAAAAATCAAGCTTAGGTACAACGCACCTATGCGTCCAGCTCGCCTTATAAGTAATAAATGCGATGCGAGCAGTTTTAATTATTATAGTTTTTTAGTTAACAATTTGTTATACATAAAAAGTCTTACAAGTTTTTGGAGATTATTTTAAAATTCAAAATTATAATATTTAATAATTAATTACGGCTTTTGAGTTAACAATATAAGAAAATCTTAGAGATATAAAATATCTTATAATTAGTAGTAGAATTTTTGGGTGTTTTAATTATTTTCATAAGAGTAGTATTAAGGGGGGCTTTAAATTTTGGGGGCCTATAACTCGGGAAGTATACGAGCGATTGGATTTAAATTGCTAGTGGATTGAAATGGGTTGTCAAATAATTTGTGTAGCAAATTTGATTCAAATCGCTTTGGTATTTTCAGAGGAGTAGAGGGCACAAATTTGGTTTAACGAGCGAGCGACAACTAACATCCAAGTATATAAGTTATATACATTTTTGGAAACAAAACGACGAGATAAACACTTTTTGTTAAGGATATTGTTTGATCCGAGAATGCTACAGACACACGACCGAATACTTTAGCTTCTTCGGTACTTCGGCGAGCTAAGAAGCAAAATTTAATATATATATATATATATATATATATATATATATATATATATATATATATATATAATTTAGTTTGGCATTTTCTCACCACCATAAAATATGAATAATTCGTTTCTCTCAGCCACCTAGCAGCACATAATAATATGTGTGTGTGTACCTTTATTAAATATTTAACAACAAAGTTACTATATATATATATATATATATATATATATATATATATATATATATGTATATATTAATTCATTTCGCATTCAAATCAAGGCGGCCTGGTGTTTAGATTAGTAAAACGTGCAGTGATTTACTAAGTTGGCTATGGAAATGTATGTGCTGATGGCGGAGCCACTACATAAGGACTTATTTTCATACATTAATATTCAAAACAGTAATAAATTTATGCTACACTTATACTACTACTATGACACGCGCTGAAATATGTGTCATTTCAAAACTGCATACATTATATTTTCTTATTCTTTTTATGATTACTTTCTTTTATAAACGAACTATCATATATAATCATGAACAAATTCAAACAAAAATATATATATATATTTTTATAATTACGGTGTGTGTGATATGGGCACAAGTGTATAAGTATAATTTTCTATAAAATGTGGTGACAGAATACTTATTTCACAATGCATCATTGCATGTATATGCATCCATAAAATTATTATCGCGTTTTTATTTGACAAATAAATCATTGCGGCTGTCAAAACATATTTTTCTAATATTTTGAATCGCAGAGAAGAATTGTCATGGCTCTCAGCGGTAAAGTAAATGTTTATTATTATTATTATTATAGTTGTTTGGCCGTCGGCAGTCGCTATACGCTATATACGCTATATAGCTGTCTTGACAAATTCTCTGACACTTTGATTTATTTCTTTTGCTGTTAAAATACCATAATTCACCACCACGTCCACTGCGATCATGACAAAATCTCATCATTTTACTCGTTTGCCATAAAAATATTTACTATTTGTTATGTAACGCTATTATATCCACTGTATGTGTTCAAAGAAAAAGATTTTATTTGCTAAAATTAAAGATATTAACTTTTGTTTGAAACCATTTACAAAATACGTACAATTTAATAAAATAAATCACTTTTAAAACGTAAATATTTTATATTTACGTTTCCCTAATTACAATAAATATTAATTTATTTTTTATAGTTATCATTTAATAATTTTAAAACAAAATATTTAATTATTATAAATATAGATAGTGAAAGGACTAGAAAATTGAGTAAAGGCCACTCCAGCCTTATACAGATTGTGAATCCAATGGCTAGAAAAAGGATAATTTTGAAACGCATTAAAAGACTGACTATTACTGCAATTAATCAATAATAATGTTATAATTATCTTTTAAAGTTTATTTCTTCTTAATTCAGTGGTTATAAATTAGTATTTTAATTGAAACATTAGTAGTTTAAATATGTTAAAAGAAATATTTTTAAATGTTTATTGAATAAATATATATTTCAGTGAGCTATAGGCATTGGTGCTGGCACCTATGCTTGTTTTATAAATACAGATATTGTGGTTCATACATTTACATTAGTGGTTATAAATAGGTTTTCTTCTTCAAACCTGAATATAAAAATAATTTCTGTTTAAATAGATAAAACGGTGAGCTATAGGCATTGCTGCCTGCACTTATGCTTGTTTAATATATACAAATATTGTAGTTCATACATTAACAATGTCATATTACTATCTTTTACATTTTATTTCTTCAAAATTAAATAGTTTTCTTCTTCAAAACTGAAAATAAAAATAATTTCTGTCTAAAAAAATATTTCGGCGAGCTATACGCATTGGTGCCTACACCTATGCTTGTTTAATAAATACAGATATTGTTAACAATGTCATATTACTATCTTTTACAATTTATCTCTTCAAAATTAAGTGGTTTTCTTCTTCAAACCAGGAAATATATAAATTATTTCTGCTTAAAAAAATATTTCGGCAAGCTATAAGCATTAGCGCTTGCACCTATGCTTGTTTAATAAATACAGAGATTGTGGTTCATACATTAACAATGTCATATTACTATCTTTTACATTTTATCTCTTCAGAATTAAATGGTTTTATTGAAACCTTAGCGGAAAAGAAAATGATTTCTGTATAAATTTAACAAAAAATAGGATATTTCGGCGAGCTATGGGTATTGGTGCCTGCACCTATGCTTGTTTAGTAAACACAGAGATTGTGTTTGAATTCGGTGATTGTGAACGAAGTAGAACGGGTAATTTAAAACTTTTGGTTTCATTGAGGTAAAATTAACATTTCGACCTTTTCCGTTTGAGTGGTTCGGCGGGCGATGCGATGCGATGCGATGCGATGCGATGCCGGAGTCAGTGAGTGAGTGCAATTCACACTTCACTAGTGAACGGTGAACACTCAGTCAGTTGCTTCCATAGAAAAACATTGACAATCGCCGATGATGCCTGACGGATTATATACGTACCTACTACTGCCATGACAGAAAAAAAAAACAAACAAACAAAAATGCTCGGCTTCTCCACCGCAGAACAACCAAACAGACAAAAACGAATATTTAACCGAATTTGTAGACCATTGTCATCATTGTAAATACGCGGAATTACCGCGGTAAAAAATACAGTTTCACTTATTATTTTGTCTGCTTCACAGAAGAAAAAAAAACGTATACTTGTACTGAAATATTACATTTTACGGAATTATTATCCATATTTATACAGTTTAACTAATATTCTAGAAAAGGTATAACTTATAACTATACTAGGGGCCGTATTTATAATTGAAATATTACTTAAATTTATTAATATTTTAAAACTGTTATTAAAATTGCAATGTTTCGTGTATTAACATTCAAATATTTATTTCTTTTCATACGTCGCCAATTAAGACTATATTTGAGTTAAAAATTCCTAATTTGTACAAAATGAGGAAAGAATTCGTAAAATTAAAACAGCAATTTTCTATACACCAACATAACTTACATAATTTAATCTAGATTGATCTATATTTGGTGTATGATATGGGCACATAATGCCCATGAGTTAACCTAATAATAAAGGCAATATTTATATTCGAATTAAAAATCCCTAATTTGGAAAAAATTCAGTATATAAAACAGCATTTTCTTTAAACCAACGTAACTTATATAATCTAATCCAGAGTGCACTGTATTCTGTGTATGATATGGGCACATGGTGCCCATGAGTTAATCTAGTAATAAAGACAATATGTATGAAGTCTATATTCGAATTAAAAATCCCTAATATGGAGCAAATGAGGAGAGAATCCAGAATATTAAATAACAGTATTTTTCTCATTTTGGGGAATACAAAATACGTTGTATAACGTGTGTGTCGGAGAGTTAATCGGCTGCACACTAGTTAATTATGGGGCTTGCGACCAAAATTATGATAACAACAAAGCGGCACATGTATAAACCGCTTCATAAACATCACATGGTTCTATTTCTCTAATATAATAGCATTATTTGTCATACAACACAAACTGAATTATTAATTATAAATTCTAATGACGGAATAAGCTGACTGCATTGGTGCCTTAAGCTTGTTTATGTGTTGTAGTTTTTAGTAATATTAAATATTAAATGTATTAAGCACAACTTTACAGTTCAAAAGTGTCACAAAATCTGTAATTTGTCCAAAAAACCATTAATACTTGTTTTATAAAACACGCATTGAATGTTCCAAAATTCAAAACTATAATAATATAAATAAAGTGGAATTGAGTAGTAGTAATTAGTATAAATAATATATTCGGGTAAAAAGAGATGTATGTATGTATGAATGTATGGTATGAGAGTGAATAAGAGTGAACAAGCATCAGATGTGATAATTGATATGTTGTGTTTGTTTGTGAATGTTGGTGTAGGTCGGTGCGAACCGGCTGCCGGGATGCTGATCGCGTGTGCTGGCTGCGACAAGCCAATCCTGGACAAATTCCTGCTGAACGTGCTGGAGCGGACGTGGCACGCGGACTGCGTCCGATGCTACGACTGCCACGCACCACTCACCGACAAGTGCTTCAGCCGCGAAGCCAAACTATTCTGCCGCAACGACTTCTTCAGGTAAGCAGCGCATCACAATTATTATATCCTTTATGAACATAACTATTTTTGTCATAAGTACCAGCCGTTTTAGTGTTGTTAGAGATAGAACCAAAATGCGTAGAGAATTTAAGAACATTTAAGACTTTACATACCAATTTTCTCGTAACTGGTACACTTTTTAAAGATACTTTTCAAACAAAAGTTATGCGAAATATTAATATGTTTCATTATGTACATAACTATTTTTGCCATAAGTGCAGCCGTTTTAGTGATATTGGTGATAGAACAAAAATGCGTAGAGAATTTTAGAACATTTAAGACTTTCCGTACCGATTTTCTCGTAACAGGTACAATTTTTAAAGATACTTTTCAGACAAAAGTTATGCGAAATATTAATATTTTTCATTATGTACATAACTATTTTTGTCATAAGTGCAGCCGTTTTAGTGTTGTTAGAGATAGAACCAAAATGCGTAGAGAATTTAAGAACATTTAAGACTTTCCGTACCAATTTTCTCGTAACAGGTACACTTTTTAAAGATACTTTTCAAACAAAAGTTATGCGAAATATTAATATGTTTCATTATGTACATAACTATTTTTGCCATAAGTGCAGCCGTTTTAGTGATATTGGCGATAGAACAAAAATGCGTAGAAGATAAGAACATTTATATTTTCCGTAAGAGTTTTTTCGTAACTGGTACATTTTTTATCTAAACTTTTCAAACAAAAGTTATGCGAAATATTAATATGTTTCATTGTGTACATAACTATTTTTGCCATAAGTGCAGCCGTTTTAGTGATATTGGCGATAGAACAAAAATGCGTAGAAGATAAGAACATTTATATTTTCTGTAGCAGTTTTCTCGTAACTGGTACATTTTTTATCTAAACTTTTCAAACAAAAGTTATGCGAAATATTAATATGTTTCATTATGTACATAAGTAATTTTGCCCAAAGTGCAACTGTTTCAGTGTTATTGGCGAAAGGACAAAAAATGACAACCCTAATTATAACAATAACAATGTTTTGCATTTAAATCGGCATTTTATGTATATTTAAGTGTAAGTGACAACAATAATTAGGTATTTAGCAAGCAATCTAAATATTCAAAAAGAAATTAAATTTGAAATAGTATTACAAAAAAAAATTGAGGTTATGTCGCGTTGGTTAACAAGACCTGTAGGTTTGGTTACGGTTGTTAAATTTTACATTTGGTCACCAATCGTAAAAGCATTGCAATACGATGCGTTACGAATCAGAATAACGATATAGTTTTTTTTCCTATGCTTACATACATGCATACACCCATATTAAATGTGCCCGACTTTTTTTGTGCCAATAAAGAAACATATATTTTCCTTTCTTATTAACGCACATATAGATTGGCTCACCTTATCAATATATTCCAATGTACACATAGACTTACTTAATAATAGTATAAATTATATTTTTTGGCGATTATTTGGTTATGGTAATATATGTATTTAAATGCAAATAATAATTATGCATTCGATTACAATTAAACGGGAATAAAAAAGCAAGATGGCCGCCACCGGTTCAATATAATAGTAATAATAATAATGTAAATTCGGTCCCAAAGTGCTTGCAAACCGATAACGTTAACTCTAGTTAAACGCGTTGAGGGTTAAATGCAAAGGGCAACTCGTAGTAACGGGGGACACCACCCCGCTTACCCCGCTATCCTTGACATGCCCCTTTGTCCTGCGCATAAAAAGGGCTCTTTGATGTGGGCGAGTTTGAACACCGCAAATACACAACCTTTAGATAAGTGCTATTTCATTTACTTATGATAATCTACAAAAGGGGACACTTAATATTTAAACTAGACTTTAAGGTCAACTTTGTACAATTTCGTTTAGGCAAAGTTATCCGGATAAAGCAGCAAATATGTTATAAAAGTTTTATTTTCTTTTATGCAGTAATCATAAAAAAATAAAATGCATTTTTTGTCTTTTCTCCAATATCACTAAAACGTCTGCACTTATGGCAAAAATAGTTATGCAAGTAATGAAAGATATTCATATTTTGCACAACTTTTGTTTGAAAAGTTTCTTCAAAAAATGTACCAGTTACGAGATAACTGCGTCGCAAAACCACTAATTTTTGAAAAGAATATTCAAACGAGAAATTTGATTTTTGTCCTTTCTCCAATATCACTAAAACGGCTGCACATATCGCAAAATTAGTTATATACATAATAAAAGATATTAGTATTTCGCACAACTTTTGTTTAAAAGGTTTCTTAAAAAAATATACCAGTTACGAGAAAACTACTATTGAAAACCATTTTTCTTTAAAAAGAATATTCAAACGAGGAATTCACTTTTCGTCCTTTCTCCAATATCACTAAATTGGCTGCACTTATAGCAAAAACAGTAATGTCCATAATGAAAGATAATAATATTTTGCACAACTTTTGTTTGAAAAGTTTTGCCAAGAAATGTACTCGTTACGAGAAAACTGCTACAGAAAATCTTAAATAAAAAAAATTCTATTGAAAATGTATCGAATTGAATTCGATACCCAAATGTGCTTCGAGCAAAAACAAAATAAATTGAAAAAACGAATTAAAGTCTTAGGACCGCCTTAGTCAAAAGGGAACCATGAGAAAGCTATTTTGGAAAGAGTTTATTTTTAATTTTATTTTTAACCGCTTTTGTTGCCGATGCACCAGATGTAATAAAAAAATTTAGAAAATCGCGTATAGTCGACCAGTGGCCATCAAACAAATGTACTACATAAAATCTATGCGTAATTCTTTATTCATTTATATATTTTAATTATCTTAATAGAAAAATACATTTCAAATAGTGACCGATGCATAATTAAAAAATTATCACATGTAGCCTTAAATTAAAAATCTAATCGTATTTATAAATAATTAATTATAGTTCTTATTTCTATAAGGAGGCGACTTATAATATTGGTTAAGACATTTCAACCTACCTACATATATATATAAATTATTATGTTAATAAAATAATATAGGTATATGCCATGATCAATCAATATTGAGTGAAAATATATATTCCACATTTTTATAAATACAGTTTTATATTTATCGATTTATTGACAGCTTTCATTAGTATATTGAATATTGAGGTTACAGCTTTATTTAACTAACAGGTATTGCCAGTTTTTTTTTTTAAATAGTTTATTTATATTTTATATCGTTTATACGGAAGTATATAAGAAAATATTGTAATTATATAAATAATCGTAAATAAAAGTATTCGATTCTTACAATTTTTGCCTTAACGCGTCTGTGTGTCTGTGTGTTTTTTAGGCAAATTTACTATTTACTGAATTTGAAAATTACGTTTCCCGTGTAATTATTTCATTGTGTCTCACTTCCTTAGAGTTTTTTATTTCTATATTTTCTATATATATATATATGTATATATATATATATATATATATATATATATATATATATATATATATATATATATATATATATATATATATATATACATATATATATATATATATATATATATATATATATATATATATATATATACATATATATATATATATATATATATATATATATATATATATATATATATATATATGTATATAATTAATTAGAAAAATGTTAGGTAAACGACAACCTAAAGGAGCTAGTAGTAAATTTAGACATAATTATATTAAATAAATGCATCATTTTTGAAACGAAATAACAATTTCTCCGAATTATAAAATTCAATTTGGCTTATCGAATGTTGTACTAGAAAAATAATTAATATAAATCTATCTTAATCGGTCGTTTAAGCTCGAAAACAATTTGATATCTTACACATAAATAATTTGTTTTAATTGATTTTAATTATATTATATATATATATATATATATATATATATATATATTTTTTTCCGTATTTCAGTTATTGGATGCGAACTTTGAACCAAAACGGGCGGTTGTCAATCATATATGCGTCAATGTCACACCATGATGGCCGTGTCATAAACTGTTGTTTATCTTAATACACATGTCATATTTTGTCATTTTTACGATGTTTTTATAATATTCATTGCTTTCACAAATCACACTTTATCGCCTCAACATATTTACACCGAAATTAACGCTTGCTTTTAGAATTAAACATATGCGCACATTAAGATTATTTCCATGCACACAATTTGAATATTTGAAACATATTATCACAATGTAGATTACTTAAAAGATATTCTACAAAAAAATAGTCTACGTTTTCGAGTTATTAATGAACTAAAAAAAATTGTGAACGCACTAAATATACTCTATTTTATAGCTATATGAAAAAACAGCTACGGAAAATCCTAAATAACTAATTTTAATAATGTTAATTGTAATTGAATGTGTTTGATATGCGATGTTTGCTAATACAGAATGTCGGTGTTGGTTCCAGGAGGTACGGCACGAAGTGCGGCGGTTGCGGGCAGGGCATTTCACCGTCAGACCTGGTGCGAAAAGCGCGCGATAAAGTGTTCCATTTGAATTGTTTCACGTGCCTGGTTTGCCGAAAACAGCTGTCCACCGGCGAAGAACTATACGTACTGGACGACAACAAATTCATTTGCAAAGACGACTATCTGGCGGGCAACAAAGTCGCCATCACCGGCCCCACGCAAAGCGGTAAGCACTATTTCAAACAATCACTACTTTTTGTGACCAATAATTTACGAATTATTTACATATTTGTAAACGAATATAATTTATAAATTAGACTTCATGGAAATTAAAAAAATAAAATATGTCGGCGCTCTTATAAACGAACGTATGAGTAATGCTACATTTAATTCGAGGTTTTGACGCATTTACAAGAAACCAGCAATCAAAAGCATCTTTGTGTTGTTATGAAAATAACAGATTCTTTGTTCTATCCAAAGTTTTGAACACTTTTATTATTATTTGGACGTCTAAATGGAAATATTTCAAACTAGTTTTGTAGTTTACTGCATTTATATTAACTATTCACGAAAATACGCCTGTGTGTCTGTGTGTGTGTGTATGTGTGAGGTATGTATGTGTGTTAGTGAACCCTCTACAGATAACACTTTAAAATATTTCCTTCATATTTCTATTTTAAATCAGTGTTTTTCTGTGTCTCACTTCCTTAGAGTTTTTTTTAGCTTACCGAAAAAGCTAAAGCAATCTGTGTGTCTGTAGTATTCTCGGAACAAATAATGTCCTTAACAAAAAGTGTTTGTCTCGTCACCGTGAATCCAAAAATATATATAACTTATATACTTGGATGTTAGTCGTCGCTCGCTCGTACGATCAAATTTGTGCTTTCTACTCCTCTGAAGGTACCCAAGCGATTTGAACCAAATTTGCTATACATATTATTTGGCACCCTATTTGAATCCACTCGCAGTTTAAATCCAATCGCCCGTATACTTCCCGAGTTATAGGGCTCCAAAATTTGAAGCCCCCCTTAATACTGCCCTTATACAAATAATTAAAACACACAAAAATTCTACTAACAATTCTAAGATATTTTATGTCTACAAGATTTTTTCATATTGTTAACCCAAAGGCCATAAAAAATTGTTGAATATTATAATTTTGCATTTTAAAATATGCACTAGTAGGACTTTTTATATCTATAACATTTTTTTAAATTGTTAACCAAAAGGCCATAATAATTAAACACCTCTGTTTGCAACGCATAACGCGTACCTAAAGGCGAGCTCTACGCATTGGTGCGTTTACGCGTATCAAATCTATATTTTTCTATATTTTCATCAAATGCTTGCAAATTTATAACGTAATTTATTAATATACCTCTGTTTTTGATAAATAAACTGGACAACATTAGCCGTTTATAATACAATTTCGCTTAGATTAAAAATATGGAATGCAAATTCCATTTCTAATATTCGCGCAGCCAATAGTTTGTTCAGGAAGGAATGAATATCTGGCCAACTGACAAAGATGAAAGACAATCAAATATGCATGGAAAGTTGGTCGACCACAACTTATAACTCAAAGTTAAATTGAAAAACTTTTCACTTCAAAACTTAACACACACACACACCAACGCCGACGCCGACGCCGACACCGACGCAAACTTGATCTCTTCCCTTCCTCAAAACTTTCAACAATATTTCTACTGACATTCTTTCAATCCTCGTCGTACACTAATACACGGCAACTATACTATTTCGTCGTGTGTCTGTAACAGACATATTATATCTTTAATAAAATATTACTTCGTTCTTCTAGTGTGGTTAAAATTACATTTTCTACTTAATATGGAATTAATAAATTATATGGCGAGCTAAACGCATTGGTGCTTATACCAATACTTGTATTTCTGTTACTTTATTATTATTTTATCCTTAAAAATTAGTAATTATAAATAGGGCTTCTTCTATGTGATTTAAATAACGTTTTCTACTTAACAGATACCTAATATATTATAGGGCGAGCTGAAGGCATTAGTGCCTGTGTACCTATGCTTATTATTCGTATTCTTGTTTTCCGTTTTCTTAATTATTCTCCATATGGTTTAAAAATATCATGGACGTATTATTAAAAAAATAGTTTTTGAATATTTTAATCGTAACCAAATGTGGTTTAATTTCGCTATAACCGCTAAACGCTTAAAGCTCTGTATGCTTCCACCACTTTAAAGCCACTTAAATATGGCGAGCTGAAGGCATTAGTGCCTGTGTACCTATGCTTATTATTCGTATTATTGTTTTCCGTTTTCTTAATTATTTTCCGTATGGTTTAAAAAAGTATCTTAGACGGATTATTAAAAAAATAGTTTTTGAATATTTTAATCGTAACAAAATGTGGTTTAATTTCGCTATAACCGCTAAAAGCTTAAAGCTCTGTATGCTTCCACCACTTTAAAGCCACTTAAATATGGCGAGCTGAAGGCATTAGTGCCTGTGTACCTATGCTTATTATTCGTATTATTGTTTTCCGTTTTCTTAATTATTTTCCGTATGGTTTAAAAATGTATCTTAGACGGATTATTAAAAAAATAGTTTTTGAATATTTTAATCGTAACAAAATGTGGTTTAATTTCGCTATAACCGCTAAAAGCTTAAAGCTCTGTGTGCTTCCACCACTTTAAAACCACTTAAATATCGTAAATGTTAAGGAGAAAGATTTATATACATCAACATATATTATTAAACGCATTAAAAATCAGTTCTTTTAATTTACGACTTTGTCGAATGATTCGTTGACCAATAACAGTTGGGAAAATAAAAATATTGTGCCCAACATTTTTAAATAGTTTCCCACAGCGATTTCAAGTCACACTTATATCCACTTTTGATCGGATTAAGCGATTCATTCGTATTAATATAACACGTGAACATATTAAAATATTTTAACAACAAAGGGAACTAAAACATATATATATATATATATATATATATATATATATATATATATATATATATATAAAGAAATAAATAATAATTCAATCTAAAGTGGCCTTCATTCGACTTTCCTACACTCATAATATTAATAGTTATTAAATAAGGAATTTTCTCGTGAATTTCTATCAGTTTTTAAAATGCTTCAACGGCAAAAATAAAACTTGAATGTGATATTTGTGCAATGTAATAACGTGGTACAACGAAGGGGAGTACATGTGATATTGAAAGGGGAATACGAAAGTAGTAGAAGGGGGGCGTTGACACAAACAGACAACGAGTGCGCATCCGCCGTCTGCGATTGGGCGAGGGGCGGCGCTTCGCTATCATCCTTTTACGAGACACCAGGACAGAAAAATACATTTTTACTACTAGACGCGCGCGTCTGTGAAAAATTCACAGCGGAATTCTATGGGCGGCTTTTATTGATGCCAGACTGGAATTTACATTTTTCGTTATTATTCTACACTTTATACAGGGCTTCGGCCACATATTTACGTATTACATGGTCAAAATAGATTAAGCTTGCAGCACTGGCGCAGTTATAATCCAATTATACTGAATTCGACCAGCAAAGTAAAAATATATTTAAAATATTGTTGCTGTTGTTGCAATCAATTGCCATTATTATTTGATGTACGGAAATTGAAAGAATTGAGATTCTTGGGGAAAATCAGTCGTTTTTATTAAACGTTTCGGCATCTTCAGGAGTTTGATGCTATGGCATGATGCCGAAACGGGTATAAAATTAATTATTCATCAAATAATCCAGTTCAATTATTATTTTATCTCTTCAAAATGCAATGGTTATAATAAGTTTCTTTAATTAAACATTTAAATTAATTTATCTTAATTAATATATTTATAAAACAATCTAAATAGTTTATATACGAAGAGCTGAAGGCATTGGTCCAATTATTATTTTATCTCTTCAAAATGCAATGGGTTATAATAAGTTATCTTCATTTAAACATTTAAATTAATTATTCTTTTTTAATATATTTATAAAACAATTAAAATTTCAATCCAAATAGTTTATATACGAAGAGCTGAAGGCATTGGTCCAATTATTATTTTATCTCTTCAAAATGCAATGGTTATAATAAGTTATCTTCATTTAAACATTTAAATTAATTTTTCTTATTTAATATATTTATAAAACAATTAAAATTTCAATCTAAATAGTTTATATACGAAGAGCTGAAGGCATTGGTCCAATTATTATTTTATCTCTTCAAAATGCAATGGTTATAATAAGTTTTCTTCATTTAAACATTTAAATAAATTTTACTATTTTAATATATTTATAAAATAATTAAAATTTCAATCCAAATAGTTTATATACGAAGAGCTGAAGGCATTGGTCCAATTATTATTTTATTTCTTCAAAATGCAATGGGTTATAATAAGTTATCTTCATTTAAACATTTAAATTAATGTTTCTTATTTAATACATTTATAAAACAATTAAAATTTCAATCCAAATAGTTTATATACGAAGAGCTGAAGGCATTGGTCCAATTATTATTTTATTTCTTCAAAATGCAATGGTTATATTAAGTTATCTTCATTTAAACATTTAAATGAATTTTTCGTTTTTAATATAATTATAAAACAATTAAAATTTCAATCTAAATAGTTTAAACGTAGAGCTGAAGGCATTGGTGCACCTTAGTTGTTTGTGACCACAATACTTTCTTTTATATATTACGTATATAAGAAAATAACGTAACTGTTATCTACACTGTTAAAAATCACTTTTAATGTAATATAACTAAAATTAATATAATTTACTTGTATGTAAATGTAATTTAATCGTTAATTTTGTATAATTACATGATTTATAACTGTAATTGTATATTGGAAGCCTTATAAATGTCCATCAATTTTTTACAGTGTATGTAAATCAACAATCAGTAAACTACAGCTATAATAATCAATATTATTAATATATTTCGTGTAATTTAAACAAATTTTATAAACTATATTTGTTAAAATATATATTAAGAATAATCGTGTAAATTGATTGTGGCTTGAATAGTGGATTGGAATGGAAGTCGTTACCTGTAAAAACAAGAGTGAGGTAAGCGGCAGACTCTCACGTTTGAACGCCTTTGCGGCGAAACCAAACAACAGAATAACAAAGCACGATCGAGCGAGCGATCTGTTTATCTAGAAATATTATTTTAAGGGGTGATTTTTGCGCGCCCCGGGGCTTGTCGGTGTGTGTCTGTTTAGATTGGGTTGGCGAGGTATCGAGCGATGAAAAAGATATGTTTTCTTTGCCAACTGACGCACACATATATGTAGTAGTAGGGGCCATTCCAAAGTTATACGCCGCTTTTTATTTATTTATTTTCAATGCTTTGTCGGAACGTGCAAATGTTAATTGACTGATTTTTTTTTATGTTTCCTTCAACAACAAATCGATTTTAACTAATTTTATATATATTTTTACTCAATTATATAATTTTTAAACCTTACATGAGGGTTTAATCAATTTTGTTTTGGCTTATTATATATAATTAACGACTTCTGTTTCAATTCTCCGTCAAAAACATATTGCGAGATTTTAATATGTACAATAGATGTAAATTTACAGTTAAAAATATAAATATAGTTAAATATACTAAATTCAGTACACTTACAATGTTATTATTTGTAGTTTTGCATTCAATTTTACAGTGTATAACCGTTTAGAGAAATGTACCATGTACTGAAATATATATACTTAAGACTTGTATATGGTCTAGATGCGCATCTCTTATTTTTGAAGAGAACCAGAAGGACCACAAGTGCATGTTTACTCTATGCATTTTTGTCCTATCGCCAATTACATTATAACGGCTGCACTTATGGCAAAAATTGTAATGTACATAATGAAAGATATTCATATTTTCCACAACTTTTGTTTGAAAAGTTTTGCCAAAAAATGTATTTGTTACGAGAAAACTGCGACGGAAAACCACTTATGTTTGAAAAAAATATTCAAACTAGAATTTCATTTTTTATTCTATCTCCAATATCACTAGAACGGCTGCACTTATGGCAAAAATAGTTATGTACATAATAAAAGACATTCATATTTCGCACAACTTTTATTTGAAAAGTTTTGCCAATAAATGTACAAGTTACGCGAACTGTGCTACAGAAAATCACTTATTTTTGAAAAGAATATTCAAACTAGAAATACATTTTTTGTCCTATCTTCAATATCACTAGAACGGCTGCACTTATGGCAAAATTAGTTATGTACATAATGAAAGATATGAATATTTCGCACAACTTTTATTTGAAAAGATTGGCCAAAAAATGTACTAATTACGAGAAAACGGCTACGGAAAATCTTAAATCTTTTTATTTTATGTGTAACATAGTTACGCATGTATAGGGATTTTATTTAATAAATCGTATAAACTATACCGGAAATAATTTTGACAAGGAAACAAAATTTACTTAAATAATTTGATATTTGTCATTTGACATCGGTTATTGCAAATAGATCCACTGCGAACGTGTTATTGAAAATAAATATTGAATATTATACTCAAGGTACAATCTATATTTTATATTGAAAAAGCAGTATTTGATAACGTAAACAAAATAATAAACTTATTTGTTGATTGATATACCTAATTTTGTAATGTTTATAATTTTTAAAACTAATAAATATTATTATATTATTATTAGAGTTTATAGAATTACGTAAATAATGTTTTGGTTTTAATATTACGTAATATTTGATTAAAATGACGAAATATTAAAAATAAAATGCTTTTTAACGAATATAAAGTTTTAAGCTTAAAATTTGAAACGATAATAATAAAAATAATAAATATTTATTTAGACTAAAAGAACGTATATTCGTAAAACATTATAAATATAATATAAATTATAACATAATTTATATGTTAACATATTTATAAATAACTTCTTAACAAATGACCATAAGTTAAGTTAAGCGTTAAGTGTAGTCAGTGTAAAACTATATTCACAAGTGAACCAAATAGTAATTAAGTTTAGGAAACTACAAATAATAATCTAGTTTGTATTATGACAAGCCTTACTAAGCATTCACAGCAACACAATGAACACAATTAATTATACATTTTGTTGCTGTGTCATTTCATTCTTACATCACCACCAACCAACTCAAACTCTCTGAAGAAAACCATATTTTACTTATTTTCTTTTAATAAATTCCAAAAATTGACTTTATCATTAAAAAAAATGCAACAAAATAGAATTATGACTTGTAATTCTTAATCATAATTACTATTTGGTACGCTGTAAATACGTTTTAAGTCTGTCTATTAGGCAACTGTTTGTAGAGGTAAATAATAACATATAAGGTAGGCATGGAACAAAGTGGCTAATGCCGGTAGAGCGGCGTTCTACCGCCAGCTGCCTACCAAACCGTGAAGGACACTGGGTAAAAATGGGTCCTACGTGACCGGCTGGATGCTGCTATAATAGCATGCGGTGGATGGCCATTAATCGGTGGTGTACTTGATCGTGATGCCTGTGCACCAGCATCAGTCAACGGGTAATGCGCGCTTTGAAAGACGGTCGCGCAGACGTCGTCGCCGGTCGCCGGTCGCCGCCGCCGCATTCGACAACCAACAAAAAATACAAATCACACTGGAATGGAAAAAGAAACAAGGTCGAACCGAACCGAACAACAGTTGCGCCTTGTTGATGAAACGGATGTTTCGGTTGCCCAGCAACGTGTCTTCTACTCGTATATGCCGGCCACCGACACGCTTCAACGAGTCGCACTCACTCTCTTATACGTTACGCATTACAGAAAGTACACTGATGACTTGAATTGAATTAAGACTAAGACCCACATTCAAATTTATATATATATATATATATTTAAAAATAAAATATCGCGTGCGCTTATGGGCCGTGATTTCTTTTGATTTGAACAATGCGCGTGCGCATGCGCGGCACACGATTTATCAACGTCGACAGTCGGCCATCACTTGTCGCTTTATTTTTCGAGAATATAATTTATTTTTGGGCGCCTCTCGCATTATTATTATAAATTGATAGAAAGTAAATAAAAATAATCATTTTATATTATTATCACGAAATGTCAAAATTCGCTTGGGGCCCGTTTGCTATACAGCGCGCCACTTGCCACTGAAATAAGTCATTTATCATCCGTACGCACATAAATCATCATCATCATTTCTTTTTTCATTTTTCATTTTCTTTTTTTTTTCATCTGCGCCATCAATGGTATATTTTGATTTGTAAGAAGTCATGTTCAAATTTGTCAGCGGTATTTTTTGATAGTTTTTTTATCAAACATTATTAATTGTTTTAAATAACAATTTTATATTCTTTGATTTGTACATGTTAGCACCAATGCTTTCAGCGTGCCATAGTCAGTAAAAATAATCTCTAAGGACCAATCTTATAAAAACAATTTAATCTTTAAAATTTGCTTAGCAAAATACAACTTGATTTTATTTTTTACTAGGTTAACCCGTGGGCACCATGTGCCCATATCGTATATATGTATATATAACTTTATTTTTCAACGATATATATTTAAATAAATTGTTTACTGTAACAATAATTACATAACCGTTTAATGTGTGTAGATTTGAGGCGGTCGTGTATATAACACTGATTCACACTTTTAACACTAATGTTAAATAACTAAAGCACTCGTTTATTACTAGGTATTATTTTAAAACTCGTATTTCCACAACGAAAAAAGAACTTTTAATTTTGTTTTGATATAAATATGAAAATATTGTTATCCAAAATAACAGTAGTTTTTTTTTTTTTTGGTGTGTGTGTTGGTAGTACTGTTAAGGATATCCTGACACGTAGTGAAGCGCCTGAAGCGCCTCTAACGGGGGTCCCGTCAACTAATACTGCGCTGTCCATCAACTTGTTGTTTCTTATATGTTGTTTTCTATACAACAGCGGCATATACATAGACACGTAAAGAATAGTTTGACATTTGACTCGTGATGACCGCCGTAATAGTTAGGGCCTGAATCCTTAGCAAGCGGTACCAAAAATTACAGTAATCCAAATTTGTACATCAAATTATTTTGATATAAAAACAATTTTTAACTGCATATTTTAAAATGCAAATTTATTATATTTAATATTTGTTTATGGCCTTTGGGTTAACAATATGAAAAAAATCTTGTAGATATAAAATATCTTAGAATTATTAGTAGATTTTTCGGGTGTTTTAGTTATTTTTATAAGGGCAGTAATAAGAGGGGCTCTAAATTTTGGGGCCCTATAACTCGAGATTAGATTTAAACTGCGAACGGATACAAATGGGATGTTATATAATATGTGTAGCAAATTTGGTGTAAATCGCTTGGGTACCTTCAAAGGAGTAGAGGTTACAAATTTGGTGTTACGAGCGAGCGACGACTAACATCCAAGTATACAAGTTATATATATTTTTGGATTCAGGGCGACGAGACAAACACTTTTTGTTAAAGAATTTTTTTGAACCTCCTTTCCAAAATCGCCAAAATAGTTTTTAATAGTAAAATTAGCGTATAGTGAATGTTCGTGTGAAACAATCCAAGAAGAATATTGTTTCTTTTGGGCGTATGTCGGTGCTTGCATATCGTGTGTTGTAGACTTTCAACAAAATATGATTAATAGTTTTTGGGAGCTGTCTACTGCTTTGATGTTTCGGAAAGTTGACTGTGGTCTGTGTGTCGGTGTGTCGGTGTGTCCGTGTGTGTGTGTGTGGTTCAAGTGAGTTCCGCTTCGTAGTTCTTGTGTAATGAACAATGAATATTTATAACATTATGTTTGAATATGAAAATAGTGCTTTATGAAAAATGAGCGTTGTAAATCTTTTTATTATTTTGTACTTCGGGGATTTAATATATTTTGGTTACTTACTGTATGGCAGATCACTCATTTATTGAAGGCATATATACATATATATATATATATATATATATATATATATATATATATATATATATATATATATATATATATATATGTATATATATATACATATATATAAAATATAGCAGCAAATTTTGATATACCAATGAAAACGTTAGTCGTTTGATCGTAAATTAGAATCTCCATATTGTAGCATAAAAATATAAATTTAAATAATATTTTTGCAATGACACCTATGTGTGTCTGTGATCGTACTAGAGCCAAAACTGTCGTAAGCGTAAAATTGTGAATCAACAAACTTAAGATTTGTATATAGCCTAGATTTACGTTTCGTATTTTTAAAAAGAATATTAAAACCTGAAGTGCATTTTTTGTCCTTTCGCCAATATCACTAAAACGGCTGCACTAATAGCAAAAATAGTTATGTACATAATGAAAGATATTCATATTTTGCACAACTTTTGTTTGAAAAGTTTTGCTAAAAAATGTACCAATTACGAGAAAACTACTACGGAAAACCACTTATTTTTTAAAAGAATATTTAAACGAGAAATGCAGTATTTTGTTCTATGTCCAATATCACTAAAACGGCTGCACTTATGGTAAAATAGTTAGGTACATAATGAAAGATATTTATATTTTGCACAACTTTTGTTTGAAAAGTTTTGCCAAAAAATGTACTCGTTACGAGAAAACTGGTACGGAAAACCACTTATTTTTAAAAAGAATATTCAAACCAGAAATGCATTTTTGTTCCTTTCTTCAATAACACTAGAACGGCTGCACTTATAGCAAAAATAGTTTTGTTCACAATGAAAGATATTAATATTTCGCACAACTTTTAATTGAAAAGTTTTTCCAAAAATCGTACTCGTTACGTGAAAACTGCTACGGAAAATCTTAAATGTTCCTATTTATGCTTTACATGTATGTGCATTATATTTAATAAATTGTATGAAGTTTGCCTGACAATATTTTGATATATACTCAAAAAATTTGATATTGGTTATAATAAACCTACTATAATTAACGTATTAGTCTTGTGCTGGCCACAACCAATTGTTTAATTATGTATATATGATTTAGGGTGTCTTTTGGTAGTACAGTGGTTATGGTGAAATTCCCAATTATTTTCAATATATGAATATATGTGTGCAAATTTCAATAATTTGCAACTGATTCCATGTAATACATACACACAGACAGACAGACACACGGACGCATACGGTAAACGGCAGAAAGCTAACGAACAACATGTTGTTAGTGCGTTGATCGTGAGAAGCCCTAGGGCTTCGCCCCAGTGGTCCACGGGGGCCCCCTGCAGCCTCTAGTAATGTCTACCTTATACCGCGGGACGGAACCCATAGCCCACCGCAACTATACATGCTATCTCACACAATATAAATCTTATTATATGTTTGTATGTCTGTGTGTGAACACTTATAGATTTACAGGTGTATGTGTACACACAAGATGAATGGATCAAGTAGTAGGTGATTTGTGGCGGTCAACGTTTTGGGGTTAAACATTCGCTAAAATACATGTGTGAATGCTTATTATTTATTTTATATTAACAATTATTATTATTCGATGAGTAAATCCGAATTCTTTAACGTATTCCTTAATTATATTTTAATCGCTACATTTTGAATAAAACGTATTCCAATATAAAATGTGGCAAGCTTTTTCTGTGGAGAAAATGACATATACTGTATATAATATGGGCACATGGGGCCCACGGGTTGACTTAGTTATATTGGCAAAACATTAAAATTCGATATATTTATTAAAACTCACCAATCTGACGATGATACCACCAATATAATTGTATCTGTAACAAATAAAATATGTAATTAATTAGAAAACCTTAACAAAGAACACGATAAAGTTATGTTTATTTCCCACGATTCGACACCAATAAAAAAACTACCCAAGCTACACCAAAACCACCCTCATACAATAACAACAACAAAAAAAAACTTGTAAAGAACACTATAAAATGTTTCTTAACACACACACACATTCACGGATTCTGTATTTGTAATAATTCATAAGAATGGTATAGCTGCGTGGCTAGGCCTTCGCCCTCACATCGTCGATGTGTCGGGGGTCCCTTTACGGTGCTCCGCTGGGCCGGCGGGGGGTCTTTCGGGGCACCGTGAAACACTGCCCAATTAGTGGCTCAGCATGCTGGGATTACAAGACATTACAAACACACACACACACACACACACATAGATGATGGACTCGAGGATATTCGAAGATATATACACACTATCATAACCTATGTTGTTACTACGAGATCAAATATATATATATATATATATACGAAACAAGATATATTATGTTTATTTATACGAATCGTGCCTTACATATGCTATACACATTTATTATATTTATTAGAACTTAGATAAGAATGACCACATATCACTTTTGTGCCCAAAAAACGAGAAATACTAGCATATTGTTTACATATATTGTCTAAAACATATTTTTAGCTCGCCGTACGAAGTACCGAAGCAGCTAGAACAATCGTCGTGTGTCTGTAGCATTCTCGGGTCACAAAAAGTGTTTGTCTCGTCGCCTTGAATCCAAAAATATATATAACTCATATTACTTGGATGTTAATCGTCGCTCGCTCAACCAAATTTGTGCTTTCTACTCCTTTGAAGATACCCGAGCGATTCAAACCAAATTTGCTACACATATTACTTAGCATCCCTTTTTGAATCTGTACGCAGTTTAAATCCAATCGCCCGTATACTTCCAGAGTTATAGGGCCCCAAAATTTGAAACCCCTTTTAATACTGCCCTCCCAAAAATTCTACTAATAATTCTAAGATATTTTATGTCTACAAGATTTTTTCATATAGTTAACTCAATGGCCGTAAAAAATGATTAAATATTATAATTTTGAAATATGCACTAAATTGTTAAAAACCGCTGCTGGCATCGCATATATTACTTACAAGGCGAGCTGGACGCATAGGTGCGTTGTACCTAAGCTTGTTTAGTCAAATAAGTGTTCTATTACAAATGTGATTACTAGGGAGCAGTTTACTCGTGTGCCGCTCTAGAGAAATACCTAAATTTATAATAACAATTTAATTAATTTAAATACTACCCTTATAAAAATAATTTAAACACCCGAAAGTTCTACTAATAATTCTAAGATATTTTATATCTACAAGAGTTTTTCATATTGTTCACTCAAAGGCCGTAAAATTAAATTAAATATAATTTTTAATTTTAAAATATGCACCATCAAAATAATCTACAATTTTATATATATAATATATATAATTTTTTTAAATCGTTAACCAAAAAGCTCGCAACGATATTACTTATAAGGCGAGCTAAACGCATAGGTGCGTACTTAAGCTTGTGTTTTACGACGAGCTAAAAAACAACTTTTATTTAATTTGCATTTTAACTAGATTATATATATATATATACCTGGTGGTTATTAGTTCAGGGGTACGCTTAAATAAATGAACTGGTCAAACTTTTGTTGTTCTTTTGCTAAAAGTTTATATCAGGGGTTCAGTGATGTATTACTTAAATAAATCTTAGAATTTTAAATTAATTAATTCTTACGTTTTTATACGCGATTTCAACGGAAATACACGGTTTAATTAAACCTGCATTTAATTTAAATATGTTCGCAATAACACCTGTGTGTGTGAACGCTCTAAAACCAATACTGGTAAAAGCAAAATGAAGAAATGTTAACAAATGTATCTTATTTCTCATTTTCTAACTGGCAACAATTAAATTTGGCTAATTAGGCTTTCTATAAATTATTTCGTAAAGCATCCACCGTAGAACTATATAATATCTATAATATACCATATTTTTGTATAACGAAATTTTATTTTTGTTTCTATTAATTGATATTTAGATTTTCTTTACTTAAATATATTATTTTGCTACTATAACAATAACAGTTCGTTATATAAATGTAGTGTAAATATTTTACAAAGTTATTTATTAAATCTTAATGTCAGAGATTAATAGATATTTACCATTGCTAGACAGAGAACACAGCAAAAGTGTGAGAAATTTAAATTTCTAGCTACTTTTCTCCGAAGGACATTGTTATTTTATTAAAACAATTATTTACTAAAAAAACGTTATTCAAAAAGCTAGATATTTTTTAGAGCAATCGTAGAAAGTTTAGTGACGGCCACAATCAATAGATGAATCTGTTAGGCCCCGTTTAAAATAATTAATAAAATTAGATTGAGTTTGTAATGATTTAAAATCGTCCCACGCGATGATGTGTGAACGTGAACGTTGTTACAAACAAAAGACGGGCCCTGAAGCTCGTAATTGGCACTTTATTAAAAGAATTTAAAATTGAACAAATAAACATAATGTTTATGAGTCATAAGGTCCGATTCCCATACTATATCTTGTTGTCCACATTTTTTATTTTTTATTTTACTCCTACACAACTTAGCTAGCTATGTGTGCATTTTCGTACTAAAACAACGAACCCCCCCCCCCCCCCCTCTTATTCTTTTATTTTATTTTCAACTGTTAGTAATATATAGTGACTTTTTCTTGCATTAAAAAATAAAAGAAAAATGATATTTTCAAAGAATTTTTACCCCGTCAATAATTTGCATATAGTTTGTGAATGGCTTGAAATGATGAATGAATCGACATACGTGCGGTGAAAATGAGTTATTGGTTTTAGCAAAGCCACGTTTACACCAGCCACATTCATTTAATAATAAAATAAACAAGGCTTACTTATTACTTCGTAAAAGAAAGTAAAAATATAAGATATAAGATATATACTCTTGAAAATAGTAAATATCAACTTTGGATCGCAAAAAACGTGTATTTCCGTTAAAAACTAGAGTTCAAAATGTGTCATGTTTATAAAGTGTCCTATAAGACGTCGTCCAAGCAATAAAAATTATACAAATTTAAAAATGCATTCCAAATGGTTCAATTATTTATATTAATAAATTGTGTAAATGTTGCATTTAGTACGTACAACGCACCGATGCGTCCAGCTCGCATTAATATATGCAATGCAAGCAGTGGTTTTTAATAATTATGGCCTTTTGGTTAACCATTTGAAAAAATGTTATAGATATAAAAAATCTTACAATTATTTGTAATTATTTTGATTTTAAAATTCAAAATTATAATATTTAATAATTACTTTCTTTTACAGAGTAATAAGTAAGTATTGTAATCATGAAAAATTTCGAACTCGAGATTTCAACGGATATACATGTTTTGACCTTCCCTGAATCGAATGTGACTATTTTCGGAATGACGTCTGTGTGTCTGTGTGTGTGTGTGTGTGTGTGTGTGTGTGTCTGTGTGTGTGTGTGTCTGTGAGCGCTCTAGGGCCAAAACTGTCGAGCGAAAAATTATGAAACTTCAAACTTAAGATTTGTATACGGTCTAGATGTGCACCTCCTATTTTTGAAAAGAATATTCTAATCAGTAGTGCATGTTTACTCTATGCATTTTTTGTTCAATTTCCAGTAACACTAAAACGGCTGCACTTATGGCAAAAATAGTTATGTTCATAATGAAAGATGTTATTATTCCGCACAATTTTTGTTTGAAAAGTTTCTTCATAAATTGTACCAGTTATGAGAAAACTGCTACGATAAAACTCAAATATCTTATTTACGTTGCCATGGTGATACCTACACTTGTGACAAATATTACTATTTTTAAATCGGATCAACCATGAGTTACATCATTTGTTTCTTGTTTATTGAGAACAAACAAGCATTCCTTTGACAGTTATCTGTATGAATTAATATTTAAAATATTGATTTCTTATTAGAATACATTGTATCAGGTAAATTATTATAGAATCAATTTATATTATATATTTGCTGACATAATTAATTAACAATTTCAGAGTTTAACTGTGAAATTTGACTGTTTAAGAGTGAATACGATAAGTACTTCAAATTCAGATCCATTATAAATTGGTATAATTATCCAGTTATTTTCATTATATATTAATATCTATCTATTGAAAACTACGTAAAAGAAAGTTGAGTGCAGGCCACTCCAGATATTTTTTTATAGCCTTTGGGTACACAATATGAAAAATTCTTGTAGATATAAAATATCTTAAAATTATTAGTAGAATTTTTGAGTGTTGTAATTATATTTATAAGGGCAGTATTAAGGAGGGTTTTAAATTTTGAGGCTCTATAACTCAGGAAGTATACGGGCGATTAGATTTAAACTGCGAGCAGAATCAAATGGGGTGTTAAATAATATATGTAGCAAATTTGGTGTAAATCGCTCCGGTACCTTCAGAGAAGTAGAAAGCACAAATTTAGTCTTACGAGCGGCGACTAACATCCAAGTATATATATTTTTAAACACTTTTGGTTTGATCCGAGAATGCTACAGACACACGACCGATTGCATTAGCTTCTTCGGTACTTGTGTACATCTTTAAAAATATATAAAATTTCATAAATATTTCATGGAATTTGTTTGTAAATTTATTCCAAACATATTTTTATGATTATTCAAAATTCGGTACTTTAAAAATCTTGATTGAATAATATTAGCCTTAAATAGTCTATAAATAAGAAATTTACATAAATTTTCATAAAATTACTGTAATATATCAGTGTGGGACTTTAATGTAAAATTTGTTTTAAGATTCAAACAATTTTGTTATTCCTTTTATGTCGTAACTATGAATTATTTTAAACAAAAAAAATAGTACTGATATAACCAAGCATAAATCTTACGAAACTAGGTTAACCCGTGAGCACTATATGCCCATATCATATACAGTAAAATGTTTACCATAATTCCTACGTCAAAGACAGTAAAAAATATTATTATAAAGTGGTAGAACTCCCCTAAATAAATCCATCTCTCAAAATCCTATTATATTCCATGGCGAACTTGATCAGGATATCCGCTGTACAGAAGAGGGGGGAGGGGGGGGGGGGCGTTCCCTATAAATACGTGTTATCATGTTATCGGAAATATACAGGGCACTTCAAATACAGTGTGCAAGTTTCGCGCAAGTGCTGAGTCAATATTTACAGGGTGTTTGCTGCAGCAAACGGTCATCGCACGCGGGGTGTTACTTTCACACCCCCCCACCCCCTCAATACACAATTATCTGAAGTGTCTGTAGCACTTGATAACGCATCGACTTCTTATACACCCTGTGTATGTAAACAGGGATGCTCAAATGTTATTGTACAAGTGCACATACTTCAGCTTAAATTTAATGGATTTATTACGAAAGCACGCTTGACAGAAATCTACAAAAATTGTATTTTTATTGAGCGGCACATGAATAAACTGCTCCCTACTGATCACATTTCAAACAGAATAGGTTTTAATATGAGTATTTTCATGTTACAGATTCATTACTGGGTTCAGCAAGTGAAGACGAAGAGGATGATGATGGCAGTTCGACAGGGACAGTGTTGAAGCACCATAGTAGTATACACAGTACTTCCGGTTTGCCCGGATCTGTGACTCCTGGCGAAACGAACAACAATAGTCTTTCGCACGGCGACATTGGATCATCAATTGGAACGGTAAACACTCGTTTTACTTTGTTAACCTTGTGGGCACCATGTGCCCAATCATACACAGAACACTCCTCACTGATCCATCTGTCTAATTAAATTTGACGAGTGGCAAATTTTCTTGTAATCATTGTGTAAAACACTATATAAAAAAGGTTTTCCCTCACACGGTTTTCTCCTTTCGTATTCCATAAAATAAGTTTTCTTTGTGTGTGTGTTAGGATTCGAAAACGGGGCAGGACGACTCAGAGGACCAAAATTCGTTGGACGGTGATCCGGAGACGAGGGACAGTCAGACGGAGAACAAATCCCCGGACGATGGCAACGCTGGCTCGAAGCGAAGAGGTCCCCGGACCACCATCAAAGCAAAACAACTGGAAATCCTGAAAACGGCTTTCTCCCAAACGCCGAAACCTACCAGACACATACGAGAACAACTAGCGAAAGAAACAGGACTACCGATGCGAGTTATACAAGTAAGTGTTTGTTCACCACAAATAAATAAAAAATATTATATTCGCAAATTGAAAGTCTTGCATGTGTGGTGATATATCTGTTCATACGCCGCGGTTTCCGTTTGATATAGCAAAGTTATTTGAAACCAAAGTTAGTTTTCGTTTCGGTTAAGTTTCGTATACAAGAGCGCCGCGCGCACGCGCCTTCGGCGGTTTCTTGCGCGAAAGTTAAGAAAACTTAAGTTTCTCTATAATATCTGGCAACGTTTCCGGAAAGAGTATTAGAAACAGAGCCGTCTTAAGGGGCTACACTTGTTCAACAACTCGTGTTTGTATATGAACAAATATCGAGTATATGTCGTATTATTAAATGTTAGTGAATAGATTTTAAATTATTAAATAAATTATTCACGCACACAGCAGTTATTATATATAAGTTTCCCGAGTTACGGTATGAGTTAGAGAATAATGTTTCAAATAAAAGTTGAAGATGTTCAAATTTATAGCAACTTTGGTTTAAAAAGTTTTTTCGAAAAACGTACCATCACCTTAGAAAATGGATATTATTTAAATGATTCACTTACATGGCAGTTGTTTTATATATATATGTAAGTTTCTCGAGTTACGGCATTAGTTAAAGAAAAATATTTCAAATAAAAGTTGTAGATATTAAAATTACTAATAACTTTTGTTCAAAAAGTTTTATCGAAAAATGTACCATTTACTGAATAATCACCTTTGAAAATGGATATTACATAAATGATTCACTTACACAGCACTTATTTTATATATATGTGAGTTTCTCTAGTTACGGCATGAGTTTGTGAAAAAAATTTCACATACAAGTTGAAGATATTAAAATATCTAGCATCTTTTGTTTAAAAAGTTTTTTCGAAAAACGTACGATTTACTGAATAATCCCCTTTGAAAATGAATATTACGTAAATGATTCACTTACACAGCACTTATTTTATATATATGTGATTTTCGCGGGTTACGGTAAAAGGTAGTGAAAAATGTTTCAAATAAAAGTTGAAGATAATAAAATTTCTAGTAACTTTGGTTTAAAAACATTTTTCGAAAAATGTACCATTTTCTGAATAATCACTTTAGAAAATGGATATTACATAAATGATTCATTTACACGGCAGTTATTTTATTATATGTAAATTTCTCTAATTACGGCATGAGTTAGAGAAAAATGTTTCAAATAGAAGTTAATGATATTGAAATTTGTAGCAACATTTGTTTAAAAAGTTTTTTCGAAAAACGTACCAATTATTGAATAATTGCTTTTGAATATGGATAATATATATTTACGTTTCTCAAGTTACAATTTGTAATATATTTTGTTTTTAAGCAACTTAAAACAAAAATAAACATTATTATAAACACAGAAAGTCGAGTGAAGGCAACTCCAGTTTTCTTATTAACGTGCTACAGTTACAGTACAAAATACTGTTTAAATCCGTGTAGTAATACAACAAATACTAATATTTATTACAATTGTACAAAAAGAAAAAAAATGCATGTGTCGCTCAGTAAAAATGGCTGATGTTAAAACGTAAAAATGTTTGTTAAATCTGCCATATCAAGAAGGCGCAAAACTAAAAATAGTGCAAGTAGTAATTCAATTAGAAATCTGGCATGGGGACAAACACATTTATTTTTATGATTTGTCATGTTATGGGTGGTGTATGGTCCATATGTTGTGAATGTACACAAACTGGTGGTCCTATTTGTCACCATCCACATGACATACTTTCGTCTCAATTACATGTCTACACCAGCGCCACACTCACTACGCCTGACAAATCGACCAGCAAAACGGCGGCGGCGCATTTTACTGAACTAAAATACCGTCACGTTGCGTCGCCGTCGCTCACAAACATATATTCTTTGGCATTGTCAAAGCTGTGTGTCTGTAACATACTCGTCGCCCTGAATCCAAAAATATAAACTTATATACTTGGATGTTAGTCGTCGTTCGCTCGTACGACCAAATTTGTGCCCTCTACTCCTCTGAAGGTACCTAAGCAATTTACACCAAATTTAGTACACATATTATTTAGCATCCTATTTGAATTCACACACAGTTTAAATCTAATCGTCCGTATACTTCCTGAGTTATAGGGCCCCAAAATTTACAACCCCCCTTAATACTGCCCTTATACAAATAACTAAAATACCTAAACATTCTACTAATAATTCTAAGATATTTTATATCTACAATATTTTTTCATATTGTTAACCCAAAGGCTACAAAAAATTATTAAATATTATAATTTTGGTATATATATATTTCTAGTGAAAAGTGCGTATTTAAAAGTCGAGCACAGGCCACTTCAAAGTTTCTATTTTGATTATAGATCTTCATATGTGAATTTCATCGGTCATTTAATTCGTGTAAGTGGGTCCAATCTAATACCTGATGGCCGGAAACTTAAAATTAGTTTGCACTTTCAACGGGAAATTAACACTAATCCCATAATACATTTCCCATTATTGGCCCATTCCTAACTATCCCATATACCATATATATATATAAATAGTATTTCATTCTGAACTTGTGTGCACAGTGACAAATATATATATTGTTATTTAAAATAAAATAAATGTAGCGACGCTTAAAATTGTGTGGTCTTAAATCTCAGACAAGTAATTAAATCATTGGTTGATTTCCTAAAAATGTAATTAACTACAGGATGCAAGTACTTTAGTATTTATAAACAAAAGATAGGAAAACAAGCATATAGGTGCGGGCACCAATGCATCTAGCCATATTATCTAATCAGTGGATATTATTTAATTATTAGCACGAAGTACCGAAGAAGCTAAAGCATTCAGTCGTATGTCTGTAACATTCTCGGACCACAAAAAATGTTTGTCTCGTCGCCTTAAATTCAAAAATATATATAACTTATATACTTGGATGTTAGTCGTCGCTCGCTCGTAACACCAAATTTGTGCCTTCTATATCTATGAAGGTACCGAACCGATTTACACCAAATTTGCTACACATATTATTTGGTATCCCATTTGAATCCACTAGCAGTTTAAATCTAATTGTTTGTATACTTCCCGAGTTATAGGGCCCCAAAATTTACAACCCCCCTTAATACTGTCTTTATACAAATAATTTAAACACCCAAAAATTCTACTAATAATTCTAAGATATTTTGTGCCTACAAGATTTTTTCATATTGTTAATCAAAACGGCATAATAATTAAAAATCGCTGCTTGTATCGCATATATTACTTAAAAGGCGAGCTGGACGCATTGGCCATAAAAAAATATTAAATATTATATTTTTGAACATTTGTTAACTAAAAGGCCAACCGCTACTCGCAAAGCATAGGTGCTTGTTTTAACCACAAACTAATATTTTCTTTGACAAAATGTACAAATTCTTGAGTCAAAAATAAAAAAGAATCCAATTTCCTTTTTGGTGTATCCAAATGGCGTAACCACGCGTACCGAAGAATCTTTGAAATTCTAATTAGAATGTCAGGTTGACACTACGTCTGCAGTGAGTCAGTGCACTAGTGCATTCGCGCCGCCCTTTCATACCGTAGGCGGCCTTTGTTTGGGCGACTGTCGTCGCGATGTCCTACAAGATTATCTGTGAGCGTTCGTGGCATAGCTCACTAGATTGAATATTACGTACTCTTTTTCTATTTTTACTTTTTTTTTTTTAGTTTTTTTCATTGTGTATATCTTTCTGTCAAGTTGTCATCACTGTTTTTGTTTGATTAAATGATATGATTACAGTTTAATTATGTTGTTTTAGTATGATTGAATTTAATTGAAATGTGTAGAGCGGTTCACACGTGTGCCGCACACTATTAATTGCATTTCTGTTAATTCTTTCATCAACATTAAATCTGTATTATAATGACACGATTTCAGTTTGCCGTACTTGGTGTACGCACAGCTTACGTGCTCGGCCGTGATAAACCAGTAGTAATTGTGCTAAAATGTCAATATATATATATATATATATATATATATATATATATATATATATATATATATATATATATATATATAAAAAAATGTTAATTGTAGATTTTCGAACCTCCGATTAAGCGGCTTAGGCCTTCATTTAGTGTTTGAACCATGTTATGTTTTATAAAAAGTAGTTTTTATAATTGTGGCCGCACAAGTGTTGAGTTTATAGCTATTTTGCATGTATTTAAAAATGTTTACATTTGATTTTACGATTTACCGGAAACCGTTAATCTTCTAAAACACTTCGGATTCAACGCAACTAACAAAAAGAATACAGAACCGCTTGTCAATGCGCCTTTTATAGATGTTCTTTTAATTACTACAATTTACTGAATCACTTAAAACTAGTAGCGATAAACTATTCATTATTACTTTATAGTTGAGTAAGCAGAGCTTTTTATAGCCTTAACACTGCAAAACAATTAGTAATTAAGCTTAGAAATTACAAATTAAAATTCCAGTTTGTTGTATAACATAATTGTGTAATTTTGTTGTTGTAAATGCTAGCATTGCTTGCCATAATACAAACTAGGTTATTGTTGGTAATTTTCTAAACTTAGTTACTATTTATTTAAAAACGTAAACTTTACCGAATATCAAATTTTGAAACAGAATTAAAAAATTATTTGGTAATTTATTTCATGTTTTATGTATGTTGGTAAGATTTACAAAGCGTTCTGGACAGAACGCTAGATATATATGCAAATTTATGTCATTAAAACTTACATTATTATTATAGGTATATTATATGGGCACATGGAGCCTACAGCTTCACTAAATAATACTATTAGGTCATAAAAATTGATTTTTAGAATTATACAATGAAAAAACAACTTGTCTTTATAGTTAATAAATTTTTATGTTAGTATTTTTTTCAGAAAATGTCTAATTTCATTGGAAAATGTTTTTTAATATTACTGAATTTATTCCTTAATAATAAACTAGTCTATTTATTTAAGATTACTATGTTTATTAAATGGTAAATGTATTTAATAGTAATACAGCATATTTTACTGCAAGTACGATTTATTAACAGTAAATGCATTTATGTAGCTTATACAGTAATAAGATCTATTTATATAAAAGAAAGCATATTTGTGGCGTTTATTAAATGTATTACGTATGTCGTTGATTTCTTCAGTACACTGAGGTATTAGATTTACTACTAAATTAAATAAATCCCATATTTGAGCTAACTCAAATATGGGATTTATTTAATTTAGTAGTAAATCTAATACCTCAGTGTACTGAAGAAATCAACGACATACGTATATACCCGGACATTCTGAGAAACAGACACGATATCAGAAAACAAAAAGTACCGATCTAAAAAAAGAAATAAATAAAACAAATGTTTAAAACAGATAAAAAACTAATTTCCATTTAATCTCTTGGCACATTTCACGAGATGTGAAGTGTGATGCACATTTCGAAAATCATGATCCAGTGGTGTGTGTGTGTGTGACTGGTGACGTGTGGGCGTATCCTGGATTACACGGGCACTGTCCTTGTCCCGAGGGGCACAGCAGGAGGCGCCCTTGTCGGGGCCTTTGCCCCCACATGGGTGCCCCAAGCGCCAACACAACACAATAGAAAAAACACGCACACACAAAGGCAACTACAACGCAACATTTGGTGTTCTTTCGCTGTGCTGAAGACCTGAACTGCAGGAAGGAGGTGGATCTGAATCCATATGCCACTCCATCTAACATTGTCTGCGTACTTTTCAAATTATGCATAAATTATATTGTTGATGACTGTCTGATGGGTCATTTCTTTAAATAGATTTAAATCTTGCTACAATAGGTTAACTCATGGGCACTACGTGCCCATAACATATACAGAATACAGTTTAAGCCTCGCACCGACTAATCTAATCGAACGAAGTACGAAGCTAAAGCATTCGTGTGTCTGTAGCATTCTCGGATCAAATTAACAAAAAGTGTATCCAAAAATATATATAACTTATATACTTGGATGTTAGTCGTCGCTCGCTCGTAAGAGCAAATTGATGCCCTGTACTCCTCTGAAGGTACCGTAGCGATTTGCACCAAATTTGCTACACATATTATTTAGCATCCCATTTGAATCCGCTCGCAGTTTAAATCCAATCGCTCGTATACTTCCTGAGTTATAGGGCCCCAAATTTTAAAGCCTCCCTTAATACTGCCCTTATACAAATAATTAAAACACTCAAAAACGCTACTAATAATTCTAAGATATTTTATGTCTACAAGATTTCTTCATATAGTTAACTCAAAGGCCATAAAAAATTATTAAATATTACTATTTCTTTATTATTATTAAAATAATCTACAAAATATTGTAAGACTTTTTATATCTATAACATTAATTTCAAATTGTTAACCAAAATGCCATAATAATTAAAAACCGCTGTTCGTATCGCATATATTACTTATGAGGCGAACTGGACGCATAGGTGCGTTGTACCTATGATGGTTTTATCAATATAATCAACAAAAGATTGTCAGACTTTTTAAATCTATAACATATTTTCAAATTGTTAACCCAAAGGCAATAATAATTAAAACTGTTGCTCGCATCACATTACTTACACTTATTAGGTGAACAGGACGCACAGGTGCGTTAGATCTAAACTTGTTTGAATTCGCCTTAGGTACTTATATTAATCTGTGAGTGTGTCTGTCTGTTTGTATCGCGTACTATATGGTACAACAGAAGTATATTGGTTATATTTGACGCTAGTGTGTATTATGTTATTATGAACATGTACATATTTCGATACGAAATAACAAGAAATGTTTTGAATCTTCGTAAAAAAATATATATTACGTTGATTGCTAAGAACTATCATCATACAAAAAGACACACACACACACACACATCACACACACACACACACACACACACACACACACACACACACACACACAGACGTCATTCCGAAAATAGTCACATTCGATTCAGGGAAGTTCAAATTATGTTTGATTTTACGTCAGTTAGATTAATTAAAATTGCGATTTCTAGTGTATAGGAAAGTAAAAATGTAATAAATGCAATTGAACTTTGAGATAAGTAGGTTAGAATATATGTAAATAGTCAATATGGCTGTAAATTTAGTTGTAAATAGGCGACGTCGCGGTAAATAATAAATAATTGTAGAATTCTATATGTTTAAACAATTCTCACAGTTTCTAATACGTGTAAATAAAGTTAAAAAACAACATATTATGGTGTAGTAAACCGTTTTGAAGTTCTAAAGAAAAATAATAAAACGGAGTATTATGAGAAATAATATGAATACGATTATGGGTAAAAGGCAGTGAGCGCGCGATCGTCTATAGAAATGAAATGTGAAATGATGGGACTTTTATATTTCGGCTGGCCATAGTTATATACAGGGCGTTCGATAAAACACGTTTGTTTGAATACGTTTAGCGCGGCGCGGCGCGGCACACAGAGACATCAGAAACTTAACACCTGAAAATATAAAATATTTATAATGTCGTAAAAGCACTATTAAAAATAATATTTATTTAGATATGAAAAAGAGCGCACCGCAGCATTCAGAATTCATTTTACGGCCCCGACTTGACTTATTTATGGCCCCACACTACGGGGCCCAGTCCGACCGCCGAACACTACTACTACTACTACTTTCGTTATAATTCCGAATTGACCTAACCTAACCTAAACCACACATGAGGAAACTTCGTATAATGTGCGTCCGACGCGACGTTCACTTTTATACACTTCCGCACCCGATTTCATAAATGTTATCTCAAGTGAGCAGTTTATTCATGTGCCGCTCAATCGAAATACTTTTATTTTATCCCCATACAATAACCCGAAAATGCGAAAGAAAATTCAACAATTCAGCTATTAAATAGTTGTTAAAATACACTGTAAAAAAAAATTAGAAATAATTTAGGTGAGTTATAAATTATGTGAGGCTTAGTGCGGCCGTCCGGTCAGCGCACTAAACAAAAATTATGAGATTTCGTCACGGGTTAAGATGGCTACTTAAAAAAATGTTTTCATAACATTTATTATATTTCTGGGTATTTCTCTGTGTGTGTGTGTGTGTGTAGCGGTTCGTCGGCACGCCGTTTGTGTCCACTACCTCGATCATCTGACATTTCTCGCCCAATTAATTTTCTAGAACCCCAACCGACCCTCATTACGGCCCTGAATATGGCTGCGCAGACCCACATTATTGATTAATGATATTTCGCCCGAACATTTTGCTGCTTTTCTTAGAAACAAGTTACAAATATATTGTTTTGGAAATACGTTATGCTAATATATTAGTGTCTATACCCAATAAAACAAGCATTGGCACCCATACCTATATACAGCTTACCTTGTGGTAAACTAAAATATTTTATTGCCATTTAGGATTCAATACTAAAAGAAACTGAATATACATAATTTGGATAGTACTTTTTAGGGCCCTATAGCTTTGGAATTATAAGTACTATTAAATTTAAAATGCGACGGGAACTTTAGTGCACCAATTTTGGTTAAAATTGTTGTGGTAACTTCAGAAAAAATGCAATCTAACAATGAATTATTTATTTTTGGAGTCAGGAAGACATAAATCGAATTTATATGTAATTATTTTCGATTCTAAAATTACTAACGATTCAAAAAATGTTGCAATTCAATTTAAAATTACATTTTAAAATGATTCAAAAATTAATATACTTTGTAAACTATACATATATAATATTTTTATTAATTATTGTGTTTATTTGATTGATGAAATCAATTTTTGCAATTTAAAAGAAGTTACAAAGAAACAAATGTTGGTTTATATATTTTTAATTCGCTGTACGAAGTACTAAAGAAGCTAAAGCATTCAGTTGTGTGTCTGTAGGATTCTAGGATCGACAAAAAGTGTTTGTTTCGTCGCCCTGAATCCAAAAATATATATAATTTATATACTTGGATGTTAGTCGTCGCTCGCTCGACCAAATTTGTGCCCTCCTCTGAAGGTACCGGAGCGATTTTCACCAAATTTGTTACACATACTATTTGGCGACCCATTTAAATCCACTCGCAGTTTAAATCCAATTGCTCGTATACTTCCCGAGTTATAGGGCCCCAAAATGTAGAGCCCCCCTTAATACTGCCTTTATACAAATAATTAAAACACCCAAAAATTTTACTAATAATTCTAAGATATTTTACATCTACAAGATTTTTTCATATTGTTAATGCAAAGGCCGTAAAAAATTATTTAATATTATAATATTATAGTTTTGAATTTTTCTATTTATCAAAATAATCTACAAAAAATCGTAAGACTTTTTATATCTATAAAATTTTTTCTAATTGTTAACCAATAAGGTATAATAATTAAAAATCGCTGTTCTCATCGCATATATTACTTATAAGGCGAGCTGGACGCAAAGGTGCGTTGTACCTAAACTTGTTTTTATCAAAATAATCTACAAAAAAGTATAAAACTTTTTATATCTATAACATATTGTCAAATTGTTAACCAAAACGGCATACTAATTAAAACTGCTGCTCGCATCGCATATATTACTTATAAAGCGATCTGGACGCAAAAGTGCGTTGTACCTAAGCTTGTTTCTTTTTAAATTTCCTTATAAATTCAAAACTTTGAGTTCATCGATCAAAAAATCGCAATAAATAATAATAATTATATGTAAAACTAAGAAAAATAGAATTTAAATTAATGTTTCGATTATTTCTGTGTGTTTCAGGTGTGGTTTCAGAACAAAAGATCAAAAGAGCGTCGCTTAAAGCAACTAACGTCGATGGGCCGAGGCCCGTTCTTCGGCAGTTCGCGAAAAATGCGAGGTTTCCCCATGAATTTGTCGCCGGGAGGCCTCGACGACGGTGGGCCCCCAGGCTTCCCCTATTTTGCAACGGCCGACGGCAAATTTGAGTTCGGCGGCTATGGGGGACCTCCGGGTCCATTCCACCCGCACGACGGCCCCTTCTTCCCGGGCCACCACCCCGGCGGACCCGGCCAACCCTTACCGTTCTCTGGACCAGGTAATTATTACGGTAACTATTAGAATTTGATTGTTGAAGAGCGGCACACACGTCAACTGCTCCCTACCTAACACATTCGACACAATATTATTTATTGAGTGTTATTTAAAGTTTGTTACTTTTGCAATAAGTTTACAATTATTTTATTTTCCTTTACACTAATAAAAAATTGATGTAAATTTCACTTTTACTGTAAAATTACAACTAAAATCAATGTAATATTATCGAATTTATAGTAAATTTACTTGAATTTGACTGTAATTTTACTATTATTCTGTCAATTTACATAATATTATTACAGTGTATAGAATGTACACTGTAAAAAAATTATGTTTAGGATACAATTATTGTATAGATAAAGCATATAGGTTCAGGCACCAATGTCTTCAGCTCGCCGTGTAATCAATTTGTGAATTTTATATACGTAGATCTTTATAGTTCAATCGTAAGATAGTACAAAGCAGCTATAGTGTTTAGTTGTGTGTCTGTAACATGCCCAAACCAAAATATTATATTTTCAACCATTTAAAAGACTTTCAATATTTATTACTAGTTTTCCGTTTATGTAACAAAAACTAGATTATTTTTTTAATTTAAAACATTGTATTGATTGCATTAAAAAACTGGTTATTGTTGCAATCAATCAGTAACAATGCCATTATTATCTTTTAAATAAAATCAATTCAAAATTTAGGCGTTATAAATAGATTTTCTACTTTATTTATTTTAGAGGTTAAAAAACCTGTTTTCTATATAAATAAAATACAATTTAACTAAAGGCATTGGTGCCTTTCACCTATGCTTGTTTTTAAACATCTTTACTAATTGAAATAAACCGATTTTAACCTAATTAGAACGTTTAAAAGTGTATTTGATAATTAAGGCCCATTTTCTTTGTTTTAGGTGGCCCAATGGACCACCCCGGCCCAATTCCCATGGGGGCCGATTTCGGCCCGATGACGGGCGAGCCCCCTGGTTTCATGGGTGGTGGAGGCCCTCCGGGCGGGCCTGGACCTGAACAAATGATGAGCGCCCCACGAGGAGGAAGTCCTGAGTTCATGTCCGGTGGTGGGGGATTTAATGAGCCTCAACAAATGCAAAATGAGGGTTTGGTCTGGTAGCTAGCAAAGGAGCTCGTTAAACGAGCATAGAATCTACTCTAATAGGGATCTGCACCAGTGGTGTCACTAGGACCGAATTACTGTGAATTACATGAATTGAAATTCTAACCAAACTATTGGTGCATCCGACAGTGTAATATAAGAACCAGTGCTGTAAATATAATGAATTGTGGTGATTCGGGGATTAAATCCAATGTGTGAGACAATTCGAGGATTAATACACAAGTGTAACACAACCCAGTGGCGGGAAAGTTATTAAAAAGGGTCGGTTATTGTTGAAAATGGTTGGTTTAACCAATATTTCAATACGAGACTCACGAATACAAGTTAGATGTTTTATACTTGCTTTTTCAAGTATATGAATACAATTTCATAAGCAGTGTAGACCACAACTCGGTAAAAAAAAAAGCCCGTCAACATTTTGCATAGAGAAAGTAGGCCCTGAGAATGAAGGCCGCCATTTTTATAATTTTTTTTAATTTCATAACAGTACAAAAACGTATTCCGAATTTTTCTTTTCTATTTGATAATTTAACCAACAATTGTTTGATGATTACAGCTGTTTTGTGAACAACAAATAAACAAATTCTATTTTTTCAATCAGGAAAACAGATGAAACGTTTAACATTTTCTCCCCCACTGTAAATAAACAAATTAAACTTGAAGTGCCAACTTAAATAAATAAAAATAAGTCGAAGAACTTTTATGGAACTTTTGTTACGAAGCTTATTTGCAATATATTTTGTTTGTTGTGAATAATTAAAAAATTAAAATGAATCATATAGCATTTAAAGAGCATAATTGTACATATATTCATAGGTAATCGATATGATTAATATGTTATTATATATAAATATGATATAGGGTAACCCTTAACTTTATTATTATTTATTATTTAAGGGAGTGTACATATTAAACAAAAATGGCCATCAAAAATATGAATTATTGTAGATGTAAAATCGAACAACAATTGAATATTTAAATGTCACAAGAATAAACTTAAAATTATATAAAATTATTTACACGCATTTCTAATTCCCTTCATCCCAAATCCATTTTATTCTATGTACCAATAATCGAATTACAGATCTTCCTTCTATTGCAGCATTCAACGTAGCAGCTTACCAGGTAAGTCCTCAACAAGATTAATTGCATTTATAGCGAATAAATATATATATATATATATATATATATATATATATATATATATATATATATCTGTATTTTGGGGCAAATATTATTGATATATCTTAATAAATATATATACGAAGTACCGCAGTAGCTAAAGCATTCGGTCGTATATCTGTAGCAATCCAAAAATATGTATAATGACCACATATCACTTTTGTGTCTTAAAAACGAGAAATAGAACCATATTGTTTACATATATTGTCTAAAACATATTTTTAGCTCGCCGAAGTACCGAAGAAGCTAAAACAATCGGTTGTGTGTCTGTAGCAATCCAAAAACATATATAATGACCACATATCACTTTTGTGTCCTAAAAACGAGAAATACTAGCATATTGTTTACATATATTGTCTAAAACATATTCTTAGCTCGCCGAAGTACCGAAGAAGCTAAAGCAATCGGTCGTGTGTCTGTAGCATTCTCGGATCATAAAAAGAGTTTGTCTCGTCGCCCTGAATCCAAAAATATATATATAACTTATATACTTGGATGTTAGTCGTCGCTCGCTCGACAAATTTGTGCCCTACTCTGAAGGTGCCGAAGCGATTTGAACCAAATTTGCTACACATATTATTTGACATCCTATTTGAATCCACTCGCAGTTTAAATCCAATCGCTTGTATACTTCCCGAGTTATAGGGCTCCAAAATTTAGTGCATCCCTTAATACTGCCCTTATACAAATAATTAAAACACCCAAAAACTCTACTAATAATTCTAAGATATTTTATATCTACAAGAATTTTTCAAATTGTTAACCCAAAGGCCGTAAAAAAATATTAAACATTATAATTTTGTCTAAATAATATTGTTTTACAAATGTGATTACTAGGGAGCAGTTTACTCGTGTGCCGCTCTTTAGAAATACCTAAATTTACAATAACAAATTCATATATATATATATATATATATATAAATATATATTAGTGTATATATATATATATATATATGTATGTATAGTACCCTTTAATAGGGGTGTACGTACACTCATGTGAACAAGTCCAAATGCCGTTGACAGGTGCGGGGGTGGGTAAATTGATGACCCACCTAATTTAGTGACCTCTGCCACCCTTGTATAATGACCCCTGTTATGGTTACCATATACATCGGTTAGAATAAAATACATCATTCTTTATATCCTAACTTTTGTATTTGTGGTTTTCAGGATTAACCTATTTAAATAGGGTCCAAATTTATGGTTATTACGTGTTAAAGCTGGATTTATTAATTAACAGGTTAAAAATTGTTATTTAACGTCGATTATATAATTTTTACTTTCGTTTAAGTTATGTGATTACAAATAAAACTATTTCGACATTTTAATAGGGTTTATAAGGTCCTAGAATGAATTTTGATTATGCCTGTGTGTGTGTCTGTCTGTCTATAAACGCGCTATAGCCAATACTATTTAACAAAAAAAATTAAAGCAATTTAAATTTGAATCTCATTGGAAAAAAAATTTTGAATAGGATATTTCAACCAGAAATGTTGATTTACTCGTACCATTTGATGCATATCTCGAAAACGACACGAGTTAGCGAAAAAGTGTATATAATAAAAGTTAAAGATATTTAAATTTTTAGCAACTATTGCTTGAAAAGTTTTTTTGTAAAATAAACCATTAGCTGAAAAATTGCTTTTGAAAATAGCCATGTTACATATTTGAATAAGATATTTCAACCAAAAACGTTGGTTTACTCGTACCATTTGATACATATCTCGAAAACGACACGCGATAGAGAAAAAGTGTATATAATAAAAGTTAAAGAAATTTAAATTTCTAGCAACTATTGTTTGAAAAGACTTTTCGTAAAATGTACCATTAGCTGAAAAATCGCTTTTGAAAATAGGCATGTTACATTTACGTTTACGACAGTTTGTACTGTCGTAAACGTAAATGTTGTGTGTCTGTAACATGCTCAATTCAGAAAAAATAATATTTTTCTTATTTAACGACTGAGTATTGATGCAATCAATCAATAACAATATTATTAATGGCTTCTATGTATTTAAAAATCGGTGCTTATAAATAGATTTTCTTTATTTAAACCATAATGGTTAATAAAATAATTTCTATATACATTAAACAATTAATAGCAATTGAATGGATTATATGGAGAGGTATTGGTGCTTGCACCTATCCTTGTTTTCAATAAAAATAGCATAAAACTATTTTCTGTAAGAGTTTACAATATATTTCGAACAGGAAGTAGTGAAATTCTTTGTTCGCTAAGTAATAAAATAAATTAGCCCTTAAACCACGCACATGTTAGCCTAATGGTTAATTCCTTAACCTTAATGCCATGATTTGTGAATTTGTTTGTCATTTTGAGTGGCCAAATATTTCTTTGTGCAAAGTAACATGTGTTTGATGATAATAATTCATCAAATACAAATATGAGTAGTACACAATAGTTTGGGGAGTTTTCAGGTCAGGTCACAGGGTGCGTATAAGGACGTACGGTTGGTAACAATGTCGATGTGGGGGATTTTGCTATTGTCTGGTTGGCAAAGGGATTGGCTTTCTCTATTATTCAAGCCAAATATGTCGGTGCTGCATTATTAACTGCATTATTTAAACAGGTTTTTGGGGATGTTTCGGTTTTACGCCAAATTATTGATCAATCACTTGCTTATTTTTATTGCTCGTCATATTTTTACATAATATTACTAGTTGTCAATGGTTAATTTATTTTTATATTGTAACGTTTTCACGCATTCTGCGGAGAATTAAAACACTTAAACGCTACGAAATTTATATATTTATGCACTTATATTACAATCATATTTATTTTTACAAAAAAGTAATATCTATTATTATGTTGATTTCTGCCTGCACGCGAGTACTATTTATTTCTTAGTGCACACGACCGCTATTTATTTATATCTGTCTATCTCCGTGTATCGCTGAGGCATTTATATGTATATGTTTGTAAAGAAATTTATTTAAATTATATTCTAGAAAAAATAATTCATAATCATAGTTTTTGAATTTGAAATTTACCAATAAAACTAGAAAAATATTATATTATTATTAGCTCGAAGTACGAGGAAGATAAAGCATTCGGTCGTGTGTCTGTAGCATCCAAAAAAATATATAACTTATATACTTGGATGTTAGTTGTCGCTCGCTCGACCAAATTTGTACCCTTCTCTGAAGGTACCAGAGCGATTTAAGCCAAATTTGGTACACATATTATTTGCTAACCTATTTGAATCCGCTCGCAATTTAAATCCAATCACCCGTATACTTCCCGAGTTATAGGGCCCCAAAATTTGGAGCCCCCTTAATACTGCCCTTATAGCAAAAATTAAAACACTCGAAAATGCTACTAATAATTTTAAGATATTTTATATCTATAAGATTTTTTCATATTGTTAACCTAAAGGCCGTAAAAATATATTAAATATTATAATTATTTCTTTTTTAATCAAAATAATTTACAAAAAATTATAAGGATTTTTATATCTATAACATTAATTTCAAATTGTTAACCAAAAGGCCATAATAATTTAAAAGCGTTGCTCATATCGCAGTACTTATAAGGCGAGCTGGACGCATAGGTGCATTGTATCTAAGCTTGTTTAACAGCAAATATTCAATTAATTATCATTATCAATTGTTATTATAGATTATAGTCCCTACATAAGAATGTATTAACAGATAATAGTCAACAATAACCATTATAATACGATATAATAATCCCTAAACAGTTAATGTTAAGGCAAATTATTAACAATTATACTATGTTATTTAATAATTATAAACATAATTTCTTTTACTATTAATATATAATTTAATAACTGTAAACTAATAAATATATTAGTAGATAATATATTTTTGAAATAAATTCGTCTATTAACCTTATAATAAAATGTTTAACTATCCTTTTGCGTATTAAATATACTATTGGGGTTAATAAATATTCACTAACCATTATTAAACTTTACTTTCAGTGTGTATACTTATTGTTAATATACCGAGAATATTACAGACAAACAATCGAACACTATAGCTGTTATTGTACTACATACCGAACAACAAAATAGTATTTTCTAACGAACCATTTAAATATAGAGAAAATTCGAAAACGCAATAATAATTAAATTTTAGTTTTGTGACCTTATCAGTATAATTACATTATCATTGTGATGTGATATGTCTTACTAACTTGAACTTTTCGTCTTATACATTAATTAGTAGTAGGGAACACGCACGAATATCGCTTCCGTTATCGGGCCCCTCCAAACAAAAGCTCATCCGACGACCACGCCACTGCTCACACACACGCACACATTAATAAAATAGATACACACATATAAATAGAATTATTTAAAATTAGTTGTAATGTATTTGTAGTTTCACTATCTATATTATATATACCCATGTGTATGTGGATTTATGTGTAGAACGTTTTGTTTCTATGGTTACTACCAGTGGCGCGGCTTTCTATTGGGATAAGGATGGTATACCATTTTGGCAATATTGGTATTACATGGTTTTTGACTGAGAATACAATTATGTTTATCCCATATTGTATTGATATTGAAATCACTATATATATAATTATTAAACATCAAAATAAATATATATGTGTCAGATTCGATTCAGGGATGGTAAAATCGTGTATTTCCGTAAAAATACTTACAGTATACTTCCGTTTAGGCTTCGCCGAATGATGTAAAAACTAATTTAACTCCCAAAAAAATAATTCGTGTCAATCCCATATGATTATATTTTATTCAGTCTGCGTGTTGATATTAGATATGGAAAAATAACACGAATTCGTGTTTGTTAACAAAATTATAAAGATTATATCTGTAACTAATATATGTTGTATTATACCAAATATTGTGACTATGAATAACCTTGGTTGTGAATGTGTTTTATATAGAGATAATCAAGCAATTTTGTTGACAATTTTTATTTAATCACAAACATACGCTAATTGAATAAATATATATTATTGTCAGTTTTTTCTGATAAAATAATTATTTTTTCATGTCGCCTGTTGCCACTTCACTGGACGATACATAAAAAAGATAACAGTTAATTTAGGGTTGTTTCTTTTTTTAATGTAAGAATATCACTGGATTATTTGTACGGACAAATTGTTTAGGTAAATATACTAATTAGTTATTGTTTTTACTGGAAATTTATAAAGATTATTACTAATTGTTTACCATTAAACAGTGTTTTCAAAATGGTTAATAGCAAAAATTTAATATAGTTAAATACAAACAAAAAAAATCGAAGAATATTGTAAAATAAATACACAAAATCTAGAGTGGCCTTCACTTGATTTTCTTACTTAATTATCACTATATATGTATGTTTAAGACGTCGTACGTATTCTTGAAAATGTAGTGATTTTAGTTTTAAAGTGATTTTAGTTTTAAAGTAATTTTAGTTTTAAAGTGATTTAAGTTTTAATGTGATTTTAGTTTTAAATTATTATGGCCTTTTGGTTAACAATTATAAAGAATGTTATAAAAAGTCTTACAATTTTTGTAGTTTATTTTGCTAAAAACAAGCTTAGGTACAACGCACCTATGCGTCCAGCTCACCTTATAAGTAATATATGCAATGCGAGCAGTGGTTATTAATTATTATGGCCTTTCCGTTAACAATTTGAAATTAATGTTATAGATATAAAAAGTCTTACAATATTTTCTTAATTTTTTTGATAAAAAAGAAATTATTTAGTGCATATTTTAAAATTAAAATTATAATATTTAATAATTTTTTATGCCCTTTGGGTTAACAATATAAAAAAATCTTGTAGATATAAAATATCTTAGAATTATCACTAGCATTTTTGGGTGTTTTAATTATTTTTATAAGAGCAGTATTAAGGGGTGCTCCAAATTTTAGGGCATTATAGCTCAAAAAGTATACAAGCGATTGGATTTAAACTGCGATCGGATACAAATGGGATACCAAATAATATGTGTAGCCAATTTGGTGTAAATCGCTTCGGCACCTTCAGAGTAAGGCACAAATTTGTCCAAGTTATATATATTTATAGAATCAGGGCGACAAGACAAACACTATTTGTGTTACAGACACACAAACGAATGCTTTAGCTTAATCGGTACTTCGTACGGTGAGCTTAAAATTATTTATTTATGTCTTAAGCCGTCACTAAGGGTCGACCCAAGCCCCAAATGTGGTGCATATACATTTTGAGAAATTACTTTTGGTTTTCTCATCTGTTATGCGACGTTTAGGCCCTTCGGGCGCTTTTAAATTAAAGCCCCACATAGAAAAAGAAAGAAAAAATGTTAGAGGCCGTAAAAAAAACTATTAGTTACGGCTCGAGTCGCACTAAGAACCTACTTGTCTGTGTGAACATCTTCAAAGAAGGTGTTTAGTACATCTACGATACACATACAGACTGTCGACTCATTTTAGACTACATAGGCGATTTCTAAAATGTTTTCACCTGATTATTTGATAGTGAAACACCCACATGTATGTGTTTATATGTATATATATGTGATATGGGCACATGGTGCCCACGAGTTAACTTAGTAATATATAAATACAGTTTTACGTTACCTAAAGGATTTATATTTAATATGATTTTTAACGTCAGTTTTTATCTTTTTTCTAGAATAATATTTTATCGAAATTTACGAGACATAAAAGATATCTCGGTGTTTTTTAGGTTTCATTTAAGAAATGAATCACTTGTGTTACAGAAATAAAATATATTACCGTTTTTTCAACTACTGGCGGAGCAATTCAATTATAAGTCGTCGCCGAAGGACTATTTTCGAAGTGGACGATACGGCAAATGATTAAATAAATTTTAGTTTATGTCGAAAATAATTATAAAAATATGGTAGGCCTAAACAGTCTAATAATGTATTTAGTAATTGAAATTTAGAAAAAAAAAACTTACAAATTTTCTTCAAGTAGTTCTCTGGTTTGGAGTTTCGGTTGTCTGATATCTGTAACAAGAGTAAACTAGTCCTAATATATGGAAAATGTCATTTTTCTATAAGAAATTATATATAATTATTTTAACGTTTAATAACGTAATATACGTACAATTCCGTCTGGAAAATATTTTCACATTATAGCTTCAACTACTGTAAAATAAGCCTGGCTCCGACACTGGTAGTAACCATAGCAACATATACAAAGCGTTCTACATATTCATTAATACACTTAAAATTAAATTTTATGCATTTTATAATAATAATTTAACAAAAATGTTATAAGTTAAACATTTATATGTATAAAAAGTGCATATAAATTATATTTAAAAAAAAAATGTAATTTAAATTTTTTTAGATCTGCGATTATATATTAAATATTTGTTTATATATATATATATATATATATATATATATATATATATATATATAAAATATAGGCCCTAACTTTTGCAAAATGGTCGTTAAAATATGTTTGGTTAAAGTTGTCGTTTACTTAACTTACATTTCAGTAAGTAACGACGTAATTTTAATATTTTCTTTACTTTTAACGATAATTTTGCAAAAGTTAGGGCCCATATTTTATATATATATATATATATAAATAAATATTTAATAAATAATCGCAGATCTAAAAAAAATTAAATTACAATTCTTTAAAATATAATTTATATGCACTTTTTATACATATAAATGTTTAATTTATAACATTATTGTTAAATTATTATTATTAAATGCATAAAATATCATTTTAAGTGTATTAATGAATATGTAGAACGCTTTTTATATGTTGCTATGGTTACTACCAGTGGCGGAGCCAGACCTATTTTACAATAGTTGAAGCTATAATGTGAAAATATTTTCCAGACGGAATTGTACGTATATTAAAAAGAATATTACGTTATTAAAATAATTATAAAACGTCAAAATAAATATATTTTATGTGATTAGTGCATACGCATGAATATAGAAGCAGTACCTAAGTTAAATATATATATTATGTGTGAATAATTAGAAGCAATAAGTGTATTTATATTCATTGATTTTTAAAGAAATAAAATAATATTGTTATTGATTGACAAACGGCTGATTTCAGTCTAGTAGAAGAATTTGGTACTATTTATCGAAAATAGCTTCAAGATTTTTGACTAAACGTTAAAATGTCGACAGTTTATTGCATGAATTGTATAAATAATAACGTAGATTATAATAATGATGCAAATACAGACAGACACAGGCGATGTTAATAATTTTAAGTTAATGTTAAGAAGATATTTACAAAATGGTTAAATTTAAATTGTTTATAATATATTCTATTTTATATGCAAATTTTTGTATATTTATGTTTCATGTATAGCATTTTGGCTAAATAAATCTTTTATTATTATTATTGTTATTGGGAAAATAGTGTAAATGGACCCTCAAAACGAATATTTCCATAATAATTTAATTTAATAAATTGCAATTCTTATATATTTATTGTAACAACATAACGAATAAGAAAGGAAATAAAATTGTTCTTTGCCGAAATAAAAGTGAACCTAAATATGTTATGGTGTAGTTTTGAAATATAATAATGGATGACCAAATTAACTAAAATAATTAATTCCTCCTCCACACATCCTGCAGCAGTAATTATTTCTAAAAAATAAAAACCAAAACCCTTAGCTACCTTTTACCAACTTAAGAATAAAAAAAAACCTGCCCATTCTGAATAAAATGTTGAATGAAAGCCTACTACACTTACGAAACGAACCTTGCCTAAAGCCTGAGGGGTAAGTTTACCTCCATGATTATTATTATGATAATTTCGTAAGGGGTTGATGTACAGGGTGTTCCGAAAACACCCAGCAAACCGAAAATTATATAGGTAGTATATATATACCCAAAGCGTAGAACCACCGTTTTAGGAAAATTGCGGAAATAATCGTTTTGTTAAATTGTTGCGGCGATTAGTGCTGCCACTCGGCGTCCGTGTGTACTAAACCGCACACGAAAATATTGTAATAATCCCCCTGCACCGCCCCTGCCCACTACCATTTTCATCCGGTCTTGGAATCACACAACAACAACACACACACTTACGAATTTCATCTGCCAGATTATACTTACACCTAAAACACCCTTAACTTATATTCACAACGAACCAATTAACAATTAAACATAGAAATTATAAGTAATAATTAATTTTGCTGCTTAAATAATTGTTCACAACTAAAGAATTAATAGAAATTAATTAATTATGAGAAATTAAGCTTAGAAATTATAAGTAATAATTTCAGTTTGTTGTATGACATACAAGGTTAGCGTTCACAGCAACAACATTTATCATAAATTGTGTAAGTTTTGTAGAATGTTAACATTACTTATCATAATAGAAACTAGATTATTATTTGTAATTTTCTAAGCCTCATTACTAAATGTTTCGCTGTGAACAATTCTTAAGGAATGTTAGCATCATTATTTGTAATTTTCTAATCTTAATTACTATTTAGTTCGCTGTAAATACACCTTTATGAGCAAGCTAATTAGTAATTAAGGTTAAAAATTATAAATAATAATCTATTTCTTATATGACAAGTAATTATAGCATTCACAGTGCGTTAATAATAATCTATTTCTTATATGACAAGTAATTACAGCATTCACAGTGTATTAATTACGTATTTTGCTGCTGTGAACGCTAGCAGTTTATATCATAAAACAAACTAGGTTGGTATTTATAATTTCTTATCTTAATTACTAAATGATAAGCTGTGCATGGATATTAAAACTGCATTCACAGCTAATTAGTAATTACTATTTGATTCGCTGTGTATACACCTTTAAAAGTAAGCTAATTAGTAAATAAGACTAAAAATACAAATAATAATCAATTTCTTATATGAAAACGTAATTATAACATTCACAGCGCATTAAGTACGTTCTTTGTTGCTGTGAACGCTTGCAGTTTTTATCATAAAACAAACTGGGTTAGTTGTTAAATAATTTCTTATCTTAATTACTAATTGACTAACTGTGAATGGATCTTAAAACTGCACTCACAGCTAATTAGTAATGTAATTTACAAATGTTATATATATGACAAGCAATGATAGCATTCACAGCAACAAAATTAACTTTATAAATTATAAATCTTATTGTTATTTTACGCAAGAATTGTCATAAAACAAACTGGATTATTATTTGTAATTACTAAGCTTAATTACTAATAGGTTTAAAGCTGCATTTACAGCTAATTAGTATTCAAGATTAGAAATTACAAATAATAATCCAGAAAAATTATGAATTATTTTTTGGGTTCTTAAGCCTAAATAATTAAAAATAATTATTTCTATATTTAAAATGTCGTAGTGCGGTCAATTATACTGATTATACGCGCTGAAGGCATAGGTGCCTGTACCTATACCTGTTTTATTTTAAATGTCGTATATATGTTTCGATATTAATATGTGAGTTGATGGTGTGCTAGGGGCTGTATCCAGGGCCGTAGTGCACTTATCGTGATAAGGCCCCGTGCACGTGCTTCCTACACACAGCACAGGGCCGGTAATAACTACAATTTGTGTGTATGATTAACATAATGACGGTAACATACACACAACACAGACATAGCGCCGTAATTGCGGGCCCAAATGCGCTTACCTTTCGATACTGCTACAAGATCGTATACACCTATACAGCTATACAGCTATAGAGCTATAGCTTCCTTACCATCACTATAACAACTGTACTTATGACATTTTTATTTTATTATTCCATTGCGTTCCAACAAAGTACGCAGTAGTTGCATTCAAATTACCGGAATTGATTGAAAAACTTACAACAATTACAATATGTATTGGTTCAGATACATATATTTAAATTATAATATTTAATTTATTTTTTTATGGTCTTTGGGTTGACACTATAAAAAAATCTTGCAGGCATAAAATATCTTAGAATTGTTAGTAGAATTTTTAGGTGTTTAAATTATTTTGATAAGGGCAGTATTAAGGGGGGATGTAAATTTTGGGGCCCTATAACTCGGGAAGTATATAGGGGATTAGATTTAAACTGCGAAAGGAATCAAATGGATTACCAAGTAGTATGTGTAGCAAATTTGGTTTAAATCGCTGCTGTAGCTTCAGAGCAGTACAGGGCATAAATTTGGGCTAACGAGCGAGCAACGACTAACATCCAAGTATATATTTTTACAAAATTATAATATTTAATAATTTTTTATAGCCTTTGAGTTAACAATATGAAGAAATCTTGTAGACATAAAATATCTTAGAATTATTAGTAGCGTTTTTGGGTGTTTTAATTATTTTGATAAGGACAGTATTAAGGGGGGTTGTAAATTTTGGGGCCCTATAACTCAAGAAGTATACGGGCGATTGAATTTAAACTGCGAGTGGATTGAAATGGGATGTTAAATAATATATGTAGCAATTTTGGTGTAAATCGCTTGGGTACCTTCAGAGGGTAGAGGGCACAAATTTGGTCTTACGACAACTAACATCCAAGTATATAAGTTATATATATTTTTGGATTCAGGGCGACGAGACAAACACTTTTTGTTAAGGTCCCAAGAATGCTACAGACACACAGCTAAAAATCAATAAAATCAATATACTTTTGTTGGGTTTAAAGTTTACCAATTTTATCGCTATACACAAAAAAAAGTAATAATATGGCCAAAAAATGGTTAATATTGTAGTTGGCCCCCAAAACACTTATGACAATTATGATAATGACCGGAATTTTCGTCGATCCGGAAATTAGCTGCGTTTAAGTGCGCTTCAGCCAAACGTTTTTATTTTCCTTCTCCCTTATAGGTAATAAATAACCGATGTAACTTATAATTTGTGATCGGGACCTTTTATATATATATATAATACGTAGAGCACAGAAAAGAAAAGAAAAAATATATATATTAAATAATTATCGATACATAAGACAGCTGCTGGCACCAACGCATTTAGGGGAAGATGTTTCTTAACTTTTAAAATTACTTTTACATAAAAATATAAACAGCTGACCTCCAAGACTTGCCCCTTTATTACACTTTTACTTTCGTATTGTTTAATCAGGAAATTTAAATCTATTTTTTGATAATGTAAACTTTAAGTTTAGATTTTGTGTCGTAATAATCGTGAATTTAAAACAAAATACAGCTATATTATAAATACAAA